>CM076581.1:208880373-209253446 GCA_034641835.2 Pinus albicaulis | reverse complement strand
AAAAAAAAATTTGCATCCTTTCGTTTGCATCGAGAATGAAAAGTTCTTTTACATAACTAGTTCTTGCATCTAGGAATAGGGAAAATTTTAGGGGCGAATTTTAAGGGGTTTTAAATTTTGATAGGGCGAATTTTTTATATAAAACCCATTTTCTATAGTTTTTTAAAGTTAGTCCTATAATTATTTTTAAAATAATTAATTATTAAATATTAGCCCACCAAAATAAATGCCCATAAAACTAAAAAAATGAAATTCGCTCCCGATTTTCTTTGGTTGGAGCAAATTTCAATGGCATTCACTCCCAATTTTCTTTGTTTGGAGTAGATTGCAATGGCGTTCGCCTGGATTTACTGGGTCGGAGGGAGGTGTTGGAGTGATTTGCCCCATTTTTTGACTGGTTTGGGCTTGGAAGTTGGAGGTGCAATAAAGATTTTGCTGGATTTATCGGGTCAGAGAGGTGGTTGGGGCTTGGAAGGGGCTTGGAAGTTATGTGAAAACCTACCAGATCGATGGAGGTGGAGATCGATGGAGATCTAGACGCATTTTCCATTGACCGATGACAGGCTCAGCTGCACGCATTTACGAGGGCAACTAGTTCTGGGAGACGGTAGTTGGATTTATAGTACCAAGGTTGAAGTCTCAAGATAGTCCATTTCCCAAATCCCTGGTGCCATGGAGCTAAACCAGCGCCACGAGGAGGATTTTGGGCAGTGGTGTTGGCCCTTGGGTTGCAACTTGCAACTGTAATTATATTTTTTTTTATAAATTTGCTGAGTCCTAATGCTTCAAGTCACAAGTGTGATGTGATTTCTTTGGTCAATCTAATAGCGCTCTGAAACTGGTGATTGCTTCAAATTTCAGCGATTCCAAGTGCGGTGAATGCGGGTGCTCTGTACTAGTCAGTGGTGAATGCCGAAGAAAACACAAGAAGTTTCAGAGGTTCAATGTGTGAAGAGTGCAAATGTTCCCCTGATGCGATTTAAATTCATTGGGATTTCAATTGATCTCTTATGCAAGGCTTTCTCTAAGAACAATTTCGAAGGTAAGTGTGATTTTCAGGTTTTGAAATTAATATATTGGTCAAAAAGTGTTGGCTTTATCTTTACAGGACAACTTACAAAATTTTAGTGAGACTTCTCTCTTTGAGATTGATTTCTTTCCCCAAGAGGATAGTGTGCGGGAGTCAACTTGAGTTTCCTACTGATTATAAATTTCCTCTCCTTTCTATTGAACCCCAAAATGGTCAGCAGCTCTGATTGCCAAGTATTGAAATTTGCTTCATTTAATTCTGTAGGTATGCCCTCTACAAAATTTTGGCATGTTTAACCCAAACTGTTAGAACTTGACTCTCTCCATTCATCAGTTCACGCTCTCCTTCACTAATACATGGGTCTCCCACTACCTAGTTCCTTGACATTTTGTAAATGGCATGTACAATCTGGCAATGATGGCAGCTATACAATTGTAGTTTGACAGTCCCAATGACATAGTTGATATCTTCACACAGTGATGTTAGTGATGTTGAAACTTGATGTTGTGGATGATATTACTTGATGCTTCATGATGGGTGTTCTTTCTCACTTTCACATAATCTTGTTATAGCCTCTGCTTGATGCTTTTGTTGCTTTTTGTTGCTAGCCTCTGACAAATGACAATAATGTCTCATCTCAGACTTTGAAGAAAATCAAGTATTTATAAAAATATGCAAATGTTTACACTAAATTCTATCGTGGATGGCCAACTGAGTGAATCAAGTGACACATCCTGTTACAATGAGATGTTCAGAATTGGTATGATTTTAGGAAAAGGTGACTCACATCAGCTGATTGTTGTTGGAATTTTCAATTCCTTTCCTAATTGGTCCTCCACTTTCCTTCATTTCTTTTGGTTGTACAAATGGAGAATTTGACCATTGAGATGTCGTGATGTGCCAGAGTTGTAGCAACAAAGGTTGTGGTCCATGGAAATAAGAGTTGTGGTGACTAGAGTTACAGTAATAGGAATTATAGCAACCCAAAGTTAGGGTAGCCATGAGTTGTAGTGGTATCATTGTATTGGTTGAGTTGTAATACCCCTTCTAATGGTCAAGCCAGAGTTGAAAACTATGGAAACATTCAATGGAAAAATGGAAGAGATTTGTAGCACTTTGCTGATCGTAGCATGTGTACACTGTAGTTGTAGCATCTCTTGTGAAGTCTCAACTAAAATTGCAACATCATGGAGGAGTTTCAACCACACAAAGGAGTTGCAAAAATGCCCTTTTGATCTTGTCTACAAATATTATTATGAAAAATAACGTTTGCACAAAAAAAAAAAAAGAATAAGAATAAAAGTGGTAGAAAAAGAGAACAGGCATACCTACACCAAGAATGAGGTGATATGGGATAAAGAGTACATAAATAGATGATGGGAAGTGTAAGAATGGTATCAAAAAGGCTATAAACAGGTGTTGAAAACATGCCAATTTGGACACCCATCTTCCCCCTTCCAAAACTATTGCATGTTCCTTATGAAATCATCATTCATTTGTAGTTAGAGAGAACATGGCTCCCATGGAATTTGTTTATACTGTTAGTGTCAGCCTTTGCAGCTTTCCTTCAGTGATCAAACATTCTCTTACAAAGTGATTTTAAGGTGTCAAGGTCAAATTTTGTCATTTCAATAAGTCTTCAAACAAAATTTGGTCACTAGGGATTAGGTCTAGGGTTTGTATTCACTCTTTTCAAAGTTGTCCAAATGTCGGTCCATGTCACCATTCAGCTGATTGTATCATCATTCATAGGGTTGTCATCATCATGTTAGGTTCCAAAGAGTCATTTTACAGCTTGTTCATGCTTCAGTTGTGCCTAGGTAAGGTCCATTTCCCTCTCCTAGGGTTTTGGAGGTAATTTCTCTTGGATGGTCAAATCATCGAAAAAACTTGTATCCTGATGTTCACACACCTTCCCCTATCATTAATGTACCTTATTAAACACTTCCCATCACTGAGATCCCCCAAATTCCTCATTTTTGCACAAACCTAGTTTCTTGCCACAACTTGGTAATTTTCTAGGCTAGGCCTGTGTTTTTCCCTTTTGGACCCCTTCCCCTCACTCAATCTCTGAGATTCCACTTTCCCCTGCTTCCTAACATCCCTCCCTACTTCCCAAAATTTCCCCAAGAATTTAGAAGCTCCTTATCCCCTTCATTTCGCTTCATTTCGACAAAATCCCTTGTTTCACACATCGGGATAAGTTTCACTCAAATGATGTTTCAGAGCAATAAAAGATTAATTTTGGAAAAATGAGAGAGGTTTTTGTACACAGCATTCAAAGGAAGAAAAACCTCCTTCACTTTTTACACAGGTATAATGGTTTTGGAGAAATGTTAAGAATACCGTTGCCTTAGGAGAATTGATGCACCTGCAGGAAGTAGTGTTGGGAGATTTGATTTTTGATAGGGTAAATGAACTCCAAATTGAACAATTCCACTTGGGTTGGAAAGTAGACTCCAAGATATTTCCAAATAGCTATCACACGCCTAATTTTAACACCGGGAAGGCCTCCAAAAGCCTCCTGCAAAATGCACTATGTAGCGCTCTACTCATATAAAAGTGCGCGCTACTCATTGGGCCAAAACACAAAAAAATTTGCCATTTCTCTCCAACATCAAATTTGCTTGGTTTTTCCATGTTTGAACATCAGCAAAGGCCAAGACACATCAAGGAAGTGAAAAAAAATGAGTTTTGAAGCCAAATTGTGTGTTGGATCGGCGCGCTACTCGTTGGGTGACGCGCTACTCGTATAGCGAAATTTTTCAGTGTAAAATTACACTGACGCTACTCGTTGGGTGACGCGCTACTCATATAATCTCAGAGCCAAAAAATTTCGCTCCTTCGTCCAGATTCATGCCAAATTTCCTCCAACTGCTTGCAAGTAGGTTCTTTACGTTTTCTCAGTGAATTTTGGACATGAATATGGTGTTTTGAAAGTGGAGAAACAAATGTTTAATGTGGAGAAATGTAAACCCTATGTTTATTTCCAAATTCACTTGGGGTTTTGAAACAAATATGAGTGATTGTGTGGGGGTTTGCAAACTAGTGTGGTTGATATATATGCTCATGCATCTACTGTCAGTGGTGTCTCTGCTCATCATTTACCTCAGCCTCACGCTCTCTCTTTGCCATTACATCACTGCTCTCATTGTTATTGCCATTGTCATTTTCACACTATTCATCATTCATGTTATGACATAGTCCCATTTTCACTTGTCCACATCCTCCATTGACATTGTCAAACACTGCAAGGGCTATTTCTATTGACCTACACTACACTACACTCATTCCTATTCACTTTTCAAATCCCCATGCAGTCAAGGAGTGGCTATTTTCCATTCAAACTCCTTGTGACAGTCCTTTTCCCATTGTGATATTTCCTATAGCACCTTGACATATATGTGACACATCTAACATTGGAGCATACACCAAACTCTTGTTTTCATCATAACCATATCAGCATACTTGTCATATACATTACGACACCATGACAGAGACCGACACATCACAACAGAGACTGTGTTTTCACTACTGAAACTGCATGCACCAGGAGGATACTGAAATGGCGAAAGAGGCCTGATCCACTTCAGATTTTGGCTGAGGCTTCATTGGCTGGGCATGATACTTGATGGAGGGTCTTCGCTCCGAATTTGAGCAAATTTGGAGAAAATTTTGTCAATTGTGATTTTTTAT
This sequence comes from Pinus albicaulis, assembly GCA_034641835.2. Lineage (NCBI taxonomy): Eukaryota > Viridiplantae > Streptophyta > Pinopsida > Pinales > Pinaceae > Pinus > Pinus albicaulis. The sequence continues at coordinate 209,248,720 of CM076581.1, read as the reverse complement.
GCCTCAAAACAGATTTTTCATCCATACGAGTAGCGCGTCGACGCGCTCGCTTATGATTGGGACACTTGCTGGAGGAAAACTTTATATTTTTGGATTTTTCATGGAAATTTATGCATGCTCCAGTAAGACCAAAGCATTCCATCAAATTCTGGATGATCAAAGGGGCCAAAACACCATGAAAATCACCATTCTGCCACCTTTTTCAGCAGCAGGAAGTACTTGTGGGAGAATGAAGTTTTGGAGGGGCAAATGAGCTCCAAATTGGGAAATTCCACTTGGGATGGATAGCAGACATCCAGGGCTTTCCAAAAAGCTATCATGAGCTTGATTGTGATGCCGGGAAGTACCCCAAAAGCAGGCTGAAAGGTGCGCTACTCATATAGCTCAGGCGCGCTACTCATATAGATTTTTGGCTGATTTTTCATTTTCCAACTCAAGATTTCGGCTAGTTGGACCAGTTTTGATTGTGGATGTAATTTTTGAGTTGTCTTGATGTAATTTTGTGTTTGTAATGTAACTTGGACATATTTTTACCTATTCTAGATGATTCACTCCCAAAAAAGTAAAAATCAAATGTAAGAATCAGTTTCCTTCCTTTTAGAGGCAAGTTGTTTGGATGCCTATATTCTAGTTCCTTGTTTAGAATTAGTTGAAACTGCTCCTAGAAGGAGGAATTCGACCCCTAGAGGTGTGGAAAGGGGTTAGGATGGTCTATATGATTTAATTTCTCAATCATTTTCAGAGGTTGGACAGGTTGGACTCTTGGGAAGATTTTGGCACACTATTGTACATATTTTTCATATTTTGGCTAAGGAAAGATCAGAGGTTTTGCAGCACCTGTTGGGATTCTTGTGGCTTTCAGTTCTTGATGGTGTTTTCTCTCAGTTTATTGTAAGTTATTTCATGTTTATGTATGCCATTCCCTTCTTATGCTTCTGAAACTAAATGAATGAGTAAATGAGGTTGAATCCATTGTTTCAGTGCTCTGCCTTTAAATTTGTTTAGTTTTACATGTTTTCGCCTGTTTGGAGAGGATCCATGTTCTCCCTTGCCCTCTTCAGCTCCTTGTCATTCTGATCCATCCATACACCTGATCAAAAGCATCAATACTATTGCCTACCTCGCCCCAACTCGAATTTTGCAAAGATCTGGCCTTATCCCCGGACCCAAAATTGTTTTTCCCATTTTTTCAACAAAAACCCAAAAAAATCAAAATCAAACTTTCCTATCTCTTTACTAGCCTAAAATCAGTATTCTTTATAAGTCATCTCAGCCCCTTTGAAGACCTTTTGCCGAGATAGACCCGGAGAGAGCCCTCTCCTGTCCTCGTAGGGCTAGCTACGAGGCTGAGCGTGGTTTGATGTAGCCTTGAGTTTTACCTTATTTCAGCCTAAGGTAGATTTGAGCGCTAATATAGTGGCGACCATACTAGGGAAGAAATTTGCTTATTACTGTCATTTTCTATAGACGGAGTCTAAAATCACGCCAGGTAGCCTTCGAGCTGCTCTTGCTCTGCGAGTGCATAGTAGGTAAAAGATGCTTCAGTCGATCTCCGGTTTAGCTTGTGAATGTGCCCCTTGATTTGCGAATTCCCCCAGTACATGTATCAAGTTCAGATCTGATCTTTGATGGTGGACAACGATCAGACATAAGAAGGCTGAAATCATTCACTTGGTGACTCCAACTCAATGTAAAGACTCCACTGGAGGACTAACTCTTTCTCTGATAAAATGGAAGGATCTTACACAAAGTTCAGGTATCTAAAGTGGAATGGTATTTAGGATCTAATCTGCTTTCTTGTAAATTACTTCTTTGCTGGTCTTGAAGCTGTCCTCAAAGTTTTTCAAAATTTGTTGTATGATAAAGGTGATCAAAATCTTCACTCGACCTATTCAAAAAGTGTAAATGCTGAGTTTCCCTTTGATCCTGGTCTCCTTACCTTTCCCACATCTTATGATGACTCTCTTCAGAGTGATGAGCCTAAAGAAAACAAAACTGGTCCCGCAGCTCTTGTACATACCCCTACACCTTGTAAAATTCCAGATCGGTACAAACCTCTTGTTTTACCTTCTGTTTTTCATGCTTTCCCTACAAATTATGACCTATATATACCAAGATTTGACGGTGAATGTAACAATGTCAACGCTGAGCAACATGTGTAGAATGTTGAGACTTTTCTAGACCTTTTTGAAGTTGATGATGAAGATGTTAGTATTAGGCTTTTTGCTATTTCTTTTCAAGGCCAAGTAAAGAGTTGGTTCAAAGCCTTGCCTGATGCGAGCATCTCGGATTACCAGCAGTTCGTCACAGTTTTCCTTGACAGGTGGATGATCGAACATAATTTTTTGTTGATTATAGAAGAGTATAACCAGCTAAAAAGACTGCCAGGGGAGACAGTACAACAATTTTCTGCCAGATTTAACCAAGTTTATTATTCGATACCAGCTGATATTAGACCTTCTCCTAGATCTGCTCTCTTGCACTACCCGGGTGCCTTTGATCCGGAAATGGAGTTTCAGTTGAGAGAAAAGAATATTGCAACACTTCACGAGATGCAGAACAAGGCAGTGAATGTAGAGGCTCATTTTCTGATCTTGAGGGCAAGGTTGAAGGAAGAAGAAAAGAAGAATGTTTCAGAGCAGCTGATACCTTCAGAGGAAAAGCTTGATCTTTTCTTAAATGCAGTAGAAGAGATGGTGCGGAAAATGACTGCAAAAAATGAAAATGACATTCAAGAACAAGTTGCTGATCCAAAACATTTTGTTTCTGATCCCAGTTGTCATAGTGATTGCTTTATAGATCATCTTGAAGAAGAGAGAGCTGTTGATATGACATGTATGCTTGATGATGTGTTGTATACTGATGATTTGCCTCAGTTTGATCAGTATGATGATGATTATGTTCTCCAAATAGAAGCTAATATTGCAGACGAATCAACAGCTAGCTTGTGCGAGGAGGAAGTTCACTTTCAGCAGCTCGAGTACAGTGATCAACCGATGCATATCAGCTATGACAATGATGAGGAAAGTGCAACAAATTTTGAAGTAAGTGAAGGATATTTTCCTTTTTGTTTTGATTCATTTCAGTACATCAGAGAAAAATTCCATGCAATCAGAAATCAACTGCCAACAAGTCTTGATCTGGACCATCTTGAGCGCAATGAAAACCTTGTTCAAGACTTCTCATATTCAGATTTTCAGCCCTCGAAAGCCATTGATTTTCAAGTTGCAGATGAGGACATGGAAGCTGGTACATGTGATCAAATGATACAAGGTGACTCCGTACCATTTTGTTTTGAATCATTCCAATTTTTGAAGGGAAAATTGCATAGTAAATATTCAAATGAGCAGTTTGTAAGAAATCAGCAATCTCTCAGTGTTAATGTTAAGGATGAGACAGATAATGAAATTCTTGAGCAGCTTGTAGCATCAGATTTGCAGCCACCAAATGAAATTGAAGGTCAAATTACAGATGACGGCGTGGAAGATGAAATACATGATTTGATGATGCAGGAAAATTCTATACCCTTTTGTTTCGAAGCATTTCAGTTTATAAGGCAGAATTTTCGTAATATATCTCAAGGAAAAGAGGAACAGCCAGTAGGATGTCATACAGTTTCAATGGATACAGTGCAGTAGTCTTCTCAAGTTTTTGATGATCCTATTGCTCTTGTGTTGGATGATGTTTGCTGTAAAAGTTTTCCTTCATTAGCTAACCATGTGCTGGAGAAGAATGTTGATGATAATCTTATTCAAAAGTTGCCTTCATTGTCTTGTCTAACAGATTTTTCATTACAAAGCTCATTTCAAGGTTTGCAGTCATATGAGGAGATTGATAAAGGAGGCTTTTGTTCTGTTTGTAATCAGCAACAGTGTTTGGTTATTCACGAAATTCAGGATCCTTTTGACAGCTTGCTACAATCACCAAAGAAAAGCACCGCAGATGTGACGAAAGGTTTAAGATCAAGGTATGGAGATTATTTGGATCAGAGCTATGTTTATGAAGATCCTTTCGCGGTATTCTTGAAGTCATCCAGTCAATTTGTGCTTTGCAAGTTTATCAGCAGTGCACTTGGTTCAAAGTTTCCATGGGAGTTGCCTTTCAGTAGTTATTTCTCGTTGTTCATAAGTAAGCACTTGTGGAGAATTAAGATAGCAGTCAGCATGCTTACATGGTTGCATTGGCTGTTCCATTTCACTTGATCGGGTGGTGAAAAGTACAATTAGAGTAGGTTGATGAATAAGCTCTACTTTGAGCATCTTTTCTAGTTTTTCAGTTGTGTTTAAGTATCGAGTCAGTTTTTAGTTGAGTGAGAGTCAGTTTGTGTCATCAACTCATCAGTTTTTAGTCATGCATTTCAGTTTGAGTTTTTTTGATTCCATGGCCCAATGGACAAAGGCACTGGTCTGCTCTCCCAAAGATCTGCCGTTCTTGGCACCTCCAAGGAGCTACCATACCCATTGGAGCCAATGTTAGAGTCAGCCTTTGCAGCTTTCCTTCAGTCATCAAACATGTTCTTACAAAGTGATTTTAAGATGTCAAGGTCAAATTTTGTCATTTCAATGAGTCTTCAAGCAAAATTTGGTCGCTAGGCATTAGGTCTAGGGGTTGCTTTTACTCCTGTCAAAGTTGTCCAAATGTCGGTTCATGTCACCATTCAGCTGAGTGTATCATTATTCAGAGGGTTTTCATCATCATGTCAGGTTCCATTGGGTCATTTTACAGCTTGTTCATGTTTCAGTTGTGCCTAGGTAAGGTCCATTTCCCTCTCCTAGGGTTTTGGAGGTAATTTCTCTTGGATGGTCAAATCATTAGAAAAAATTGTATCCTGATGTTCATACACCTTCCCCTATCATTAATGTACCTTATTAAACACCTCCCATCACTGAGATCCCCCAAATTCCTCATTTTTGCACAAACCCTAGTTTCTTGCCACAACTTGGCAATTTTCTAGGCTAGGCCTGTGTTTTGCCCTTTTGGACCCCTTCCCCTCACTCGATCTCTGAGATTCCACTTTCCCCTGCTTTCTAACATCCCTCCCTACTTCCAAAAATTTCCCCAAGAATTTAGAAGCCCCTTATCCCCTTCATTTCGCTTCATTTCGACAAAATCCCTTGTTTCACACATCGGGATAGGTTTCACTCAAATGATGTTTCAGAGCAATAAAAGATGAATTTGGGAAAACTAAGAGATTTTTTTGTCCACAACATGCCAAGGAAGAAAAACCTCCTTCACTTTTTACACAGGTATAATGGTTTTGGAGAAATGTCAAGAATACCGTTGCCTCAGGAGAATTGAGGCACCTGCAGGAAGTAGTGTTGGGAGATTTGATTTTTAAAAGGGTACATGAACTCCAAATTTTAAAATTCCACTTGGTTTGGAAATTAGACTCCCGCAGCTTTCCAACGAGCTATCACACGCCTAATTTGGACACCGGGAAGGCCTCCAAAAGCCTCCTGCAAAATGCACTATGTAGCGCGCTACTCATATAAAAGTGCGCGCTACTCATTGGGCCAGAACACAAAAAATTTTGCCATTTCTCTCCAACATCAAATTTGCTTGGTTTTTTTCCATGTTTTAACATCAGCAAAGGCCAAGACACATCAAGGAAGTGAAAAAATGAGTTTTGAAGCCAAATTGTGTGTTGGGCTGGCGCGCTACTCGTATAGCGAAATTTTTCAGTGTAAAATTACACTAGCGCTACTCGTTGGGTGACGCGCTACTCATATAATCTCAAAGCCAGAAATTTTCGCTCCTTCGTCCAGATTCACACCAAATTGCCTCCAACTGCTTGCAAGTAGGTTCTTTATGTTTGCTCAGTGAATTTTGGAAATTATTATGGTGTTTTGAAAGTGGAGAAACAAATGTTTAATGTGGAGAAATGTAAACCCTATGTTTATTTCCAAATTCACTTCTTGGGGTTTTGAAACAAATATGAGTGATTGTGTGGGGGTTTGCAAACTAGTGTGGTTGATATATATGCTCATGCATCTACTGTCAGTGGTGTCTCTGCTCATCATTTACCTCAGCCTCACTCTCTCTCTTTGCCATTACATCACTGCTCTCATTGTTATTGCCATTGTCATTTTCACACTATTCATCATTCATGTTATGCCATAGTCCCATATTCACTACCCATCCTCCATTGAAAAAGCCTAATTGTCACTGCATAGGCTATTTCTATTGACCTACACTACACTACACTCATTCCTATTCACTTGTCAAATCCCCATGTAGTCAAGGAGTGGCTATTTTCCATTCAAACTCCTTGTGACAGTCCTTTTCCCATTGTGATATTTCCTATAGCACCTTGACATATATGTGACACATATGACATTGGAGCATACACCAAACTCTTGTTTTCATCATAACCATATCAGCATACTTTTCATACACATTGTGACACCATGACAGAGACCGACACATCACAACAGAGACAGTGTTTTCACTACTGAAACTGCATGCACCAGGAGGATACTGAAACGAGGTGAAACACATGATCCACTCTAGATTTTTGCCGAGGCTTCATTGGCTGGGCATGATACATGATGGAGGGTCTTTGCTCCGAATTTGAGCAAATTTGGAGAAATTTTTGTCATTTTGAAAAATTTTGGTCTCAAAACAGATTTTTCAGCCATACGAGTAGCGCGTCGACGTGCTCGCTTATGATTGGGACACTTGCTGGAGGAAAAATTTATATTTTTGGATTTTTCATGGAAATTTATGCATGCTCCAGTAAGACCAAAGCATTTCACCAAATTCTGGATGATCAAAGGGGCCAAAACACCATGAAAATCACCGTTCTGCCACCTTTTTCAGTAGCAGTAAGTACTTGTGGGAGGATGAATTTTTTGAGGGGCAAATGAGCTCCAAATTGAAAAATTCCACTTGGGCTGAATAGCAGACATCCAGGGCTTTCCAAAAAGCTATCATGAGCTTGATTTTGATGCCGGGAAGTGCCCCAAAAGCAGGCTGAAAGGCGCGCTACTCATATAGCTCAGGCGCGCTACTCATATAGATTTTTGGCTGATTTTTCATTTTCCAGCTCAAGATTTCGGCGAGTTGGACCAGTTTTGATTGTGGATGTAATTTTTGAGTTGTATTGATGTAATTTTGTGTTTGTAATGTAACTTTGACTCACTTTTACCTATTCTAGAAGATTTACTCCCAAAAAAGTGAAAATCAAGTCAAAGAATCAGTTTCCTTCCTTTTAGAGGCAAGTTGTTTGGATGCCTAGATTCTAGCTCCTTGTTTAGAATTAGTTGGAACTGCTCCTAGAAGGAGGAATTCGACCCCTAGAGGTGTGGAAAGGGGTTAGGATGGTCTATATGATGTAATTTCTCAATCATTTTCAAAGGTTGGATAGGTTGGACTCTTGGGAAAACTTTGGCACACTATTGTACATATTTTTCATATTTTGGCTAAGGAAAGATCAGAGGTTTTGCAGCACCTGTTGGGATTCTTGTGGCTTTCAGTTCTTGATGGTGTTTTCTCTCAATTTATTGTAAGTTCTTTCATGTTTAATGTATGCCATTCCCTTCTTATGCTTCTGAAACTAAATGAATGAGTAAATGAGGTTGAATCCATTGTTTCAGTGCTCTGCCTTTAAATTCGTTTAGTTTTACATGTTTTCGCCTGTTTGGAGAGGATCCATGTTCTCCCTTGCCCTCTTCAGCTCCTTGTCATTCTGATCCATCCATACACCTGATCAAAAGCATCAAGACTATTTCCTACCTCGCCCCAACTCGAATTCTGCAAAGATTTGGCCTTATCCCCGGACCCAAAATTGTTTTTCCCATTTTTCAACAAAAACCCAAAAAAATCAAAATCAAACTTTCCTATCTCTTTACTAGCCTAAAATCAATATTCTTTATAAGTCATCTCAGCCCCTTTGAAGACCTTTTGCCGAGATAGACCCGGAGAGAGCCCTCTCCTGTCCTCGTAGGGCTAGCTACGAGGCTGAGCGTGGTTTGATGTAGCCTTGAGTTTTACCTTATTTCAGCCTAAGGTAGATTTGAGCGCTAACATATACTAAAATCTAATTTCCTTGCTTCATATGGAAGGAGATATCCCCCTTTCTATTGTATGGTAATATGGTAGGCGACCTCTTTTTTATTAGTCTGTTTGAAGTCCCTATTATAGGACATGTTCAGAGACCATATCATTAGATAATGAAATTTCAACCCAACCAAGTATCTTTGCATTCCCCCATGCATATGACATAATTCTATACTCTTTTTAGGGAAATCTACAGTTTGCTAGGGCTAAATGGGTCCCTCTTTTTAATGTCCCATGGCCTATTTCCACCTTATTTTACGCCCTTCCTCAACAGGTTCCCCAAGTAGATTGATATAGTATAGACATTGGGTGACAACCTCATTTTTATTCCTTAATGCAAAGGCTACTTGTGGGGGAGAGGATATCCAACTCTTATAAATTTGAATAACTTGTAAGGGCATGGAGTGTTCTCCTCTTATCCACAAATTGTTGTTGAAATTATTCCCTGCAACCTTGTGAGATACAACCCAATCCACTTGGTTGGATATAAAAGAAACAAAATATCTTAATTGTGCATCCCCCATGAAATTATTGGTGTTCCAGAGAATGCCATGGAATAATAAAATATTATGTTGATCTAGCTCAGAAAAGAGGTTCTTCTCCTTGGGAATGTACTAAGAGTAAGTCATGAGAAAAGTTAGAGTATTAGTGATTTCAAAATACTTGTTAGTCACTAATTCAAAGAAGATACATATATAAAAGGTGTAAGATGCCAAATGATCTAATATCTACTATCAATGCCTCTGTTCCTTTAGTGGGCATATATATTGGGTCATCCTCTAATAGTGGAAGGTTCTGTGGCTGGAGTCAAACATAGTGGTGGGTACTGAGTCTAGTACAATACTTTATCCATCCTCTAGTCGTTGGTTAAGGACATCCTCTACTGCTAGCCACTCCATCTCATAATTGACATCTACCCAAGCAAGGAAATTAATGAAAGATTTATTGGCACTGATTAAATACTCCGGTGTTTTTTTTTTTAAATTGTGAGTTTTTCAGAACTCAGAAAAACTTGCGATTTGTTTGGGTTATTTCTTGGGATGGGAAAATAAGAAAAAATAAATATATTCCAATCTTTTGGAAAAAATTTCTGCATTATTATAGAGAATATAATATTCATTGACATCGAGATGTAGGGAAAGAATTATACATTGAGGCAAAATTTGCAACCTGTTTTGCTTCGGAAGCTTATACCAGTTTTCCCATCACATTTGACATAGAAAAATAAATATTTCACTAGAATTAACAAGGAGAAACTAATCCAGAAAGGGAAAAAATGGAAGTAGACGGATGATTGCTTTGTCAAACAAAATTGATGTGACTCACATTAGCTGAGTGTTGTTGGAATTTTCAATTCCTTTCCTGATTGGTCCTCCACTTTCCTTCATTTATTTCCACTATGAAAAACACATGTTGGTTGTACAAATGGATAATTTGACCATTGAGATGTCCTGATGTGCCAGAGTTGTAGAAACAAAGGTTGTGGTCTATGGAAATAAGAGTTGTGGTGACCAGAGTTGCGGTAATAGGAATTGTAGCAACCCAAAGTTAGGGCACCCATGAGTTGTAGTGGTATCATTGTCTTGGTTGAGTTGTAATACCCCTTCTAATGGTCAAGCCATAGTTGTAACACTATGGAAACGTTCAATGCAAAAATGGAAGAGATTTGTAGCACTCTGTTGATCGTAGCATGTGTACACTGTAGTTGTAGCATCTCTTGTGAAGTCTCAACTAAAATTGCAACATCATGGAGGAGTTTCAACCACACAAAGGAGTTGTAACAATTCCCTTTTGATCTTGTCTATGAATATTATTATGAAAAATAATGTTTGCACAAACCAATATATAAGAATAAGCATAAAAGTGGTAGAAAAAGAGAACAGGCATACCTACACCAAATGAGGTGATATGGGATAAAGAGTACATAAATAGATGATGGGAAGTGTAAGAATGGTATCAAAAAGGTTATAAACAGGTGTTGAAAACATGCCAATTTGGACACCCATCTTCCCCCTTCCAAAACTATTGCATGTTCCTTATGAAATCATCATTCATTTGTGGTTAGAGAGAACATGGCTCCCATGGAATTTGTTTATACTAAAATCTAATTTCCTTGCTTCATATGGAAGGAGATATCCCCCTTTCTATTGTATGGTAATATTGTAGGCGACCTTTTTTTATTAGTATGTTTGAAGTCCCTATTATATGACATGTTCAGAGACCATATCATTAGATAATGAAATTTCAACCCAACCAAGTATCTTTGCATTCCCCCATGCATATGACATAATTCTATACTCTTTTTAGGGAAATTTGTAGGTTTCTAGGGCTAAATGGGTCCCTCTTTTTAATGTCCCTTAGCCTATTTCCACCTTATGTTACACCCTTCTTCAGCAGGTTCCCCAAGTAGATTGATATAATATAGACATTGGGTGACAACCTCATTTTTATTCCTTAATGCAAAGGCTACTTGTGGGGGAGAGGATATCCAACTCTTATAAATTTGAATAACTTGTAAGGGCATGGAGTGTTCTCCTCTTATCCACAAATTGTTGTTGAAATTATTCCCTGCAACCTTGTGAGATACAACCCAATCCACTTGGTTGGATATAAAAGAAACAAAATATCTTAATTTTACATCCCCCATGAAATTATTGGTGTTCCAAAGAATGCCATGGAAGAATAAAATATTATGTTGATCTAGCTCAGAAAAGAGGTTCTTCTCCTTGGGAATGTACTAAGAGTAAGTCATGAGAAAATTTAGAGTATTGGTGATTTCAAAATACTTGTTAGTCATTAATTCAAAGAAGATACATATATAAAAGGTGTAAGATGCCAAATGATCTAGTATCTACTATCAATGCCTCTGTTCCTTTAGTGGGCATATATATTGGGTCATCCTCTAGTAGTGGAAGGTTTTGTGGCTGGAGTCAAACATAGTGGTGGGTACTAAGTCTAGTACAGGACTTTTTCCATCCTGTAGTGGCTGGTTAATAACATCCTCTACTGCTAGCCACTCCTGCTCATACTTGACATCTACCCAAGAAAGGAAATCCATGAAAGATTTATTGGCACTAATTAAATACTCCAGTGTTTTTTTTGAAATTGTGATTTTTTCAGAACTCAAAAAAACTTGTGATTTGTTTGGGTTATTTCTTGGGATGGGAAAATAAATAAAAAAAATATATTCCAATCTTTTGGCAAAATTTTCCACATTATTATAGAGAATATAATATTAATTGACATTGAGATTTAGGGAAAGAATTATACATTGAGGAAAAATTTGCAATCTGCTTTTCTTCAGAAGCTTATACCAGTTTTCCCATCACATTTGACATAGAAAAATAAATCTTTCACTAGAATTAACAAGGAGAAACTAATCCAGAAAGGGAAAAAATGGAAGTAGACAGATGATTTCTTTGTCAAACAAAATAATGATCTATTCTCAATTTTGACATGGTCAAGTCTAGATGGAAAAGATGATTGCCCATAGCAACTGTAGCCAAAGTGTGTCTATGCTGACAAAAACAACTTGAGCATGTGTCTAAAACAATTGAAAACTGCTAAAAAATAGACCTATTTGATTGTGCAACCCCTAATATCTAGGTGGGTGGAAGAATATTTTAGACTGATGATTGTTGAACTGAAAATTATTTTTATCCCAAGGGAAGGTAGGCTAAGAGTTTCTCCAGAGAGGCATCTATAGCAACTACGTAATTGACATAAATTAGTCTAGGAGTTTGCAAGTGTTCAAGTTCGAGTCTTCGAAGTTCCTCGTCTATAAAATGAAATGTCTCGAACCAATGTAGGTTGTCATTTGATGTATATGAGACCCAACTAGGAGCATGCATTTTAGAAAGGTAGGATAAGCTCAAAATGAAAATAATATAACTCTTGCTATAGATATGATTAATTCATTGTCAAACGGTTTCTTTGTTATAGGAGGATAACAAACTCCTATAGCACTATGCCATTATAGTGAACAAGGAAGGGTAGATGTGATATCCTTATCTGAGGCCCTTGGTGGCCTTGAATATTCAAGAAAGATATTGTCCTCCTGTTGACCATAGTTTTAATTCAAGGTCCTATGTAGGCCTTGGCCCACAAAATGAAGTTCTCAGCAAAGCCAAATTTCTTCATAGCTAAGAATAAGAAATTATACCTCACCCTATCCAAGGAATTCACCATATCGAGTTTTATGACTCATGTACTTCTTTCCAGATGGGTGGCTACTGTGAGTATCTTCCTAAACTCTTATGTTGTTTTCACAGATAAGTTTGCCCTGAACAAAGCAAGTTTGTTTCTCGACGATAAAACATTGCATCAGTGGTTTAAATCTAGAAAAGGTTTTAAGGTAGTCTTACCTAGAATCTTTTAGTTTCTAACGTTAAGGATGAGGGTGAAGTAGAAGGAATTTATTTGTTCTTTAAATCTGCATTGCTTCCTTGATTCTTCCACATAGCTTAAGAGGTCCCTATTGATATATTTCCATTCTTACTAAAAATGTGTTGAGAACTTGTCTGGACTCTGGACTAGGGACTTTGTTAAGTTTCATATTCCATACCGTTTCTTGGACTTCCTTGCTTAATATGGGTCCTAGGAGTTTCTCATTATCCAGTTCTTGTAAAAGACATGGATCTTGTCCAACATTTCCTCCCGAGCACTTCCAGTATCTACTCTTATTATGAAAATAGGTTCCTAAAGTGAGAGAAGGCTGCTACTTTGATTTCATTAAACCATCTATTTTCAATATGTCTAAGAGTTACCTTAGAGATGAAATTTTAAATTCTTCTTGAGTGTTCTTGGTAATGGAAAAATTTAATGCTCTCGTTCCCTTCTTTCAGCCACAGGCTCCTTGATTTCAATCTTGAGATTTCTTCGTTGACGATCTGAGCTTTGAATAGTTTAGCACTTCCTTTTCCCCTTGCCCGAGTCTGTTCAGAGAGCCCTTATTATTCAATTTGGGACTTGACTTATTCAAGGATTCCCGTCTTTCTAGAATGGGACGATCTTCCTTGTGAGATTTAGCCCATTATTTCATTTCAATTTTAATCTCTTTATTTTTTTCTCCCAGATGTAGGAGGCAAAACCATGAACTGGGAGAGATCCAGAATTTCTCACCATTTCTTTAAATTCTAGCTGTGAGAACCATATAGGGCTATATTTTAAATGACTTGGACCAAGTGCTTGAGAGTTTGATACTGAGAGAAGAATCGTCTTGTGATTGGATAGTACACTTGGGATAATTGTAGAATTTAGAATTAATCAAACAAAAAGGAGATTTATAAGAGAAACCTGTTAGAGTCGGTATCTTCATCCCTCCGTTAGAGATCAAATCTCTTTTGTTGCATTTCATTTTAGGTGTCTCATTCAGTTCAGTCAGTTGCATTCCATTAGGAGCATGTATCATCTGATGGAAGGGTATTTTCACTCATATCCCTCATGTCTTGTACCTGTTGGCCTAGTTCTGTCTATCGAAATCATTTACAGTCATTCACAGTCATGTTTGGTCTCTTGGTCAACAAAGAGTCATTTTAGGGTTTTTAGTCTCATTAGGTCTAGGATTTCGTTAATTTAGTCTTCAGAATGACTAATAATGCCAGCAGGCACATGAGGGAGGTTCGAAATAAGTTTCATTGCAAAAATGTCATCGTCATAATGCTTGATAATGATTCTTATTCAAAATTCCGTTTTGAAGAAAAATCGTCAATTTCATCTTTTGTAATAAATGTAATGTAAATTTTCAAAGTTTTTCAGTTGTGAAGTACTTCAGGTGCAACCCTGGTCACCTTTGCCAAACCCCATGCCAACTATCCCTGCAAAGACAGACAAGAGATTCATCATTCAGCTCAAAAATCACAAAGCAAACAAAAACAGAGTTTATTCAAAAAGTGTCAAAATTCAGACTTTACAAAGTGGGTTTTCCAAATGAAAAATCAAAATCCTTTGTATATATAAGATATTTTCACATTCAACAATCCATTTGCAAGCAAAGTCATCAAAGAGCCAAAGAAAAATCGTGGAGGAAGTGAAACAAGGTTTGAAAGGTCGAAACTGTGGTGAAGTGTTGGTCGCGGCGCACTGGGTGTTGGGCGCGACGCATAGGGCCGCTCATCTCCATGCAAATTAGAACGGTCGCGACGCACAAAGAGAGCGTGATGCACTGGGTTGTGCGCGCAGCGCATTGGCCCGAAACGTAAAATTTGTTGCCATTTCCCTCAATCTTCAAAACGAATCGGCCTCCTTTGTTCCAAGTAAGTTCATGAGATTTTGAAATTGCCATTAATCAGTGTTTGGTGTTGTTTGAAGAGGGAATATGAGAGTTTGAATGTCAAAACCATAAACCCTATCACCTTCTTAAAAATTTTTCCTTAGGGTTTTAAAGTTGGTGTTTTAAAATAGTTTTGTGCCACATACTTCATTTCCCATCTTGTTTATTCCTCCCCTCACTGTTATACTATCAATACAAGTCCCATTATCCCTATCCCTAAATCATTTCATTTCCTATCATTCTCCCTTTCCCACCTCACTTATAAAAATTCCCAAACCCCAAGTTCCCAAACAGTCAAGTGGCTGTCCATTGTCCCTAAGTTTGTCAAATTTTCAAAGGGAAAATTATCATTTGATTAAACCCCATTGTCCCCACTGCCCTATATCTCCTACAGTCCCTCTCCTTTGACACACATTTGGCATTAAAACAAAAAACACCCAAATTCTCATTTTACTCTCATATAAGCCAAACATAGACTTTGAAACACCATGGAGACAGACACTAATACATCATATGAACAAGACAGTGATTCCACCACTGAGCTACATGCATCGAGAAGGCCTCGTAAAGGTGGCAAACATGTGAGAGAAGAGCCCGCCTCAATGACTCAATTGCAGGCTTGCCCACTTGCCATGGCATGTTTTCGAGAGAAGTCATGCTATCAGTATTGTGAGATGATTGCTAGGATTCATCATCATCAGGAGTTGGCTCGTTTGTTTGTATTACATTTACACGATGGTCAGGGAACTCTTTCTGGTGTAAATTTCACTTTGACATCGGAAACCATCTCTCAAGCAACAGGAATACCGAATGTGGGTGAATAGTGGAACAAAAGACAGCAGGTGGATAGAGTGCATTATGAACCATACATCAGGCCTAGCTATGTGAGACAACTCAGCACAGTGTTCCCATTCCGGTTCCTAAAGGAATCCTATGCGCCTTTGATGAAACTTATTATCATATACTTCAGTTGTGAAAGTCGGCTCTCATGCCTCTATGCCTACCACATCAGGTTATTGATGCATTTCACTAGAGTGAGGATGATGAACATTCCTTATTTCATGTGCTAGAATATCGAGAGAATGACCATTCTTGTGCAGAAGAAAACTCCCGAGCAGCAGCACAAAATTATTTATCACTATGCGCTCATCAAGATCATTGTTGTACATCAGCTTGGATTGCAGGGAATTTCATGGGAGGATTTCATTTCCCGTGATTTCTTCACAGTTCCTCAGGTTCCTCAGGAGGTTGTTGATGAGCCAGGTGAACCTTCACATTAGCCTGAAGGTCATGAGACAGAGCCTATCAGTGTGCTAGTGTTTGTTACTTATCAGAGAGGCACCAGAGTATTATTTGCAGCAGCCTGATGAGTACTATCTCCACCTGGGGTGGAAGGGGTCTCGTTGCCGTCATCAGTAGCACAGGTACAGGTACAGGATAGAGGTAAGAGGCCCATACAGGATGAGGGCCCTTCAGGAGGCCAGGATACTGATTTCATATTGATTGATGAGGATTTGAGCTCTCCAAGCTCAAAGTTGAGAGAGACCATTTAGGAGCAGAAAGCTGAGATCGACACATTGACCATCAAATTGCAAAGAGCCCAATGGATTATAAACTACTTGGAGCAACGGAACAAACAATTGGAGGATCAACAAAAAATCATGGAGTTGCAAAACATCCGTGAGAATCGGCAAGCTGCCCAAAGAAGCCAAACCGAGATGACACCCATTGAGCGGGAGATTGAGGCTGATAGAGAGACTTGGCTTGAGAGGGTCAATATTCATCTCTAGAAGCTGTTGGAGAAGGAAAAAAAGGAAAAGAACATGCTCAGACACATGAAGAACCATTATTGGGTGCGAAATCATGTTTGCAAAGCGAGGATCAAAGTCCTGAAAGAAAATCAAAGGAGGGCACTAAAGCGTCGCAAAAGGCATGATAGACTCCAAATTTTGGCCGAAGCTTCTTTGGCCCAGCATAGTGCTTGATGATGGACCTTCAAGCCAAATTTCAAGAAATTTGGGAAATTTTTTGTCAATTTTGAATTTTTGGGCCTAAACACAGATTTTCCTGCTCGACGCGTAGCGCCACTTGGTGCGCGCTTATAATTGGCAGCTTTTCTGGAGGAAAAATTTGCATTTCTGGATTTTTCATCAAAATTTATGCATGCCTATGGATTACCTAAGGATTTTGACAAGTTTTGGGTTGCCTAAAGGGTCAAAAACACCCTAAAAATGGCCTTTCTGCCACTTTTTGCACACACAGGAAGCAGTGTTGGGAGATTGGACTTTTGGAGGGGCAAATGGCAACCAAATCCAAAAATTCCACTTGGGTTGGAAAGTAGATAGGCAGGATTTCCAACGAGCTATCTTGCACTCAATTTTAACTTTGGTAAGGCCCTTAAAATCAGCCTCAAAGTTGTGCTACACATAGAGATTTCAGGCACGACGCATAGGGAAATTTGGCCTATTTTTCACTGAGCAGCTCAGATTTTCGCCTAGTTTTGGCTAGTTTGACTTTTTCATGTAACTGTTGATGTAGCTTGATGTAATTTCATGAATTTGATGTAAATTTGGCACATTTTTACTCATATTAGTAGATTCATTCACCAAAAAGTGAAATGTGAGTGAATGAATCAGTTTCCTATCATATAGAGGCAAGTTGTTTCATTGACTATTTTCTAGTTCTTAGTTTAGATATGGTTGAAACAGCTCCTAGAATGATTAGCTCGACCCATAGAGGCATGGGGATGAGTTAGGCTTGTCTATATCATGTAGTTCTTCAGTCATTTTCAGGGTTGGACACTTGGGATTGCTTGGCACTTCATTATACATTTCATCTCTGCAATTTTGGCAAAGGAATAGACCAGGGTTTGCAACACTCTTTGGGATCCATGTGGCTCTATGTTTTGATGGTGTGTTTCTCTATGTGATTGTAAGTTCACTGATGTTTATGTGTATCATTTCCCTTCTCCTTTCTTCTTAAATTAAACAAATGAGTGATAAAGGTGGAATTCATTAGATTGCTTTGCTCTGCCTTCAGTTTTGTTTAATTTTCCATGTTTTCATCTGTTTGAAGAGTATTCTTGAAAGCCTCTTTCCCTCTTCAGCTCCTCACTGGTCTAAACTATCCATTCATTCAATTCAAAGCATCAAGACAATTGCCTTCCTTGCCCCATTCAGGACTCTGCAAAAACTAGGCCTCATCCTCGAACCCAAAACTGCCTTTCCCTTTGTTTCCAAAAAAAACCCCCAAAAACAAGATCAAAATCCTTCACCTATATACCTAGCCTAAAATTATCTTTTATTTCAAGTCATCTCAAGCCCTAGTTATTATTTTTGCTGAGATTGACCCGGAGAGAGCCCTCTCCTGATTTGGTAGGGCTAGCTACAGATTGAGCGTGGTTTGATGTTACCCTGAACTCTGCCTTCTTTCAGCTTGATGTAGATTTAGGCAATAACAAAACCTATCAAGTCTTTCCACAATGAACCTTGGCCCTAGCTCTGTATTTCTCCAAGTGAATTTTCCATTAAAAAGGTCCTATTATGAAATCAGGTCTTCAATGGTCCTAATGGTTAAGAACATGTTGGTTTTTTTCCCATTTCACTTATTAAACCTATAGAAAGGGTCCATTCTATTGATTAAACAAGTGTAAAGATAGCATTACATTGATTTACCTTGCATAGGGTCCATTCCGTTGATCAAACCCATTAGATGATTTAACGCTTGCAATTTATATTGCCCATGCTTGTTCCATGCATGTAAACCAAAATAATTGGCCCACCTAGCAATGTGGGCCACTTGGTGTCTTAGTGTAAGAACACTCTTAAAAATCCTTAGCTCCTCGTCAAGCTCATGAAATATTACTTGCATTGATTCCAAATTGTTTTGACAATTGTTCATCTAGGCAAATTAAAGGAATTTGCACCTATGATTAAATCATAAATCATTAGGGACTTGGATGTTGTGTATATGTGAAGTTGTTTCTAGCCAATTCTTGACAACTACCTCATAAGGAGCTTCTCCTTCATTTTTCCTTGCAAGCCATTTAGTCACTAAAAACATCCTTGGAGCATGGCTGTTAATTAGCCCAAGCCCTCCATCTTCTCTATGGAGGGTGTAAATGTCACTAGTAACTGACTATTTGCCTTCTCACTTTTATCATGGAAAATGATAGAGGATATGTTTCAACTTCTTATAACCAATTCTTTACAACTTAAGGGAGAGGTGTTTTGCAAAGGATGATTAAAGTTATTGTAATATTTTGTTGTTTTGTTTAAAGCTTTCAAGTGTTCATTAGGTGATTTGGAGATATGAATTAATTTAGTGGAAATTTTTATATATTTTACATTTGAATGATGTTCTTTATTTTATAGATGATGACTCATGATGTTATTGTTTTGTGTATGATGATTTATTTTTTCTTTTGGGCTTGGGCCTTCGCATAAGATTTTAATAAAAACTTGCATGATGGTTTTTGTGAACATTACACTTATTTTAATTTGAAAGCTACTTACAAATCTAGTAATTATCAACACTTGGAAACTATTGATGCAGGTTTCTAGATCGATTTGAAATTTTACTTCTGGAATATTCAGTGAGATGTCAAAAGCTAATCCTGGGAAGAAACTATCAAGGAAAATTGATGTATTATCATACTTTAAAAAGTCTCAATCCAAGAATACACATTCTCTTCATGCTTCAAGCTCCTTTGAACAATCTGTTACTGAGAGATATGTTAACTCTTGTGAAAATGCATCTGATATCCATATGATGGATGAAATAATAGGTTCCTCATGTGATTGGGTGAGATAAATGTAGTTTCAACAGAAATTAGTGATGAAAATGTTAAAGATATTTCCTTGGAAGGTGACACAAACCATTCACGGAAAAGGAAAAAAGGCCAGTGGACTGTAGGGAGAAAATTCCAAGATGATTGGGTCTCAAGTTTTCCATTTATTAAAGAAATACCTCCTACAAATAAGGATTTACGAGAAGTTAAATGTATTGTGTGTAGTTGGAAAAGTTGCAAGGTAGTGGAATTTCAGATGAAGCTAGATACAATACAAAAGCACGCAGGAAAGGTTTATGAAAAGAAAATTGTAAATGGTAAAGAGAAATCTATTGTTAGATGGAAATATTTGGAGGAATGTAAACATATCCAATGTGTGGAATAATACAAAAAATATTTAATAAGTAAGAAGAAACTTGAGGCAAGTGGAGGAACCATCATATCTCAATTTGAAAAGACGATGGAAAGAAGTTTGTTATCCAAGACGATACAATTGAGCACTGTATTTCACATCTTATGTAAAGGTCATATTATGACAGATTATCCAGATCACATGCAATTTCTATCTTTCCTTCATGTGCCAAAATTTCCATCTTCTCATTGGTCCGTAACTAGTGGTTGGGAATGGGAAAGATATCTAGCTCAAGTAGAAAATGATGATTTGAAACCGGAGATTGAAAATGCTAGGTTTTTGGAATTGTCTTTGGATGAGGTTACGGCTATTGATAATACTTCATGGATATTCATGAGCATTTATATGGTTAATGACCATATTAGGCATTCCTATCTACTTGGGATTAAAAATACGAGAGAGACTTCTACAGCTGGAAATATTTATGAACTTGTTCTTAATACTTTGAAGGAAAGTGGTATGGATCATTTAATGATTGCAAAAAAGTTGGTATGTGTTGGAGCAGATGGAGCATCAGTAATGCAAGGACAAAGGAATGGTCTTTGTGTTAGAATACAACTATCAGCTTCACCATATATGCTTAATATTCATTGTATGGCTCATAGGATGAATCTTGCATTTAAAATAGTAAGCAAGTTTCCATCAGTTTCAAAAGTTGAAGATCTTGTATGTGAGACTCATGCATATTTTTCTCGTAGTCCCAAACGATATTTAGAGTTTCAAAAATTTGTAGATGGTGTTACGGATGGAAAAAAACTACTGAAAGATGTTGATACAAGATGGATCTCATTAAATGGACCAGCTCAAAGACTATTTAGTGAGTTAAAATCTTTGGTACGGTTGATGTATGAAAATTGCTACAATGTAGACAAAGCTCAAGATCTTCTTTTTCGATTAATTGATATAGAAACATTATTGACATTGGTTGGAATTCTTCCTATGCTACATGAAATGAATGTCCTTGTGAAAATGTCTCAGAATCACACAATGTATATATATATATATATATATATATATATATATATATTTAACAAAGTCAGTTTCTATTAGTATTCAAAAAAAGGAGACGGAGCTCCA
The DNA here is from genome assembly GCA_034641835.2 of Pinus albicaulis. Taxonomy (NCBI): domain Eukaryota; kingdom Viridiplantae; phylum Streptophyta; class Pinopsida; order Pinales; family Pinaceae; genus Pinus; species Pinus albicaulis. Next base: position 209,228,113 of record CM076581.1, on the reverse strand, counting down.
ATGGTTACAAGAGGTGATATAAAAGTAGTAAAGAGAGGAGTGGCAGTGATGTCTGTTGTCACCCTTTTTCTTCTAACTTTCAAATAAACTTGAAATACATAAATAACATAGATTTGGATGAATTGAAATAGTAGGAAGAAAAACTTGCAAAACATGATTAGTCTATGTTTATACGGCGGATCTGGCGAGCGGTGGAGTCTTCAGGATTGGCATATGCACCTTGGTTTCTTGCGTTTGTAGAGTTGGAGCTCGGTGCTGTATTATTTTCCAGCATGTACTTCAAAATTTCAATTGATTCTTGTGCGTGGGCACACTTGTTGGAGAGTTCTTTAAACTTCTCCTGAAGGGAGGTGACCATTTGATGGAAGAAGTTGAGATCAGCTTCGTGTCTCTCTTCAGCCAGCTTAGCTTGAAAATGTAGCTTGTCATCCATGATCTTCTGATGGGCTCGGATTTGCTCCAACTCCGCTTGGAGGTCAGCACAATGCAGACAGTCTTCACTCCTGGCCATTCTGAGCAGTGATAACCAATTTCCAAAGGTCTATGACAGAAACAAGAAGTGGAAAATGGAGAGGGATGAGGCCTCAAGAAGCAAGGGTGAAGCGTATGAAAGCGGGAGTATAGAGTTAGGAGCTGCAGGTAGGTGGAGAGCGCAAGGGGCGATGGGCACACTCCCAGAAGAGAAAAAGTAGAAGAAAAAAGGCGGAGGCTTCCTTAGCAAAACATCACAGGGAGAGAAGTGGTAGCCCAAGAGGAAGGGAGGGCATATAAAAAAATAGTGGCGTGACACAGGCCACGGCAAGTCACGAGGGAGTGGAGGGAGGAATCGAGTGCGAGAGTGGAGAGGCCGACAACCTCGAAAGGGGTAAAATTGCAGAGGGAGATAATAATCATGAGAGAAAAGATTTTAAATCATTACAGTAATGGTAGGAGGACCATGCATGTGATCCTGAGGCACGTGAAAACGCCTCCAAATTTGAACTATGATGGTGGAGGCTCTCCGAGTCTGTAGAGTGATGAGCCATTTGCTGAGGATCCAAAGCTGATTGAGCAGAGTCATGGTAGGTGGATTTGGAGATCGATCTCATTGTAGGAGAGGACTCCTATGGATATCTGACAAGCTCTGTTGGCACGGAGGTCTGCCTCCTTGTTAAGGGTGCGGAGAATGTGGTAGAAGCTAACCCCCTGCATATTTTCGATAAGAAGTTGGCATCTATTTGTGATTTGTTGAAGGGCCATGTTTGCTGCCGATCGTTTATGAACCATAAGGCTGATGATGATGGCCGAATCACCAAACATCATGGCATTGCTTATGCCTAGCTTTTTCAGTTGAAGGATGGCTTGTAGCAAAGTGAGAGCTTCGACCCTATTATTGGAAAGAGCTCCCAATCCCCATTCTAAGGAAGAGACGATTATACCCTCCTCATTGCAGATGATTCCACCGGCCCCTGCCACACCTGGATTGGACTTAGACACACCGTCAAATAATAGAGAGGGTATTTTGCAATTCCTTAACCATATGTTGAAATCCTCCTCGCTCAATAAAATTTCCAACTGTTGTTGGTGATGTTCCACAGATTCTTGAGGTTGTTGCTACGATTGATGATGTTATTTTTATCCAAAAAGTAGCTTATGAAGTTGCGTTCTTCCACACATAGATCCTTGTAGTCAATCTGGTTTGTATGCTTCTTAGTAGAGATAGATTCCAAAGTAAGGCTTCTTGCTTGACTACACAGCTTCCTGAAGTCGGTTGTTTTATCCTTGAAAATTTTTTGGTTTTAGGCTAGCCAAATATTCTAAAGAGTTGTGAGGGGGAGAGTATCCCAAAATCTTTTTTCTATACTATTATTTTTGTGTTTCCAAGGGTAGCTTTTCTTCCATAGGCCCAAGGCTTCAACAATGGTGCTGTGTGAGCCCCATGGGAGATTGGAGTTTGAGATGAGCCCCTTCCAACAGTTGATGGAAAAGGGGAATTCAATGAAGATATGATGGATGGTTTCTTCAGCAACTTGACAGTTTGGACAACGGGAGGGGCCAACCACACCTCATTTTTTTAGATTATCAGAGGTTAAGATTTTCCCTTTGAGTAAGGTCCAAATGAAGAATTTGTTCTTGGGGAGAGCCTCTAATCTCCAAACTAATTTCCAGGGAGACCATGTGGGCACAGGGTATTCCTTTTTGCAAAGAGTTTGATAACCACCTTTAATAGAGTAGGTCGATCCTGATGGATCCCAATGAAAATCATCCTCACAGTCCTGCTTTAAAGGATAAATGCCATGAAGATGAGTTTGGAGGGCTGCAAGCCTCACTTCTAAATGAGATGGTACCTCAGGGAATTTCCAGCCAGTCCAAATTAGAGATTGAGCATCCCAAGTGGATATCTGGTTTAAGTTATGCAGTCCCATGTTGCTGAGATAGGTTAGAATATGATGAGTTCCCTGATTACTATTAATGGGGGCCTACCCAATAATTCTGTCCGCCCCAATGCTGATGTTGCTGCCACCCTTAGGCACTTTGGATATTTTATGGGCTAGAGAGGAAATAGCTTTTTTACAGAGCCCCCGGATTATTTTGCAAGGCTTGATGGGAATATCTTGGTCAAGAAGATGCTGCCTTGAAGTATTTAGGTATTTAATTACTAGAACTTGCTTCCACTAGGTAGGCTTGCCACTGATTAGTCTCCAGATTATCTTCCCACCAAAAGCCAGATTCATAAGCTTTGGGAATCAGATACCCAAGCCTCCATGTTCTTGGTCTTGAATGACTTGCTTCCAGTTAATGAGATTGTATTTTATTTTCTCACATTTCCAACCTTGCCAAAGGAATTGATGAATAATGGCCTCCATTTTGTGATGGAAGGTGGCAGGGGCTTGAAGGAGGGAGAACTCATATAAAGGCAAGGAGGAGAGGCCCGATTTGAGGAGAATAAGGCGGCTAGAAATATTAAGCCAAGAAGCTCCCCAATGCTGCACTTTCATTTTCATTTTGTCGATGATGATGTCCCACACACTAGCCTTCAAGGGACTTGTGCTCACAGGCATGCCCAGATAAGAGAAGTGTCCCCAATCCAACTTGTAAGGGACCTCAAAAATTTTGGCAATATTGTGCAAAGACTGAGCTAAAGTATTCCATCCATAAATGCAACTTTTGAGATGATTTATTAGGCCTCCATAATAGCTCATAAATTTATCCAAGAGAGTCTTAAAATGATGAGCTATGATGTTGGAGGCTCCTCCCATTAGTAGTGTATCATCAGAAAATTGAGAATGATTCATGTTTTTGACTCCATTGCCAAATTTAATTCCAGTTATGAGTCCGACCCGACACTTGTGGTCTAGGGCCTTGCTGAAGGATTCAACGATTAAAATGAAAAGGTAAGGGGACAAGGGACAACCTTGTCTTAGTCCACGAGACGACTGAAAGGAGGGAGCTGGCCTACCATTAATGAGGGGGGGAATCCAAGGGCCAGTAATGTAGGCTTTAATAAGATCAAGGAAGGAGGAATCAAATCCCATTTTTTAAAGTACTGCAAAGAGAAAAGAGTGTCGGACTCAGTCAAAGGCATTAGCTAAGTCTAGCTTTAGGATAAAGCCTTTTTCATTGCAAGAGAGGCTAGAATGGATTACTTCTTGGACAAGAAGGATGGAATCATAAATTTCTCTATTGGACAAGAATCCTCCTTGGTTCTCAGACATGAGAGAGTGAAGATGGGGTTTCAGGCGAAGAGCTAAGATTTTGGTCAAGATTTTATAAGAGGTGTTACAAAGGGAAATGGGTCGAAATCCGGAGAAGGAGGAGGGTCAGTTTTCTTTAGGAATGAGGGAAATATGAGTAGCATTGGTATAACCTCCTAATTTTCATTTGCGTTGGGTCAATTGTATCAGTTTGACCAAATATTTTCTTATAATTTTCCAATAGGTCCTGTAAAAGCTAATGGAAAAGCCATATGGTCCTGGAGCTTTATCTGGTTGCAAGGTCCATATTGATCTTTGGATCTCTGTTTTATAAATTTCCTTGGTGAGAAAATTATTGATGCCCTCATTGATAGTAGTGGGAAGGTACTGGAGGAGATCAGAAAGGTCCTCTTCGCTTTTCATCTTAGTGAGGAGTTCTTGAAAGTGAGCAGAAGCAGCCATTTTGATTGCTTCTTGTTCGGTATGAAGAATGCCATCAACACCAGTGATGGAACTTATGTTGTTATGAATTTTCCTAATAGTGGTCTGTTTATGGAAATAAGCAGAGTTCTTTTCACCACCTTGGAGCCATAGTTGTCTCGATTTAATGTGCCATTTCTGCTCCTCTTCTCTGTTGGCGCGATAAAGTTGGAAATAAAGGTCATTTTCCATCACACGATGTTCTGGGATGAGTCCATTTGTTTCAATTTGATCATGAACGCCTTCCAGTATTCACTTTATATCTATTTGTATCCTCTCTGACTCTTTTTAATGGGATTTCACCCATTTCTTGAGAGCGATTTTGGTGTTCTTCAACTTGCTTTCCCATATGAATACAGGAGATCCTTCAATATGCTGACTCTAAATAGCTTGAACAATATTATTGGCTTCAGGAATATTGTTCCACAGAGGACTGTATTTAAAAGGTATAGGCCCTAAAGGACATTGCTCTTGTAGTGTGAGAATAATTGGGTAATGATCAGAAGCAGAGAAAGGGAGGACGAGGGCCAAAGCTGTGGAGAAGGAGGCTAGGAGGGTGATGTCCACAAGAATTCTGTCTAGCTACTCCATAATATTGTCTTTCCCAATTCTGCGGTTTCTCCATTTAAATTTACGGTTCTTAGGAACTATGTCAACCAGCGCATGCTCCTGCATGATGTCTTCTAACTGAGTTCTAAAAGGATCTTGAGTGAAGGTTCCTCCTCTTTCTTCATTGGACTGGAGGATGAGATTAAAATCTCCTCCTATTATTATATTACTGTTTTCCACTTCATCTATGTTGGCGTTGATAGAATTGCAGCACTGTTATTTATCTCTGTAGTGATTAGGTCCGTAAACATTGTAGATGAATATTTTTTTGTTGTCTTTGATGTACTCCAATATGACTTTGATCCAGTTATGATTAATAATGTTGCTGATAAGTCTCCATTCACTATTGTTCCAAAGGGTGACAATACCCCCAGAAGCCCCTCTTGATTCAGTGAGAAGGCCATCATACTGCTTGAGCTTGTCAATAATGTCTTTCATTTTTGGTTTCCCTTATTTGGTTTCTTGCAAGAGAAGGATACTAGGTTTCTCCTGGGTTATAAGATCTTTAAGGGCAATGATTTTGGAGGGGTGCTCCAGTCCCCTATTGTTCCAAGGAATGACTTTCATCATTGAGTACCAATGGTACGAAGGGTTGCTCGCCCTCCTTGTTCCTTAGCCCCCATCTCCTTGCTGTTTTTTCCCAAGATGTAGGATTCAATAGGGTTTTGGGTGTCCATTGCAATGTATTTTTATGCATTTTCATCTCTTTGTTGCTTTATGGATCTCCTGCCAAGCCCTTGATTTTTCTGAGGTTCAAGGTTTGCACCATGTTCTTTCTAAGAGTTTCTAGTAGCACGGATGGAGGGGGGATCAGGGGCAGAGGGGGCGTCCCGGTGAGAAGGGGAGGAGCTTGGAGCATCAGGTTGGGAGAGGGGAATGAAAAGAGGAGGATCATCCTCAAGAGGGGTTAATGAGGATAAGGGGTTGGAAGATTCCAAGTTGGAATTTGGAGGGGGGGGGGGGCGGGTAGAGGAAGAAGAAGGATGAATGAGGGGTTCCTGGGAAGAGGGAGAGGATGTGGAAGCTAAGGGGTTGATATGAGAAGGAGCAGAGGATGGGGTAGTTTTAGGGTTAGAGGCATATTTCTTTTTTTTAACCGTTTCCCATTGTGCTTCTTGGTCAGGGTTTTCAACATCAATAAATTTAGAACAACGATTTGCAAAGTGGCCGTATTCGTGGCATACCTTACATTTGAAGGGGATATGCTCGTAATCAAGTTGCTGAATGTGAGTCTAATCATCCACCTTGAGCTTGATGGCCTCCAGGAGCCCTTTACCTAAGTCAACCTCAACGTAGATATTGGCACATGCTTGCATGTTGTCCTTTGGCTTGCTGCGATCGATGAATTTGCCGATGGCATTCCCAATGGCATGGACCAATTCATCTTCCCAGCAGTGAAGAGGGAGGTGAGGAAGACAGACCCAAACTGGAACTATGATGGGCACATCTAGCTCAGGATCGAAGTCTGGGGTCCATTTGTTAAGATATATTCCTCTAGAATCCATGAAATAAGGCCCGTTCCTGAAGGTTAAATCCTTGTCGTCCTTGGATTCGAAATGAAAGGTGAAATACCCTTTCCCACAAAAGCAAATGGAGATTTTTCCATTAATTTTGTCGGCCCAGTTTCGTTCTACCCATTGCTGAACCGTTCTTAGAGAGGGCCAAAGCCCAGTGAATTTTCCTATCAGTCCTTTTCAGCCAAAGACAGAGCGGCCATGCGAGGAAGAGAAGGTGGAAGAACGACTTCCTGAATGCCCTCAAGTTTCTTTACAAATTTAGAGATTGCCAGACGAGGCCTCTGAGGCGGCAGAGATTTGACAAGATCAGAGAAGGCAAGTTGTGTGGCGTCCACCTCTAGGGAGGAACCCAAAGGGGCCATGCCTGAAGAAGAGAGGGAGTAGAGCCGGAGGGGATTTGCAGGTCAAGCACGGCTGCAGCAGTAGTGCGACCTAGAGAAGACCCGAGTGCAGCATTCCGACAGTCCATAATAAGTTTTTTTTCATAATAATAATAGTTAATCTTAGAATCGCACAATGTATATTGATGAATACACAAATGAGAGAAAGTCAGCATGCCTTGCATTGGATAATTTGTTTATGATGCCAGACTCTTTTATTGGTCCAGAGTTTACAAGTTGGACTAAGATCATCAATATAGAAAATACTGAAATTTTTTTGACATTTGATGAAAAAGGGATACTATGTATCACAGTGCATGAGTATATGGTCCCCTTTCATTATATTAGTAATACGGGATGAATCACCAAATATTTCCCTGTGTCAAGAGACCAATTTGATAATATTGTGATCTCAGTGAGACAAAATTTGATAGAAATTGCAAGATCACTATCATCAGAGATAAGAGAATGATTTCCTCGAGATGAATTGTTTGAGGCCATGTGTGTAGTATACCCTCAATATTGGAACAATTGTCAATGTCCAAGAAATTTAAAAGCCAATTTTCAAAAGAGATTAAAATTTTTAGTAGACCACTTTTGTAAGAAAGTCTCGATACATGGAGAACAGATTGAAGGTATTTTAGATTCATCAAAATTGTATCAACAAGGTGGACGCTTTGTTGAAACAATGTGGAAGAAATATCCTTTTTTGGAGAATCCTAATGAAAATGGTGCTATAACAAGATTATATAATACTTTAATTGCTAGCCAATACCCGCAAGAAAATATATCAGAATATTTCAAATTAGCAGATTTGTGTCAAACCATGATTTTGGGATCAGTGGAGGATGAGAGAATGTTTAGTACACTATCATTCTTGAAGTCAAAGTTTAGGAACAAGTTTGATAAACATGTGGATACATGTTTAAGATTATATGTAACAAAGTATGATGTTAACAATTTTCCATATGAAAGAGCACTAGCGCTTTGGCGATCAGATTGTGATAGAAGGGGAGAAAACAATATAACAAATTTATCTAATGAACTTGATACCGAACATAATGTTTTGGAGGCTCATAATGACAATACATCTAGAGAAGATCATGTTCACAATGTATAAAATTATGACCAAGATGAGAACTGGGAAATTGAAATACCTAGGACTCTTATTTTGGTATACATGTTCCGTTGATCATGCAAGATTACTATACGTCAAATTCAGGTAAAAATGGGTTCTAAATTTTGTATTTTTCATTGTAACATTGCAGCTAAATTTCTTTCATGCATGTTATTTTAAGATTGACGTTTCATATTTAATCCTTACATTGTTTGTTTCTTATTTGTGACATGAAATGAAGCTGGATTTGATGATTCTGGGACCTATTTCTTTTCACATAGATAGTGTCTGACTAGTATTAAATGATAAATAACTAATTTAACAAGACTAACACAAAGTATCAATGGACTCATTCAAGTACATGAAACTACCTAGATGTCTAGCTCTAACATCTTGGAAAATTTTAATGGTATATATGTTGCTTGTGTTTGGGGAATTTTGCTGAGTTTCTAGTTTTATATTTTCTTGGAAAATAATTATTGATATTTGGAAAATGTGTGATTTTATATTGGTATTGGAAATGAATTTGGTTTTGATCTTTGATTGGAAATGAAGTTGGATTTGATGAAGTTGGGACCTATTTCTTTTCACATAGATAGTGTTCTAGTATTAAATGATAAATAACTAATTTAAGAAGTCTAACGCTAAGCAACAATGGGCTTATTCAAGTACATGAAATTGTGTGGATGTCTAGCTTTGATATCTTTGAAAATTTTAGTGGTTTGTTTGTTGCTTGTTTAGAGGATTTTGTTGAGTTTGAAATTTTTGGTTTGTTTTGGTCAAATATTTTTAGTCCCTTGAATGTTTATGGGTCTCATATCATGCATAGATCGATAGATCTAGTTTTATTATTATAATCATTATTGTTTTATTTATATATTTGGTGGTTTGAGGAAAGATATTTTATTTCCTTTCACTTTGTGACACGATTTCGACATCTTTACCTTTTAGAATATCGTAAAATATTTTTCTTATTATAGATTTTTCTTGGAAAAGAATTATTTATATTTGGAAAGGGAAATAAGCCCTAGGTAGCTAAGCGAAGAGAAAAACTGTCTATATACTAGGTTCCTGCACATTCATCATAGGAGACCTATTGGCATGAGACAAACATTCCTTTTATGCAATTACACTTTTGATGCAAAGGCGGAGCTGAGTTCGCTGAGTTGGGAAGAACAGCGGCAGTTGATCATAATGCTAAGGAGATTAGAATGCTGGTTTCACAAACATGTGACCATGCCACCAATGCTGGTGGAACAAAAGGAACCGCATCAGATTATTATGATTCTTTCGAGATTTCTCAGGGTGAAACCGAGGCTGTTTTGGGAAGCATGGAAGGTAGTTGTGGTTGCCTAACATTTAGTAGCAAGGTATTCTTATGTTGATTGCATATTCCTAGAATATCTTGAAATTTGATGGTTACAAGAGGGTCAATTGTTTGACCTTTCTATTGACAGTCAGATTCCTAGATATTCCTGGAATCTGCAATCCTCATAAGTTTAGCAATTAGTACAATAGTATGTGTTTAGTTTTAAGAGGTAACATGTTTAAATCCAAAAGCATTGAATACCCATTCCTAAATTCACATATGTATTCCTTAATAGATTTTAATATTCATAATTCAACTACCTCTTTATTATTGTAATTAACTACAGCGAGAATTTTTTGGGCAGTTTGATTGTCTACTGGGTGCTCTATGTAAATGACTAATTTCATTAATGTCGTTTGTGTGCAGGAGTTCTTGATACGAAATGTGCACTCCCTTAAGGAATACAAAGGGAATGCAGACATTTTTATTTGCTATCTTCTGCCTGGAACACCCTATTCACATGCTCAATATACTTCAGGTGATCTCCTAGATTTTACTGGCATTGAAATATAGTACACTTGCTCTCTCTTATTCTAAATTTAACACTATATGTTGTTGTGTAAGTAGGAGGTCTTCTTTACACATTGCATGATACTAATTTGCAATACGTTACATCTTCTTCCTTCTTGCTCTTGACATATGCAAAATACTTGAGCTCCTCCAAATAAGTAGTAACTTGTGGTGGGATAGTGATAGTCACTCCTCACAGGCTAAGAGCACTTGCAAAACGCTAGGTATAGCTTCATAATAGCCCAATGCTTAATTTTCCTATTATTTCAAAAAGTTATTAATGTATGCAGGATCTAAATCAATTTTGTGTTGATGAAGGTTGATTACATACTGGGAGATAATCCTATGAGGATGTCATACATGGTTGGATATGGTTGCCTCTATCCAAAACTTATTTATCACAGAGCCTCTTCTCTGCCCTCTAAGGCTAATCATCCTTAACCCATTCCCTACGAAGAAGGATTCCAATCTCTGTACAGCTGCAGTGCACCCAATCCCAACATCTTGGTGGGAGATGTGGTGGTAGGCCCAGACAAAATGGATAGGTTTACTGATGTGAGAAACAATTATGATTAATCTGACCCTTCCACCTACATTAATGGACCCTTAGTGGGTTTCCTTGCTTATTTGGCCTAGAGACTGATGTTATACTTCTAAAATTTCTTCGTGCCAGATATTTAAGGGTGAATGATGCATTCATCATGTTGTAGAATAGTGTGGCATGGAGGAAGGCATTTGGAACTGACAGTATAGTTGAAGAGGATCTGAAATTTGATGAGAATTTGAATTCAATGGCCTTCATGCATTTTTATGATAAAGTGGGCCACCCTGTGTGCTACATTGCTTATGGGATTTTTCAAGACAAGGTGCTCTACCAGAAGATCTTTGGAGACGATGAGAAGTTGAAGAAGTTTCTGAGATGGAGGGTCCAAATTCTGGAGAACTGCATCAAGCTCCTTGATTTCAAGCCTGGTGGTGTCAATGCCATGATTCAGATCACAGATCTTAAGAATATGTGGAAGAGAGAATTGAGAGCTGCATCAAACCAAATTCTTGCACTTTTTCAAGATAACTACCCAGAGATGGTAGCAAGAAACGTCTGTAACTCTCAAAACACAAATGTTTTTGTATTTTCCGAGCTTTCCTAGAAAAATCTATCTGAATGACTATACATGATCAGAAGGATGATGTTAGATGTCCTTGTAGATTTGGTGTTTTGAGAATTTTGGCACACCAAAAATTGGAATTTCTGATGCATCTCTAGATATTTATTAAAGATATATATATATATATATATATACTTAATAGGAATAATTAATCCAAGATACCTCTGCCTAGATATGATCCTATGATTTGAAATGGAAGCATGACAGAGATATGCCTTGGATTCTTCTTCTAATGGTTATTTTGATTGTTGATCAATTTTGGGCACCCTGATCCGTGATTTGACACAAATATGATCGACTTTCTTGATGAATCGAGTATAAACCATGACAATGTCAACATCCCTATAAGCTCTTAAGACATTCGCATTTGAGGAATGAAATCTTCCAATTTCATTAAATATCTTAGTTCACACTTGAAGTTTGATCAACCTACAGTGGCATGTTTATTGTTTTGATATCCTACCTTGAATGATTGGTTATGATTGTATTGGAGCATACCTCTAATCAGTTTAAGTAATGACCTAAGTGAAGACATGTGTTAATTTCACTTGGCATATTTAAGTTGAATAAGTGAAAGGGCATCAGAATTAACATCTCATCATTTCCACAGTAGTTGAGGATTACTGCTGCAATAAATTGCCCTGCAGTAGTTTCTTAAGACTATCATTGCAGTGTTTTGATACAACACCCTTGTGACAATAACCTTTTATATGAAAATAATCCTAAAGTGTTCATGATAGTCCTCCTATGGGCCTAATTGAAGTACACCTGTGGTGAGTAAGTTCTGAAGATCATACAGTTTCGCTAATCACAAATATCTTCTAGAGTTTGCTAGCATGATACTATAGTCATTAAAACTGTTTTGAATGAGTGGTTTGCAGAGCAAGGCCAACAAACTAAAGGGATCCTAAAAGGCATCAACAAGCCTAAACCTTGTGGTATACTGTTGATAGCAAGAAGCTTCAGAACAAAAAGGCATCATCACACTTAAGGTATATTTCTCATTGACACATGCAAAACAGAGAATAGTAGGTAGGTTGCTTCAGATGCATTTGATCAATGTATGGTACTAGCTAATATAACTTGACCAAATACTTTAAGTTTGTTTGAACAGAGACATTAGAGGCACCACTGAGAGTGATGCTGACAATAATCAATAAGATAGTAACTTTTATTTACTTTGGATGCTATGTTATCCACATATGCTAATAGTTAGTAGCAAGATATTTTATTCAGCCTTTATTTCTTTCTGTTTATTATGATCTAACTATTTCATTACATCTTCCATAAATTGGAGTTATGATACAATTTTCAATTCTTCATTTTACACAATTAATTGTGTTACAGAGATTTTTTATTGACCTCCTTTGTTACTGATTTAAATCTTTTGCATCTTCTTGGTGATATAGAAATGGACCCTTGTTGTCTATATAATAAATCTGTATCAGACAACACAATTACAAGCTACTAATGCATACATGCCAATGATTATACACATGATCTTTTAACCCAAAAAAATCCTCTTAAGTAAAAAGTTTGCTACTTTGTCTTTTGTTTCTTGTTCTTACATAATATACCTCTATGAACTCCCTAGGACAGAATTATTTTCCTGCCTCCTTTGGAAGATGCTCAATTTTTATGTTTATGACCCATGTGCCCCTTTTTTTTCTCCATCCTGTTTGCCTTTGCAAACTCTCATGTTCCTTTTCAAAAACTCTCTCTGTTTTTCTCTGTTGTCCAATTCACTGGCTATTTGATTAGGTTTAGTTATTTCTATAGTACTCAATGGCTCTCATGAGAATTAATAATATATTTTGGTGTTTTATAAATTTGTAATTTATTATTTTGTGAATATTTTATTTGGTCATCTCATAGTTAGCCCTCCTATTTTGCTTTACATTGAGAAAATTTATGGAATGTATACTGGCCATACCTCCTCTATTTGGGAGGTTTCAGGTTTAGCACTAACTTATTATGTTAAAGAGGAGTGTGGTTTCTTTTGGGTCATCTCCTCCATTAATATAACTTGGATATGCTTAGAATTTTACCTTCTAAACCATTATGTAAGTACTCTTTGGCCACTTCCTATAAGCAGGAATATTTCTTTGCAATATGATATCATGTACAAGTTCAGTTTGCATACTAGATATCTCCTCAACTGCTAGAAATATTCTACATCTTCATCCACATCTGACGTTGATGGTTCAAAGACTTCGACTTTTTATCATTCAATATGGAAAGGATGTTCATTTATAATGGGAGGTACAAGTTGAATGAATGCTTCCAATCCATTGTAAAATCTTGAATGGGCCATAGTGACAACGTTTCAACTTTTTCCCTTGTCCTTGGAATCTCTCTTTGCTTAAACGTAGCCACATAAAATATTCAACTTGGAAATTTTTAATAGTGATTATTTTCCAAGGACAACTATATGGGGAAACCTAGTGGATGCTTCCTCGCATTACTAGATAACATTCGTTGTAAACTTGTTGGTATAGATTAGTGAACTTCACTGGGGGATTCAAACTAGGCCCCCACCCACATAGTGATAGAACTAGTAAAATGCCCAACAATATTAGCAACAACGAGTTGAGTTATCTCTTTGGACTAAATTATGAGTAGTTATAGTCTAATCATGCCTTGATTTATACATTGTCTGAACTTTTTGGAGTTGTTCTTGTATCTTCTTGTGGATTTGTTGTATTCTTTCGATCAATTTAGATGCTTTGCTTAATGTATTGTCTACTCTGTGCTACATCAATACATTTGTTAGAACAATGTCAAAAGGAGTTTGAGTTATAAAACCTAAATTTGTTTGAGAAGAGGACTAATTGGTTGAGCAATAAATTTATTTATTTTAACAATATTGAATATAGTGTAGGTATGCATCCTATGTTTTTGGGCTTTTTTTATTATATAATAATAAGAGTTTGTACCATTTTCCTATTTACAACTTTATTTTGTGCATTCGTCTATGGATAATGAATTGGTTTATTGTAAAAATGTTGAATTTAGTGTAGATACACATCCTATATTTTTGGGATTTTATGATCATATTTTAATAAGAGTTGGTATCATTCTCTTATTCACAATATTATTTTGTGTGTTTTTTTGTGGATAAAATGTTGTAGGCCTCTTCAACTTGGTTTCCATATTTTCCCAAAGCATGGTCCAAAACTTAAGGAATCAAAATGCAGATCTAGCTAATCAAAATGAATTCAAACTTCCTTTTAGAATGTGTGTTTCTTTTTGGACTAGGAAATATTCTTACACGAGATTAAATCTTTCAGGAGGCATCAGATAGGTATTCATAGTGGTTGATCATACTTTATTTGTGAAAAAGTAGGAAATTCACCCAATTTCGAGCAGGTATTCATATCTAAATAACACATAATGTTTACCATTTATAACATGGCCTTCACTGCAAGTCCAATGAGTTTATGTTGTAATATCTGTAGAATATCATTGTCATTTTCTCCTCCCTTTGCAGGGATCAAGCTGCCTCGTTCGTGATTAATTAATCACCCTGTTTTGTGGCTGCAGGTCCAGGTTTGTTTCAACATTCTATTTATCAAATGATATACCATCCCTCTACATGACTGTGCCTCCAAAGATGTTCATTATTTGGGTTAGAAATTACACTTGGCCCCTATATAGAAGCTTATTCATGGAATTATACTCCCCAAGGCAACATCGTCCTCAAAGGAACTATTTTCTGCGTGGAAGTTATTGGACTAGGAAAGGCAACGAGGCTGGATATGTTCTGTATGGGTGAAAATACCCAATGGAGCATGATGTCTGATTATAAATTGCATTTATCTACAAATGTAGAAGACAGAAATACAGTCTGTCTTGATGGTTCATCCATGCCATCTGTTGTAACTAAGAAATGCAATTTTTTGAGGCGGGATTCTAGTTGTGATCCATCAAGTCAGTGGTTCAAGATCATCACCACAACCAGATCACTATCACTTGTTTCCGGTATATAATAATATCAACGACAGTAGTGTGGATACTATAACATAACATAACCCTCAATGTTAAAGGGAATAACTGTATAATAACACATCACAAACCAAATTTTTTCTTTTCATTGAGTTGGCCTCCCCAAAATTCTAAGTGACCATGATCCATGCTCAAATGTAAATGCCCAAAAAACAAAAAAAAAAATTAGAGGGAGGTATCAATCTTCAAAAGAATGGATTTGATGAAATGCTATTAGATCTTCTGACTTTATACAGTATAGGAACTCCGAAGGGTATCCTTATCCTTCTTCTTCTAGCTGGTACACTTGGGTGTTAGGTTGCTCGTAATATTATGGGAGGTTCCATTAACTTACATGAAAATGCATCTTCCACTCAGTACTTGTCTTTGAAGTTAATGTGTTTTTTTTTTCAATATGTAGGCTTGGGGTGTTAGACATATCACGTTAATTTTCCATGATCACGTGGCTATGTTGAATACTCTGTGCTAGTGTTTATATACTCATGATGATTTTCTGAATGGATGTCAACTAAAAGGTATTGCAACAACATAGAATTTGAAGCACATTTTTCTTAGTGTGGTAGTTTCTATATCCTTTAGTGGCTTGATTTCTTTGTTAATTATTTTGAGAGGCATGTGACTATATTTTTCTAAATTGTTTTGGTTCAAACCTTACTAAGCAGGAAGAAGAGGGTGTTTCTATGACCATTCCAATGCTTGGACATTTTGTGACAATATACGAACTATAAAATATTATGAAGGACTTTATGCAGCTTAAATATTTGATTGACATCCATGATGTCATTTTCTTGCTGACCAATACAAGAGAAATTCATTGGATTCCAACACTTCTAATACTATGTGCTAATGCTAACAAGGTGGGATGAAATTGATTCAAAATATCTATTGAAAAACTCTAAAATATGCTTTCTACATGTCATATGGCATGGTTTTTCACCTGTAAAATTCATTTCAATGGATGGTTTTGGACTGTTGCAATAGGGTACATATTTAAATTTGATGGATCAACATATTGGTGCACACAAGGAGAGAGGAATATCACTAAGATGGATGGTATGAATTCTTAGATGCATGCATACTGAACTAATGGGTATATCTCCCTAATTCTATTCTTGGCAGCATGTATAGGAATTTTGGCACTTAATGTGTAGGTTTCAAGGAGGAATAGCTTTTTAAAATAAGAAAAAATCATGATTCATTGCAATGAGGATGAATTCTAGGAGTTTTGATCTCTGTCATTGCAGATTCAGAATCTAAAAGACTTGTAAATGCCTGAAATTCTAGAATGAGTAAAGCTTGGGCACTTGGTCGTCTTGCTCATGTATTTTCCATTGTTGGTGAATGCTTACATCTCTATTTTTCAGCCTAGTCAAGTTAATTTTGTGACATGGTGTGGCCCTTTGTCCCCTGGTTTCACTAAGATTATTATGAATTTTCCTAGTGTTCCTTGACCACAAATATTGGTAAGGTAAGAACTTTCCTCTGATTAGGTTTAAAAAATAAGAGTAGGGTTGTGTCTAGGCATATGTTGTAGGGTTAAAAATAGTGTTACATAGTGAGATTCATCTAACATAGATGTCTCACTAGAATTCTCTATCTCTTATTTGACTTCAAGACCCAATGGAAAACACTTATTGTTGGATCCTTCCCAAATATCATTACTATTTTCCTTGTTTATTTTACTTGTTGGCATAGTTCATTCTCAGCGATTTATTTGTAGATCATAGGCAGGTGATATAGATACCCCTTTTTTGTTGGGAACAAAAAACCAAAAGTGAGAGGATTTCAGGAGGTGATAGTTCTTTTTCTATGAAACATGCACCAAAAGCTCATTTTAGGTGTCAAAACATTCCATGAAAATAATTGTGCAGTCAAAATCTCCAATGATCTAAGGAAGTGTACCACATAAGCATCAAGACAAGGTCTAGAAATTCCCATAAGAAAGCTATCTTGAGTGTGAATATCCATCATGGCACAACCAAGGGTTATTAACATATCATACACCCCACATCAGATGAAGAGCCCCCAAGCATTATTTATACACTTTTTCCTTTCACCTAGAAAATGATAGGCTAGAGTTTTAGATCTTCAACCCACCTTCTCCTTTTATTTTTATGCATTCTTTCTAAAAGAAAAAACACTTTTTATGGGAAATCCACACTAAATTTCCTTTTAAGGAGGGCCTTATCAAACCCGTATGGTCACAATACACACCAATATGTGGTGTTGTATTCCTGTACTTGTAGTATTCTTGTACTATTAGGTACAAAGTATGAAATATACCAGTACTTGTTTGATGTGCTCTGGGTTTGGGTTTACATACCCATGATGCATACGTTTGTGGCCATCTTTTTAAATATATATACTACATATGAAGTTCTACAGATGTTCAAATTTCTAAAATTCTGCCAATTGTGGCATGAGTATTCTACCACCATAGGTATATGAAAGTTTCAAAACAAAACTTCCTAAATTTTTCATTCACTTCCATACGCGCCTGAAACCTATAAAAAATGTTTTATCTCAATGTTATAATATTACTCCATATTTTCATAATTAATAAAAATATTTCATCATACTTTTAGTTCCAAATCCACCTTATTAGTAGCTTGTAATGAATGGCACTAGTCAACATCAACTAGTGAAGTTCAATGTGTGATATTTGAGGTTGTTTTCACTTGATGTCTTGTATCCTCAAGCCTTAATTAATATCGAAACATATACTGATTCACACAGAAACAAGACTTGGCCAAATGTAGGTGTTCCTTTCTTTTTGGTTCACATAATCTTTGTTGTTCTTGTTAGACTACGACTATTAAGAGATTGTGAAGCATCCCAACGAGAAGGTTGGAAGGTGAGTTCATGGAATACTTTTTTGTAACAATATTCTTGAGGAAGCTATAAAATTATTTTAAAATTACTAACATAGTTGTGCTACTAATAATTTTTTGTGTATATATCTAACACATGTTATTTAAGTAGAATAAATTTATGGTGACAGTTTGTACAATAAGAACAATTAAATATTCTTTGAATTTCACTGAAAGGAAAAATATTTTCTTGATTAGAAAATGGAAATGCAAAAAATATCTTTTTGTTTAGTTTCCTCATATTCGTTACTTGAATTTGAAAACTATATGAATTGGTAGGTGCTTCTTGGTTTTTATGACCCATGCCACCTTCCAACCGATCCTGGTTGGCCACTTCACAACTTTATTCCATTTTCTGTGGTGAGGTGGGGCCTATAAAAGGCCATAGTTCTATGCTACATAGAGAAAGGAGGTATTGGAGATTTGAAATAATGTCTTGTTATTGATATATTGGTTTCTACTCCACCAGGTAGGAAAAACACAAAGGGAATCAACATTACTCATAAAATAAATAATTCATCTCATGTTTTCTTATTATCAAGTTTTTCCCATTCCTCAACTAAGCTGTCAAGGTTTGGATATGTCAAGGTTAGAGTAATTGCAAACTCATTCGTAATGTAGTTGGATGGGAATTGAATAGACATGGCAAAATGGGACCTACATTGATTAATCTTGCAATCTATATAGATCTAAAGAGGTTAGTTTGAGTAGCTTACTTGTATCAATAAGATAAATGATATGTTAATTACCTTATAGGTGACACTACTTCCAAGTTGGCTATATCAACAAGAGTTCTAAATTTGAAACTTATTAGATGGTGTACTCTACCATATCTAGACTTGAAATGATTTTCATCTACAAAATGCCTTCTTCTTGGAGCTGGTACACTTGGGTGTCAGGCTACTCGTAATATTATGGTAGGTGCCATTATTTTACATGAGAATGCATCTTACAGTCACTACTTGTCTTTGAAGGTAATGTGTTTTTTTTCAATATGTAGGCTTGGGGTGTTAGAAATATTACGTTAATTTACCATGATCATGTGGCTATATCGAATCCTCTTTGCCAACATTTATATACTCATGATGATTGTTTGAATGGAGGTCAACTAAAAGGAAATGCAACAATAGAGAATTTGCAGCGCATTTTTCTTGGTATGGTAGTTTCTATATCCTTTCCTGGCTTGATTTATTTTTTCCTTATTTTGAGATCCACATGACTGTATTTTTCTAAACTTTTTTGGTTCAAACCTTACTCAGCATGAAGTAGAGGGTGTTTCTATAACCATTCCAATGATTGGAAATTTTGTGACAAGAGATGAAATATCAAATATTAGGAAGGATTGTATGTAGCTTAAAGATTTGATTCACATCCATGATGTCATTTTCTTATCGACTAGTACAAGAAAAATTAATTGGCTTCAAACACTTCTATGTGTTGATGCTAACAAGGTGGGATGAAATTGATTCAAAATATCTACAAAACACCCGATATTTTTTTATTGTTAAGACCATCTAAGCATTGTGCTTTCTGATTATCTTTGATAGTAGATTCCCATCTTGTATAAAATCCATATTATTTGTAGGTGAAGTGAAAATAGAGAGATTTTTTAAGGTATGTATTGAGTTGAGTGATACCATGTTATAAAGGATTAAGAAAATATTTTTATAAGTCTATGTTGCAACAATTTGTTTAATGAGTATAGGAAACATTGTGTAGTTGTGATGAGCTCATATAAGTATGTTTTGTGTTCTATAGCAACTTCGCTCTCATATAAGTTGAATTAGATAAATATGTAGATGTATTAACAACAATAAAACCCACTTGTAGAAACATTTCTACTAAAAGGCTCCATACCACTACGTTAACAATATTACAGAGAAAAAGCTACCAATAGACTCTAGGGTTCCCAATATCTTTTCCTTTCGCATTATGTATGGTAATATAATGTTATTAATGTCTATGAATGAACAAACAAATTAGGTCAATGGGACTAAAAAATACCATCCAATAGTCACATACTGTGGGAGTGCCAAAGCAACTCCTAGAAGCTAAAAGGAGATTTGGGAGCAACACTATAACTAGGACTCAGGACTGAAAAATAACTCCATTTCCACTGGATTAAACCATGAAACCACTGCTTTCTTGCTAATCCAACAATACCATAGAACCATGACCCTTACCATATTAGTGGTTTCTTGGCGCATGGCTCATGGGTTCTAGATTAAATCAATGAAACCACAACTTTATTGCTAATCCATCATTACCATAAAGCCATGAACCTTCCCATATCAGTGTCTCTTATGAATTCAAAGATTCAAAAGGAAAAATAAATAAAATTTGGAGTATGGAATAAAACCTTACATGCTTCAACCCATTTAAAAAATTGGTCTTTTAGTTCATTTGATGAAACTCAAGATCGACTACCTATTAAATCTCCAAATCATATGGTTGTCCATATATTATTTTTTATTTTTTGCGATCTCTCCTGTCATGAAATCCAGAATTGCAATAGTCTTTACCTTATCACACCCTTTTGATACTATGTAGGACCATAACTTCCATTTTTGGCCCCGAGCCACCATGTGCATGGGCATCTTTGAACAAAAGGATCAAGTCTCCTTTCATTCCCACTTTTTCTAAAGGCTCGATGACCTACTAGATATCCTTGATGAGACTTGGAAATCACTCTGAGTCCCAAAAAACCCATATTTCCAGCCTTTTAGGGTAACAACAAACCTTCACACATGGACTTGGAAACCCTTTCTTTGTTCTAATATTTTTTCTTGTTCCATCTCAGATTTAACCTATTATATATTAAGGTTGGCATTGATGTGGATAATATTTTTCCATTTGGATTAATTTTTTCACACTAACATCATTGTTTGATCATTTGGATATTTTTTTCATATTGTAATTCCTCATTTCTTGTTGAATTATATTTTTATTGTTATTTTTTGCAATGAACTAATTACTATGAATGTGTCGGAGAAGTCAATATTTAGTGTGCATCACTATTAGTTGATATAATCATAAAGACCTTGTTCATATATGATGACTGGCCATATCAAGTAGTTGTGGAGGTTCGAGGATGCCATATTGAAAGCACTAAGAGAACCCGCATTTGTAAAAACATTTTCTGCTCCACTTGTTAGATGGTCTTTTAATTTTTAGACGGTCATGTCTTAATGTAGGGGCATAATTTAATTTTCTGATTTTACCTTGGTAATTTCTAGAGAATTTAGTTTGTTAGATTGAACGGTGATGTGTGTCCAATAAATGGCTTTATTTCCAGGTGGAGCTCGAGATCATCTAGAGGATCATGAGATAACTATTGTCATGATAATTTATGTTCCTATTTTGGGTTGATTGGATCCTATATTTTTGGATCTAAAACGAATTGTAATTAATGTCGAAACATATGAATAAAAAAAATGTGTTAATTTAGTTAACAATGGTATTTTCTATGCTTGGAGTAATTTACTTCAATATTTTAGCCCAATTCAATTTCCTATTTAGCAATCAAATTAACATTGGCAATAAATTTTGATAGAACATAAGAAAATAACTAGAAGACATGCCAAGACAAGAGGACACAATACTTTGGCAGATGCCAGGGAAAAACTCCAATGTGGGAAAAACCCTTTGATAAAATCTTCTTATTCTTCTTCAAATTCAGCAGAGAGAGAAAATACAAGTTATAGAAGTCAACATGATACAATACATCATACAATACATAGGAGTGCTATGGCTATGAAGTTCAATATGAAATAATCTATTGATTGCTCTTCCAATGGCCATTTATTAGCTATGTGAAGAAGGATTTGTGGAATTTGTATTTACTATAAGATTATGTATAGCCGAGTTGCAGAAAACTAAGTAGAATTTGGTAGGAAGTTTGGAGTATGTGTAATTCATAATGATATTTTATTCTCTTCATTGACGACTTTTCAATGTGTGAGTTTTGACCTAAGACATTGCATTATCAATGTGTCAAGGCTCAAAACTCGACCTATATGTCAACTACTTCTTATGATTGTTCCTAGGAACATGAATCCTAATTTTTGTAGGTTTAAAATTTATCACAAGTTTTCTCTATTGTGGTCGAATTTGTGGATGTTATCTCAAAATTTGTTTAAGGTACCGTGGATCTAAATTTCTTGGGAACTTTCAACACTATAACAAACTTTGGTGCAAATTGTTGATCAATTCTCACTTGGTTAGGGTTATACATGTTAATGAAAATTTTGTGTGCATGCATGAGAGTTGGGTGCAAATGCTCAATGTTGTGTAGCATTAATGTGAAAAATATGGGATAGTGCAAAGCATAGTTTTGAAGATTAGTCTAAGTTGACTCGTACCTAATCAACTGATTCAAGTTGATTGTTGCTTGAATGGTTAATTGTTGGTTCAATGGACATAAGATCTTGCAGGCCCAAATACCAAAGGGAAAAATGGAGCCCATCATGTGGTTCTCTTTGTAATTCTCCACCACTTCTACCTTCCATGCTTCCTCAAACTCCTCTCCAACCTCAATATCAGTGCTAGTAGTAGCATGAGCAGCAACACTACGCTTAGTAGAACTAGAACGTGTTTTCCAAACTGCACGAGAACTATTGCCCTCATGAGTCACCATATGCCATGCTTGGTCTTGGTGGTTCGCTTCCTTCAAATCCTGGTTCAACTACCATATCTTCATTGGAACCAGCACCCTAAACTCCACTAGACAATGATTCGCCATTTTGTACTAGTGATTCGCCATTTGTACTGGTGATTCACCATGATTTTACAAGATAATGTAATCTCGTGAGAGATTTTCCAAAAAAATTATATATATACATATTATATTATTAATAAAATTGCCTTCCAATTTTCCTATGTATCATGGGGATTTTCCCATTTATTATACATATAAATTTAGGGGGGTTCTTAAATTTTTCCCTGTCTAGGAAAGAGTTTTTCGTTTCAATTGTATCAGATTCATTAGGGGACTTCTTTGTATGATTTCATTGTTTATTGCTTTATGAAAGATCTTTATCCTTCTCTTAGTTAGCATTCATCGAATGGAAAATGGTGTTCTATTGCATGTAGTTTGCATTTCAAAAATTTGAGATCAAATTTGGTAGGTGTTACACAACATTCTATCAGTGTCCCTGTAATCCCCAACTTGCACATTGGAGGGTCATTTTTGTGATAATAAGAAGTGTCATGCCTTGTAAAGACCATCATTGCATCCCTTTACATGAGAGAAATATTCCTCCTATTGACAATTCCCTGAGTAGGACTGTAAAAACCTTTGTTTTTGCCTTGGCGGGTGTAGCCAGGTTTACTCCCGCTCCGAGCTGGAAAATTAACACTGAGCCCACGCCAGTTGGTTCTCTGTCCTAGTTAAGCACCCGCATGAAGCTTTTTATGGAATTTTTTTTTAAAATAGAGGTGGAGGTTCCATTCCAATGACCTCGAGGAAGAGTCATTGGGAGTGGTTGAACTGAAACAGCCACAGAATCCCTCCTTTAGTTAATGGTTTCCACCTCCCTTGGAACTCTCCTAAAGGATAGGACTCCCTCCCACCTTTATAGGGATCCAAACCTCCTCTTTTTCCTTTATAAAAGAAACTATCTCCCTTCTCATCAACTAGCTGAACTTGGAGGATTTATACTATAGCTGAATAATTAAGCATAGATTGAAGAGTTGCATTGAGAAAGAGATAGAGCAAGACGAAAATTTGTCAAGAGAGTTTAAGTCTATGCCCTCGTCCTGTCCAAATCCCTCAACAAGTACTGAGATGCGCTTCGGCTGAACCTCGCTAGAGGAGACTGCGATGTCAAAGCATCAGTTGTACCTCTTCCTTCTACTTATTTATATACATGAATACTATTTGGTTCCACTATTGTGTTATGATGTTTGTTTAATACGTTATGTTTAGCCCTCTTGGACTAGCTAATAGTTATGAGTGAAACCGTTATGTTGTCTGTTGCTCTTGTTTCTTGTTTTATGTGCAGGTATCCAAGCGTAGTGGCGAATGTATTGTGATTTTCCAAGGCAGGAGTGAGAGGCTACTACTCTTTCGACAACAACGATAGTGTGGGATTCCTGGTAGGTCAATCTACCATATCTTTTGTTCATTCATTAACTAGGAAGCAACACTTTAGCGTGTCCTTTTGTTTCTAGACCCACCCTAGGGCTAGAGGGATCGTCTCTGTCCACAGAGAGGATTTACCTCCTTAACAAATTGGTGACTCCACTGGGGATCTAGTGTGAGTTTTTCGTCTTCACTTGTTGGGTCATTTTTTGGTTGATTGGTTCGCTTGTTTTAATTTTTCTGGTTTGTCAGCTTATTTGCCATCCTCTGTTCAGCTCCAGAGTGTCAGATTTGATCTATGCTCATTGGATTTTCCTTGTTTATATAGTTATTTGGCTTGGTGCTCTTTTCATTTGAATAGCCTCGCCCATTGGCGTAGGTTGCTCTTGGTGCACTCGTGTCAACCCCTGTTTAGCGCTAAATACAGCCTCATAATCGTGCCCATCCCTGTAGACTCAGGTTTATCCTTTTTGATGAGTTTTTGGTCAAATTTTCCTGCTTTTGGGTTTTTTACTGAGTGTAATTAAGCCTTTGAGATTGTTGTTATCATTGTAAACTTGTCTTGTCTAAGTCATTCGTCCATCTTCTTATCAGTGCAGTTTAAGGCCTTAGGGCTTATATGTGTCTTTTGTACTGAGCCTTCTACTTGAAGATCAAGTCTCTTTGATTGTTTTCAGTCTCGTTTTGGGTTAATTGTGTCGAGTTTTCATGATTCGTTTGAGTGTTTGGTTGGTTGAATGGTCTTTTCATTTTATCGATTGATTCTTCCCCTTATTATTCCAGGCATTGATTACATTTATTGTATTGGGTAATTTTGGAAAACTCTCTCTTTTTGATTGCAAGATTACAACATTCGTTTGTGTTGGAAATGTTGTCATTGATGGCAAAGGAGATGGCAAAGGAGGAGCACTTTAAACAGCAACAAGGAAAAGAGAGAAGCAAAGTAGCAGAGAGGCAGAGGCAGCAGAGAGGTAGTAGAGGCAGTAAAAGAGAGCAGCATAGTTAGCAAAAGAAGCAGAGATAGTATCAGTGTTGTTGAGCTCAAATGCTGTGTGACAATATAATGGGGGTTCTGCATATAATTGAAGAAAACCCATATAATTTCTGAGACAGGGTTGAATATTCATTTGTGTAAATTTTGTGAGTAGATCTATGCTACTTGTGAAGTTTCCACAGACTTTGAATTAATTCCAAATTTGGTTGTATGTGTTAAAACAAATAAAGGAACCTTGATAAGGCTTTCAAGTCAGAAATGAAAGAGAAATTCTCTGTAAACAGAGTAAGAGGTCAAACACTCATTTGGGGTTTATGGTAATTGAGCTTATATGTATAAATGAGGAATTTGTTCTAAATTTTGTATGAAACTTATATGCATTCTTGGTCGAACTATGTGTGAGAAATAATTGAGTTCCTGTGGCAGTTGTGAAACTCTGTGTTTTGATGAAATGCACTGGAACATAGGATTGCGGAGATCCTGTAATGAAATTGAACCAATTATTCAAGTGCGGGACTAAGAAGGCGCTATTGGAAAGAATACTCAATTTCGATGAGGATCCGAACACTGATAACATTGCAGAGTTTGAAGTCAAAAAAAAAGGGGAGATCGATGGCGCAAAGGGAATCGGGTCTGTTTGGAGACCTATTCTGATCCAACGAGGAATTGGGGTTTAAGGGAATCATTGCAGATTAATTGAATGGAATAGTGCTTTTAGTAAATCAAGGATTGATGGAGTTGAGATTATCATGGGAAACGAAATGAATTAGAACGGGGGCGCTTATTCCTTAATTAAAAGAGTAGATTTGTATTAGCTGAAGGGCGAAACGAGAAGTTATTATTCCATTGGATCTGTTCGAACCAAAATATTGAACCAGGTATGCAAGAGTGCAGTGTTAAATGTTTGAAGTGGAACGTTGAATGGAGAGGTGGAATCGTGAAGCATAAACATGTGGAGGCGTTGTGTTATTATGTTGAGAAAGCTAGAGGAAACAGGAGTGAGAGCGGGAATTCCTTGTAATAAGACGTAAAATGAATGGTGCAGAACCTTGAGCCAGAGGGCGCGGAACCGAAAGGCGTGAATAGTGAAACCAGAGTTTTGGAAACTGACAGTATCACATTATTCAAAAGTGGTAAGCAAAAACACTAAAAAAAAACATGATGCCACAAACTAGATGCCACGTGTCCTAAGGTGGTTTTCTAAAACCATTTCCATCGTGCGTTTTTGAGAATTTAAGGTTCGTGCATCTAATTTGCGCGATATTGCATGAGGACCGTCGGATGAGGGTTTAATTGGAGGTTGGAGCGCGATAAGATATGCGCCGTTGGATGTGAATGGCAAATGGATTGCTATGAACGACCACATATATATGTTAGAGCTGTGGGACCTAGAATCTAAATATGATTCGACATTGGGTTTTTAAAACCAATTATGAGTTCAAATAAAGTCGCATACGAGAATTAAAAAGGTTCGAGCCTTTGAGTAAAGGTAAGATTATAAAGCCGTGGGTCATCATATAAAATAATTTTATTATAAGTCGAACATTAACCAAGAAGTGTTCTGTGAACCTTGAAAAGAACCTCATACATATGACAATTGAAAAGCAGTGGCACATATCATTGAAGGAAGCGATTGTGATTAATCACATCGGAACTATTGCAAAGGAATTAATCGCATCAGAGTGAAAGCATAGCATCGGAACATGCCATTGAAAGTTGCGATTGTGATTAATCACATTGGAGCTATCGTAATCGCAATCGGAAGTATTCAGAGGTGATTTATCGCATTGGGGAATAAGAAAAGTTCGGCAAGTGGGCCCAGAAGGGTGTTGTCTATGTTAAAAGGGTCTGTTATTATATCACCGAGAGTTATTTGGGTCATATGTTAATATATGTAGTGGGGTCGAGACTTATATTTCCAGTTAGCAAGATCATATGCTTTGACTTCCATTCATAAATGAGTTGATATGTCTTGAACCATAGAAATTGAGAGTAGAAGAAAAAGCCTCCGAAATTGAAAAGAAAATTGGTCAGGTTTTATTAAAAGAACATTGTATATGCTTGAGGGTTTATAACCTTATTAAAGGAAAGTTCCACACAGTATTGAAATTGTCAATTGAGATTATTGTGAGCTGCCCAGAATGTGCATTATATTGGAGGCAAAATTTGGGATGCATTTTATATGCACAGAGAGAGAGAAAATGTGAGTTTGATAAGTAGGCATGCTATCATATTACATGTTGGTGTTTGGGTCTAAATAAAAGACAGTGTTAATACATGCGTGGGTGCGTTGGACATGCTAGAGTCAAATATTGTGCATTAAAGCTTCAACATTAATTTAAACTACCAGATCTGAAGGAAAAGTAGGGGTACATGCATAGAAAGCGGGAGAATATGCAGAACTGAAAAAGACAGTGAACAGAGTATGCAGAACAGTTACATGACAGCTGCAGATACACAATTACAGTGAATAGCAGAGGTATGCAGAACAGTTACCGTACAGCAGCAGAAAAGACAAAACCAGCAAGCCAAGTGCTGGAAAGAAGACTGAGTGAAATTGATTTATGTAACTGAAAAAAAATGAATGTATATGTCTTAATTGATTTTATATTGTTTGTGATGCACTGGAAAGTCTCCAGAGGAAAACAAAAAATCCCACTGTAATCTTGAAATTAGTACATATTGATATATTTCACTGAATCAGCTGGACAAAGAAAAGAGAAGTCAGAAGGCAAAGAGTCAGGGCTATTCACTTCGAATTCCCTGTGAGTCATGCGATGAAATCTATAAATGATATCACATTGATATGCATAGAGAGGTTAGAGAATGCAGAAATGAAGGAGTGAGGCAAAGAAGAAGGAGGAGCTGATAGAGAATCTGAGAAAATGCAGAGATGATGTAGGGCAGATATGAAGGCTGGTGCACAGCAGTGAAGATGGTACAGAACAGAGTTGATATCCAAGGTAAATCAGCAAGTGTTTTCTTTTGAAAGAGTAAGGAAGTTGGAGCTTCCATATCAAGTTGTAGCTTGATAGATGTCACCTGTACCTGACTGAGGTAGGAGCCTCATGTAGGTTGTAGCCTGCAGAAAATAGATGGGATTTGGTGCTTTCACATCAAGTTGTAGCTTGATAAAATGTCAGTTGTAGCTGACTAAGGTAGGAGCCTCCTGTAGGTTGGTGCCTGCAGAAAATTGATGGGAGTTGGAGCTTCCTTGCAAGTTGTAGCTTGCAGAATTGAGGTAGGAGCCTCCTGTAGGTTGGTGCCTACAGAAAATCAGTGGTGAGAGGGATTTGGAGCTTGCCTTTGCATCACAACAATAATAAGATGTGGCTTTCTATGTTTATGGGTTTCCACATATATCTGGTGTCTCTGTGCATGATTTCTATATGTTGATGTGGTTTATCAAATCTGCTTAATACTTGTCGCTCACATATTAAGACTGCTGTTACATTAACAAATCTGCTTGATACTTGCTGCTCACAAATTAAGATTGCTCACATATTAATTTGATCTTGAAATGAAGGTGTAAATTAGTTTAAGGAAAATTTAAAAGTCCATGAATGTGTTAAACTGATTCACCCCCTCCTCTCATTTTAACTAAGGGTTCAAAAATTGGTATCAGAGCAGGTTCCTTTGGTGCAAGCCTAATAGCTTGAAGGAGATATGGCTGAGTCATGGACTATAAAAATGTACCTGTGTTAAATACAACAAACTTTACTGAATGGAGAGATAAGGTTAAAACATGATTATTGGCTTATGAACTTGAGGTATGGAATTTGTATGTGATGGTTACTGCACAGACTCTCCCTCGGTGCAAGAACAACATAGGAATGCCAAGGCAAAATGTGTGATATTCAATAGTATTCATAACAAGGATCTTGAGTTAATAATAGATTTAACCTCTGCAAAAGAAATCTGGGATAGATTTCATTTCATGCATGGAGTAGACACTAAGGATTGCACTGTCAAGAAGGAGAAGAGAATTAAGAAGAAGAAAAATTCATGTTAACAGGAAAATGTTCAATCAAATGAGGTACCTGCTAGTGTGAATGGAAGTAAGAACCATGAAGAAATGACAGTTGAAGAAAAAATCAAACTTGACACAACCTTGACTGAAATAGAAAGATTGAAGAATGAAAATAAATACCTTAAGACACTAGTGCAAATATGTGATGAGAAAGAATATGAAGATAAGAAAGAAATTGTTGGCCTGAAGACACACCTTGAAGAAGCAAAGAAAATAGAAGACACTCTGCTGCAACAAATGAGAGAGAAAAGTCTAGAATGTGAAAAATTGGAAGAAGAAGTAGTGTGCTTAAGAAAGAAATTAGAAAAATCCCGAAGAGAATTATTAATGAACACACCTCAAATGAAAACCTCTGGATAGTTGGACAAGATGCTAAATTCTCAAAGGCCACCTCTCATAAAGGCTGGAATAGGATACGAAGGAGAAACCAGTAAGTCCAAGTAGAAGATAACAGGAAAATCATCTTTGTAAAGGCTGTAAAGGATAATGAAACAGCTCAGAAGATTCCTACAGAAGTAGAAGCTAGCAAGAACATGAGTTGCAGAGAAACAAACATAAACAAGTAGCAACATGAAAGAACAAAGAATGAGAAGATGAAACAATCAACTACTAAAGGGTCATACACTCTTGATTATGAAGTAAATAAATTTGGAAAATGTCAAAGCAGGTTCTTTCCTCCTATGAAAAATAGCACATGTTTTTCTTGTCATAAACCAGGACATATTGTAGCACAATTTAAGACAAGGCCTATCAACTTCAACCAGCAAAAGATGCAGCAAATGAGAAGAATACCTCAAGCAAACAAACGGAAAATAAAATCTTTCCCCAGGTACACAAATCATTTCCATGGCTACTGTTATGCATGCAATAATTTTGGACATAAATTTGTTGATTGTAAATTGTATTAAAAAAGGGGAATAAAATATTATACATCAGCTCAAACATACCTTGGCAAAGTAAGATGTTATGTATGCCTCAAGCTTGGTCACAAAGCAAAAGACTATAATCTTCCATATACATTCAAGAACTCTGGACAGAGGATGGAATCAAAACAGATCAATCAAAACTATGAATCAAAAAGAAAAGCAGACATTATGAAGAACCCCAATAAAGTATGGAAGGAAAAGAGAAAGGGGGAGCCTATTATCTCAATAACATAATGAATCCAGCATAGTCTCAGGGGGAGCTGCTCTAGAAAATAAAGCAAATATCCATCCAATGATAAATATGTAGCAACATCCTAGGGGGAGAGCAGTTCATAAATAGTCCCCACAAAAGTAGTCTAAGAAGAGCTCCTTAGAATGAGAACAACTATAAGATCAGGAAGGGAAAAGAAAATTCCTCCAACGAAGAACTATACAGAAAGAATATTATTTAGCTGACAGATTGATGAAAGAAGAGAAGGCAGCAAGCAACCATGGTAGTAGAGAGAACATCAACCATGAACTTGTAGAACTAACAGTGAATCACATTAAGAAGGATGTGTAAGAGAAGTTTCTATCATCATTATGTCATTACATCTTTCATCTATGAAAAGTCCCCTTTGAGGAATAGAGTTAAGTGAGTGATAAACCTCTGAGTGATTTGCCCATGAAGATTCCAAGCAAAGAAATTGAAGATGTCTTCCTGAAGTTCATTATGTTAAAACAATTGAATTGTATGTAAAGCAACAATGATTCTGGAGCAGTCCTAGAAAAGAAAATGCAATGACATTCCTTTGAACAGAATGGAAGAATAAACAAATGGTTAATGATGCCAAGATCAAATTCAGGATATTGATGACTATTGGTGTGAACAGTGGAAAGCTCAATAGTAGAATTTATGAAGGATGTATCAATTATGGGTTAATATGCAAGCTGAAGTGAAATCTTTGCATGATTTATCAAATTAGTATCAATTGGTATTTAGGTACAAGCAGCATGCCTATCAATAGAATACCAGGTGTTATCAGTGGAGCAGCAGTATGGTACAGGTCCTCAGGATCAAGGGATTATGGAAAAAGTACACCAAGTTAGTATCCCAGAGTTATCTGCATTATTCAAGCATGAAAAGGTCAATTACAAAGCTAAAGGATCAATATTTTGTTTTGAAACATTATATTGAGCATTGAAGCGGTATCTTTTTCTATATATTTGCATGCCTTCCTGAAGTCAGTACATATATATCAGGCCTCTCTCTTGAAATCATTCATAACACCATGTGAAGTCTGTTTATAGAGATATTAATTAAAAATTTTGAATATGTTTTTGTGGAAGATCATCATGAAAGAATAGTTAAAGTATCTGAAGTTTGAAGGACTAGTTGTGATTACCATTGAAGCTCAAAAGTTCTTTATTAATTCATCCAAATCCTAATTCAGCATAAATGATTTGCTGGTAATTCACCTTTAAAGAGAGATTGATTATTGACATACATACCCCATTATGTCATAAATAAAACTGCATGGTTGATAAGTGAGACTGACCAATACATTGAAGGGTTTGTTTTCGAAAGTACACTATACAAGCAGTAAAGTCATTTGGTCTTTTAGATTTAAAGATATCATCTGATCTCACAATAAGTTGTAAAATATAACTAGATTCATTGATCACATCAGTAACAAGGACCTGCAGCTATTAAGTGTAATATCATTATCAACATTCTAGCTCATATCATCACCAACAGGCAAGAAAAGTGAACCACATAAATAAAAGATATATTGGCTTCATCAAAATTGAACAGATGTGTACCGTTGATATGCATTGCAAAAAAAGACTTACTCCATCTACAACCTTCCTCAATAGATATGCATCATAGATGAAGATTATAATATAGACTGAAGTATAGCTGAAGCAAGCTTGATATGTCACATGATGCATTCACAATATTTAAGGTTTGATCCAATAATGAATTTATGATTAGATAAGGCTAGTACAATATGTTCGATGAAGTGTCATTATCTTCACTTTCAGCTTTATACTGGTGAAAGGAGATTGTGCTTTGGGATGGTATTAACTTATAGTGTCTATTCAAGTTCAATTATCCTCAAAAGTTTTCTCTCAACAACTCTTGTACACCAGTTTGGAGTATCAGGGTACAAAGTCAGATAGAAGAAGGCCTAAACACATCTATGAGAGAGGAAATGAAGAGATAAAAAGTGCACTAGGAAATGTGCAACCCTTTGCCATTGATGTCAAAGGGGGAGGCAAAGAAAGAAAAAGAAGAGTATTGGTGGAGTATTGCCATCAATTCCAAAGGGGGAGACTGTTGGAAATGTTGTCATTGATGGAAAAGGAGATGGCAAAGGAGGAGCACCTGAAACAACAACAAGGCAAAGAGAGAAGAAAAGTAGCAGAGAGGCAGAGGCAGCAGTGTGGTAGCAGAGGCAGTAAAAGAGAGCAGCAGAGTTAGCAAAAGAAGAAAAGATAGTATCAGTATTGTTGAGCTCAAATGTTGTGTGACAATATAATGGGGGTTCTGCATATAATTGAAGAAAACCCATATAATTGCTGAGACAGGGTTGAATATTCATTTGTGTAAATTTTGAGAGTAGATCTATGCTACTTGTGAAGTTTTCGCAGACTTTGAATTAAGTCTAAATTTGGCTGTATGTGTTAAAACAGAGAAAGAAACCTTTATAAGGCTTTTAAGTCAGAAATGAAAGAGAAATTCTCTGTAAACAGAGTAAGAGGTCGAACACTCATTCAGGGTTTATGGTAATTGAGCTTATATGTATAAATGAGGAATTTGTTCTAGATTCTGTATGAAACTTATATGCATTCTTGGTCAAAATATGTGTGAGAAATAATTGAGTTCCTGTGGCAGTTGTGAAACTCTGTGTTTTGATGAAATGCGCTGGAGCATAGGATTGCAGAGATCCTGTAATGAAATCGAACCAATTATTCAAGTGTGGGACTGAGAAGGCGTTATTGGAAAGAATACTCAATTTCGATGAGGATCTGAACTCTGATAACATTGTAGAGTTCGAAGTCAAAAAAAAAGGGAAGATTGATGGCACAAAGGGAATCGGGTCTGTTTGGAGACCTATTCTGATCCAACGAGGAATTGAGGTTTAAGGGAATCATTGCAGATTAATTGAATGGAACAGTCCTTTCAGTAAATCAAGGATCGATGGAGTTGAGATTATCATGGGCAACGAAATGAATTAGAACGGGGGCGCATAGTCCTTAATTAAAAGAGTAGATTTGTATTAGCTGAAGGGTGGAACGAGAAGCTATTAGTCCATTGGATTTGTTTGAACCAAAATATTGAACCAGGTATGCAAGAGTGCAGTGTTAAATGTTTGAAGTGGAATGTTGAATGGAGAGGCGGAACTGTGAAGCATAAACATGTGGAGGCGCTGTGTTATAATGTTGAGAAAGCAAGAGGAAACAGAAGTGAGAGCGGGATTTCTTTGTAATAAGGCGTAAAATGAATGGTGCAGAACCTTGAGCCAGAGGGTGCAGAACCAAAAGGCATGAAGAGTGAAACCAGAGTTTTGGAAACTGGCAGTATCGCGTTATTCAAAGGTGGTAAGCAAAAACACTAAAAAAAAACGCGATGCCACAAACTGGATGCCACGTGTCATAAGGTGGTTTTCTAAAACCATTTCCATCGCTCGTTTTTGAGAAGTTAAGGTTCGTGCATCTAATTTGTGCGATATTGCGCGAGGACCGTCAGATGAGGGTTTAATTGGAGGTTGGAGCGCAATAAGATATGCGTCGTTGGATGTGAATGGAAAATGGATTACTGTGAACGACCACATATATATGTTAGAGCTGTGGGACCCAGAATCTAAACACGATTCAACATTGGGTTTTTAAAACCAATTATGAGTTCAAATAAAGTCGCATATGAGAATTAAAAAGGTTCGAGCCTTTGAGTAAAGGTAAGGTTATAAAACCGTGGGTCATCATATAAAAGAATTTGATTATAAGTCGAACATTTCAATATACCAAGAAGTGTTCTGTGAACCTTGGAAAGAACCTCATACATATGACAATTGAGAAGTAGTGGCACATATCATTGAAGGATGCGATTGCGATTAATCGTATCATAACTATTGCAAAGGAATTAATCGCATCAAAGTGCAAGAAGAACATTGGAACATACCATTGAAAGTTGCGATTGTGATTAATTGCATCGGAACTATCGTAATTGCAATCAAAAGTATTCAGAGGCGATTTATCGCATCGGGGAATAAGAAAAGTTCGGCAAGTGGGCCCAGAAGGGCGTTGTCTATGTTAAAAGGGTTTGTTATTATATCGCCGAGAGTTATTTGGGTTATATGTTAATATATGTAGTGGGGCCAAGACTTATATTGACAGTTAGAAAGGTCATATGCTTTGACTTCCATTCATAAATGAGTTGATATGTCTTGAACCATAGAAATTGTGAGTAGAAGAAAGAGCCTCCGAAATTGAAAAGAAAATTGGTCAGGTTTTATTAAAAGAACATCGTATATGTTTGAGGGTTTATAACCTTATTAAAGGAAAGTTTCGCATAGTACTGAAATTTTTAATTAAGATTATTGTGAGTTGCCCAGATTGTGCATTATATTGGAGGCAAAAATTGG
Organism: Pinus albicaulis; assembly: GCA_034641835.2. NCBI lineage: Eukaryota > Viridiplantae > Streptophyta > Pinopsida > Pinales > Pinaceae > Pinus > Pinus albicaulis. The sequence continues at coordinate 209,193,756 of CM076581.1, read as the reverse complement.
GATGCATTTTATATGCACAGAGAGAGAGAAAATGTGAGTTTGATAAGTAGGCATGCCAACATATTACATGTTGGTGTTTGGGTCTAAATAAAAGTCAGTGTTAATACATGCGTGGGTGCGTTGGACATGCCAGAGTCAAAGATTGTGCATTAAAGCTTCAACATTAATTTAAACTACCAGATATGAAGGAAACGCAGGCGTACATGCATAGAAAGCTGGAGAATATGCAGAACTGAAAAAGACAGTGAACAGAGTATGCAGAACAGTTACATGACAGCTGTAGATACACAATTGCAGTGAATAGCAGAGGTATGCAAAATAGTTACCCGACAGCAGCAGAAAAGGAAAAACCAGCAAGCCAAGTGCTGGAAAGAAGACTGAGTGAAATTGATATATGTACCTGAAAAAAAAATTAATGTATATGTTTTAATTGATTTTATATTTTTTTTGATGCATTGGCAAGTCTACGGAGGAAAACAAAAATCCCATTGTAATCTTGAAATTAGAACATATTGCTATATTTTTCTGAATGAGCTGGACAAAGAAAAGAGAAGGCAGAAGGAAAAGAGTCAGGGCTATTCACTTCGAATTCCCTGTGAGTCATGTGATGAACTATATAAATGATATCACATTGATATGCATAGAGAGGTTAGAGAATGAAGAAATGAAGGAGTGTGGCAGAGAAGAAGGAGGAGCTGATAGAGAATCTGAGAAAATGCAGAGATGATGCAAGGCAGATATGAAGGCTAGTGCACAACAGTGAAGATGGTACAGAACAGAGCTGATATCCAAGGTAAATCAACAAGTGTTTTCTTTTGAAAGAGTAAGGAAGTTGGAGCTTCCTTATTAATTTGTAGCTTGATAGATGTTAGTTGTAGCTGACTGAGGTAGGAGCCTCCTGTAGGTTGTAGCCTGCAGAAAATAGATGCGAGTTGGTGCTTTCACATCAAGTTGTAGCTTGATAAAATTTCATTTGTAGCTGACTGAGGTAGGAGCCTCCTATAGGTTGGTGCCTGCAGAAAATTGATGGGAGTTGGAGCTTCCTTGCAAGTTGTAGCTTGCATAATTGAGTAGGAGCCTCCTGTAGGTTGGTGCCTACAAAAAATCAGTGGTGAGAGGGAGTTGGAGCTTGCCTTTGCATCACAAAAATAATATGATGTGGTTTTCTCCCTTTATGGGTTTCCACTTATATCTAGTGTCTCTGTGCATGATGTCTATATGTTGATGTGTTTTATCAAATCTGCTTAATAATTGTTGCTCACATATTAAGACTATTGTTACATTAGCAAATCTGCTTGATACTTGCTGCCCACAAATTAAGATTGCTCACATATTAAGTTGATCTTTAAATGAAGGCGTAAATTAGTTTAAGGAAAGTTTAAAAGTCCATGAATGTGTTAAACTGATTCTCCCCCCCCCCCCCCCTCTCAGTTTAACTAAGGGTACAAAAATTGGTATCAGAGCAGGTTCCTTTGGTGCAAGCCTAATAGCTTGAAGGAGATCTGGTTGAGTCAAGGACTATCAAAATGTACCTGTGTTAAATACAAAAAACTTTCTTGAATGGAGAGATAAGGTTAAAACATGATTATTGGCTTATGAACTTGACGTATGGAAACTTGTATGTGATGGTTACTGCACAGACTCTCCCTCGGTGCAAGAACAACATAGGAATTCCAAGGCAAAATGTGTGATATTCAACAATATTCATAACAAGGATCTTGAGTTAATAATGGATTTAACCTCTGCAAAAGAAATCTGGGATAGATTGCATTTCATGCAGTAGTCACTAAGGACTGCATTGTCAAGAAGGAGATGAGAATTAATAAGAAGAAAAATTCATGTCAAAAGGAAAATGTTCAATCAAATGAGGTACCTGCTAGTGTGAATGGAAGTAAGAACCATGAAGAAATTACAGTTGAAGAAAAAATCAAACTTGACGTAGCCTTGACTGAAATAGAAATATTGAAGAATGAAAATAAAGACCTTAAGACACTGGTGCAAATATGTAATGAGAAAGAATATGAAGATAAGAAATAAATTGTTGGCTTGAAGACACACCTTTAAGAATCAAAGAAAGTAGAAGACACTCTGCTACAACAAATGAGAGAGAAAAGTCTGGAATGTGAAAAATTGGAAGAAGAAGTAGTGTGCCTAAGAAAGAAATTAGAAAAAACCCAAAGAGAATTATTAATGAACACACCTCAATTGAAAACCTTTGGACAGTTGGACAAGATGCTAAATGCTCAAAGGCCACCTCTCATAAAGGCTGGGATAGGATATGAAGGAGAAACCAGTAAGTCCAATGTAGAAGATAACAGGAAAATCATCTTTGTAAAGGTTGTAAAGGATAATGAAGCAGCTCAGCAGATTCCTATAGAAGTAGAAGCCAGCAAGAACATGAGTTGCAGAGAAACAAACAGAAACAAGCAGCAACATGAAAGAACAAAGAATGAGAAGATGAAACAATCAGCTGCTAAAGGCTCATACACTCTTGATTATTAAGTAAATAAATTTGGAAGATGTCAAAGGAGGTTCTTTCCTCCTATGAAAAATAGCACATGTTTTTCTTGTCATAAACCAGGACATATTGCAGCACAATGTAAGAGAAGGCCTATCAACTTCAACCAGCAAAAGATGCAGAAAATGAGAAGAATACCTTAGGCAAACAAATGGAAAAGACAATATTTCCCCAGGTACACAAATCATTTCCATGGCTACTGTTATGCATGCAATAATTTTGGACATAAATTCGTTGATTGTAAATTGTATTAAAAAAGGGGAATACAATATTATAAATCAGCTCAAACATACTTTGGCAAAGTAAGATGTTATGTGTGCCTCAAGCTTGTTCATGAAGCAAAAGACTATAATCTGCCATATACATTCAAGAACTTTGGACAGAGGATGGAATCAAAACAGATCAATCAAAACTATGAATCAAAAAGAAAATCAGACATTATGAAGAACTCCAATAAAGTATGGAAGGAAAAGAGAAAGTGGGAGCCTATTATCTCAATAACATAATGAATCCAGCATAGTCTCAGGGGGAGCTTCTCTAGAAAACAAAGAAAATATCCAACCAGTGATAATTATGTAGCAACATCCTAGGGGGAGAGCAGTTCATAAATAGTCCCCACAAAAGCAGTCTAAGAAGAGCTCCATAGAATGAGAATAGCTATAAGATCAGGAAGGGAAAAGAAAATTCCTCTAACAGAGAACTATAGAGGAGGAAGATTATTTAGCTGACAGATTGATGAAAGAAGAGAAGGCAGCAAGAAACCATGGTAGTAGAGAGAACATCAACCATGAACTTGTAGAACTAACAGTGAATCGCATTAAGAAGGATGTGTAAGAGAAGTGTCTATCATCATTATGTCATTACATCTTTCATCTATTAAAATTCCCCTTTTAGGAATGCAGTTAAGTGAGTGATAAACCTCTGAGTGATCTACCCATGAAGATTCCAAGCAAAGAAATTGAAGATGTCTTCCTGAAGTTCATTATGTTAAAACAGTTGAATTGTATGTAAAGCAGCAATGATTTTGGAGCAGTCCTAGAAAAGAAAATGCAGTGACATTCCTTTGAACAGAATGGCAGAATAAGAAAATGGTTAAAGATGCTAAGATCAAATTCAGGATATTGATGACTGTTGGTGGGAACAGTGGAAAGCTCAATAGCAGAATTTATGAGGGATGTATCAATTATGGGTTAATGTGCAAGCTGAAGTGAAATCTCTGCATGATTTATCAAAGCAGTATCAATTGGTATTTAGGTACAAGCAACATGCCTATAAAAAGAATACCAAGTGTTATCAGTGGAGCAGCAGTATGGTACAGGTCCTCAGGATCAAGGGATTATGGAAAAAGTACACCAAGTTAGTATCCTAGATTTATATACATTATTCAAGCATGAAAAGGTCAATTACAGAGCTAAAGGATCAGTATTTTGTTTTGAAACATTATATTGAGCATTGAAGCAGTATCTTTTTCTATATATTTGCATGCCTTCCTGAAGTCAGTACATATATATCATGCCTCTCTCTTGAAATCATTCATAACACCATGTGAAGTCTATTTACAGAGATATTAATTAAACATCTTGAATATGTTTTTGTGGAAGATCATCATGACATAATAGTTAAAGTATCTGAAGTTTGAGGGACTAGTTGTGATTACCATTGAAGCTCAAAAGTTCTTTATTAATTCATCCAAATTCTACTTCAGCATAAAGGATTTGCTGGTAATTCAACTTTAAAGAGAGATTGATTATTGACATACATACCACATTATGTCATAAATAAAACTGCATGGTTGATAAGTGAGACTGACCAATACATTGAAGGGTTTGATTTTGAAAGTACACTGTACAAGAAGTAAAGTCATTTGGTCTTTTAGATTGAAAGATATCATCTAATCTCACAATAAGTTGTAAACTCTGACTATATTCATTGATCACATCAGTAACAAGGACCTGCAGCTATTAAATGTAATATCATTATCAAAATTATAGCTCATATCATCACCGACATGCAATAAAAGTGAACCACAGAAATAAAATATATATTGGCTTCATCACAATTGAACAAATGTGTACTGTAGATGTGCATTGCAGAAAAAGACTTACTCCATATACAACCTTCCTCAATAGATATGCATCACAGATGAAGATTATAATATAGACTAAAGTATAGCTGAAGCAAGCTTGATATGTCACATGATGCATTCACAATCTTTAAGGTTTGATCCAATAATGCATTTATGATTAGATAAGGCTGGTAAAATATGTTCGATGAAGTGTCATTATCTTCACTTTCAGCTTTATACTAGTGAAAGGACACCGTGCTTTGGGATTGTATTAACTTACAGTGCCTATTCAAGTTCAATAATCCTCAAAAGTGTTCTCTCAAAAACTCTTGTACACCAGTTTGGAGCAGCAGGGTACAAAGTCAAAAGAAGAAGGCCTAAACACATCTCTGAGAGAGGAAATGAAGAGATAAAGCACACTAGGAAATGTGCAACCCTTTGCCATTGATGTCAAAGGGGGAGGAAAAGCAAGAAGAAGAAGATTATTGATGGAGTATTGCCATCAATGCCAAAGGGGGAGACTGTTGAAAATGTAGTAATTGATGGCAAAGGTGGAGCACTTAAAATAGCAACAAGGCAAAGAGAGAAGCAAAGTAGCAGAGAGGCAGAGGTAGCAGAGAGGTAGCAGAGGCAGTAAAAGAGAGCAGCAGAGTTAGCAAAAGAAGCAGAGAAAGTATCAGTATTGTTGAGCTCAAATGCTGTGTGACAATATAATGGGGGTTCTGCATAAAATTTAAGAAAACCCATTTAATTGCTGAGACAGGGTTGAATATTCAGTTGTGTAAATTTTGCGAGTAGATCTATGCTACTTGTGAAGTTTTCACAAACTTTGAATTAAGTCTAAATTTGGCTATATGTGTTAAAATAGAGAAATGAACCTTTATAGGGCTTTTAAGTCAGAAATGAAAGAGAAATTCTTTGTAAACAAAGTAAGAGGTCGAACACTCATTCGGGGTTTATGGTAATTGAACTTATATGTATAAATGAGGAATTTGTTCTAAATTCTATATGAAACTTATATGCATTCTTGGTCGAACTCTGTGTGAGAAATAATTGAGTTCCTATGGCAGTTGTGAAACTCTCTGTTTTGATGAAATGCACTGGAGCATAGGATTGTGGAGATCCTGTAATGAAATCAAACCAATTATTCAAGTGCGGGACTGAGAAGGCACTATTGGCAAGAATACTCAATTTTGATGAGGTTCCAAACTTTGATAACATTGCAGAGTTTGAAGTAAAAAAAAAAGATGGGAGATCGATGGCGCAAAGGGAATCGGGTCTGTTTGGAGACCTATTCTGATCCAACGAGGAATTGGGGTTTAAGGGAATCATTGTGGATTAATTGAATGGAATAGTCCTTTCAGTAAATCAAGGATTGATGGAGTTGAGATTATCATGGGAAACGAAATGAATTAGAATGGGGGCACATAGTCATTAATTAAGAGAGTAGATTTGTATTAGCTGAAGGGTGGAACGAGAAGTTATTAGTCCATTGGATCTATTCAAATTGAAATATTGAACCAGGTATGCAAGAGTGCAGTGTTAAATGTTTGAAGTGGAACATTGAATGGAGAGGCGGAACTGTGAAGCATAAACATGTGGAGGCACTGTGTTATAATGTTGAGAAAGAAAGAGGAAACATGAGCGAGAGCGGGAATTCCTTGTAATAAGACGTAAAATGAATGGTGCGGAACCTTGAGCTAGAGGGTGCGGAAACGAAAGGCGTGAAGAGTGAAACCAGAGTTTTGGGAACTGGCAGTATCACGTTATTCAAAGGTGGTAAGCAAAAACACTAAAAAAAAGCATGATGCCACAAACTGGATGCCGCATGTCCTAAGGTTGTTTTCTAAAACCATTTCCATCGTGCGTTTTTTAGAAGTTAAGGTTCGTGCATCTAATTTGCACGATATTGCGCGAGGACCATCGGATGAGGGTTTAATTGGAAGTTGGAGTGCGATAATATATGCGCCGTTGGATGTGAATGGAAAATGGATTGCTGTGAACGACTACATATATATGTTAGAGCTGTGGGACCCAAAATCTAAATATGATTCGGTATTGGGTTTTTAAAACCAATTATGAGTTCAAATAAAGTCGCATACGACAATTAAAAAGGTTCGAGCCTTTGAGTAAAGGTAAGGTTATAAAGCCGTGGGTCATCATATAAAATAATTTTATTATAAGTGGAACATTTCAATATACCAAGAAGTGTTTCGTGAACCTTGGAAAGAACCTCATACATATGACAATTGACAAGTAGTGGCACATATCATTGAAGGATGTGATTGCAATTAATCACATCAGAACTATTGCAAAGGAATTAATCGCATCAGAGTGAAAGTAGAACATCGGAACATACCATTGAAATTTGCGATTGCGATTAATCACATCGGAACTATCGTAATCAGAATCAGAAGTATTCAGAGGCGATTTATCGCATCGGGGAATAAGAAAATTTCGGCAAGTGGGCCCAAAAGTGTGTTGTCTATGTTAAAAGGGTATGTTATTATATCGCCGAGAGTTATTTGGGTTATATGTTAATATATGTAGTGGGGCTGAGACTTATATTGCCGGTTAGCAAGGTCATATGCTTGGACTTCCATTCATAAATGAGTTGATATGTCTTGAACCATAGAAATTGTGAGTGGAAGAAAAAGCCTATGAAATTGAAAAGAACATTGGCCAAGTTTTATTAAAAGAACATCATATATGCTTGAGGGTTTATAACCTTATTAAAGGAAAGTTCTGCATAGTATTGAAATTTTCAATTGAGATTATTGTGAGTTGCCCCGATTGTGCATTATATTGGAGGCAAATTTGGCATGCATTTTATATGCATAGAGAGAGAAAAAATGTAAGTTTGATAAGTAGGCATGCCATCATATTACATGTTGGTGTTTGGGTCTAAATCAAAGTCAGTGTTAATACATGCGTGGGTGCGTTGGACATGCTAGAGTCAAAGATTGTGCATTAAAGCTTCAACATCAATTTAAACTACCAGATCTGAAGGAAAAGCAGGGGTACATGCATAGAAAGCTGGAGAATATGTAGAAATGAAAAATACAGTGAACAGAGTATGCAGAACAGTTACATGACAGCTGCAGATACACAATTGCAGTGAATAACAGAGGTATGCAGAACAGTTACTTGACAGCAGCAGAAAAGACAAAACCAGCAAGCCAAGTGCTGGAAAGAAGACTGACTGAAATTGATATATGTAACTGAAAAAAAATGAATGTATATGTTTTAAATGATTTTATATTGTTTGTGATGCATTAGCAAGTCTTCTGAGGAAAACAAAAATCCCATTGTAATCTCGAAATTAGTACACATTGCTATATTTTTCTGAATGAGCTAGACAAAGAAAAGAGAAGGAAGAAGGCAAAGAGTCAGGGATATTCACTTCGAATTCCCTGTGAGTCATGTGATGAACTATATAAATGATATCACATTGATATGCATAGGGAGGTTAAAGAATGAAAAAATGAAGCAGTGAGGCAGAGAAGAAGGAGGAGCTGATAGAGAATCTAAGAAAATGCAGAGATGATGTAGGGTAGATATGAAGGTTGGTGCACAGCAGTGAAGATGGTACAAAACAAAGTTGATATCCAAGGTAAATCAGCAAGTGTTTTCTTTTGAAAGAGTAAGGAAGTTGGAGCTTCCCTATTAAGTTGTAGCTTGATAGATGTCAGTTGTAGCTGATTGAGGTAGGAGCCTCCTGTAGGTTGTAGCCTGTAGAAAATAGATGCGAGTTGGTGCTTTCACATCAAGTTGTAGCTGACTGAGGTAGGAGCCTCCTGTAGGTTGGTGCCTGTAGAAAATTGATGGGAGTTGGAGCTTCCTTGTAAGTTGTAGCTTGCAGAATTGAGGTAGAAGCCTCCTGTAGGTTGGTGCCTACAGAAAATCAGTGGTGAGAGGGAGTTGGGGCTTGCCTTTGCATCACAACAATAATAAGATGTGGTTTTCTCCCTTTATGGGTTTCCACTTATATCTGGTGTCTCTGTGCATGATGTCTATATGTTGATGTGGTTTATCAAATCTGCTTAATACTTGTTACTCACATATTAAGACTATTGTTACATTAACAAATCTGCTTGATACTTGCTGCTCACAAATTAAGATTGCTCACATATTAAGTTGATCTTGAAATGAAGGTGTAAATTAGTTTAAGGAAAGTTTAAAAGTCCATGAATGTGTTAAACTTATTCACCCCCCCCCCTCTCAGTTTAACTAAGGATTCAAAAATTGGTATCAGAGCAGGTTCCTTTGGTGCAAGCCTAATATCTTGAAGGAGATCTGGTTGAGTCATGGACTATCAAAATGTACTTGTGTTAAATACAACAAACTTTCCTGAATGGAGAGATAATGTTAAAACATGATTATTGGCTTATGAACTTGAGGTATTGAAACTTGTATGTGATGGTTACTGCACAGAATCTCCCTCGGTGCAAGAAAAATATAGGAATTCCAAGGCAAAATGTGTGATATTCAACAGTCTTCATAACAAGGATCTTGAGTTAATAATGGATTTAACCTCTGCAAAAGAAATCTGGGATAGATTGAATTTCATGCATGGAGTAGACACTAAGGACTGCACTGTCAAGAAGGAGAAGAGAATTAAGAATAAGAAAAATTCATGTCAATAGGAAAATGTTCAATCAAATGAGGTACCTGCTAGTGTGAATGGAAGTAAGAACCATGAAGAAATTACAGTTGAAGAAAACATCAAACTTGACACAGCCTTGACTGAAATAGAAATATTGAAGAATGAAAATAAATACCTTAAGACACTGGTGCACATATGTGATGAGAAAGAATATGAAGATAAGAAATAAATTGTTGGCCTAAAGACACACCTTGAAGAAGAAAAGAAAGTAGAAGACACTCTGCTACAAAAAATGAGAGAGAAAAGTCTGGAATGTGAAAAATTGGAAGAAGAAGTAGTGTGCCTAAGAAAGAAATTAGAAAAATCCCAAAGAGAATTATTAATGAACACACCTCAAATGAAAAGCTCTGGACAGTTGGACAAGATGCTAAATGCTCAAAAGCCACCTCTCATAAAGGCTGGGATAGGATATGAAGGAGAAACCAGTAAGTCCAAGGTAGAAGATAACAGGAAAATCATCTTTGTAAAGGCTATAAAGGATATTGAAGCAGCTCAGCAGATTCCTACAGAAGTAGAAGCCAACAAGAACATGAGTTGCAGAGAAAAAAACAGAAAAAAGTAGCAATATGAAAGAATAGAGAATGAGAAGATGAAATAATCAGCTGCTAAAGGCTCATACACTCTTGATTATGAAGTAAATAAATTTCGAAGATGTCAAAGGAGGTTCTTTCCTCCTATGAAAAATAGCACATGTTTTTCTTGTCATAAACCAGGACATATTGCAACACAATGTAAGACAAGGCCTATCAACTTCAACCAGAAAAATATGCAGCAAATGAGAAAAATACCTCATGCAAACAAATGGAAAAGACAATCTTTCCCCAGGTACACAAATCATTTCCATGGCTACTGTTATGCATGCAATAATTTTGGACATAAAGTTGTTTATTGTAAATTGTATTAAAAAAGGGGAATAAAATATTATACATCAGCTCAAACATACTTTGGCAAAGTAAGATGTTATGTATGCCTCAAGCTTGGTCACAAAGAAAAATACTTTAATCTGCCATATACATTCAAGAACTCTGGACAGAGGATGGAATCAAAACAGATCAATCAAAACTATGAATCAAAAAGAAAAGCAGACATTATGAAGAACCCAAATAAAGTATGGAAGGAAAAGAGAAAGGGGGAGCCTATTATCTCAATAACATAATGAATCCAGCATAGTCTCAGGGGGAGTTGCTCTAGAAAACAAAGAAAATGTCCAACTAGTGATAAATATGTAGCAACATCCCAAGGGGAGAGCAGTTCATAAATAGTCCCCACAAAAGTATTCTAAGAAGAGCTCCTTAGAATGAGAACAACTATAAGATTAGGAAGGGAAAAGAAAATTCCTCTAATAGAGAACTAAAGAGGAGGAAGATTATTTAGCTGACAGATTGATGAAAGAAGAGAAGGTAGCAAGCAACCATGGTAGTAGAGAGAACATCAACCATGAACTTGTAGAACTAACAGTGAATCACATTAAGAAGGATGTGTAAGAGAAGTTTCTATCATCATTATGTCATTACATATTTCATCTACGAAAAGTCCCCTTTGAGGAATGTATTTAAGTGAGTGATAAACCTCTGAGTGATCTTCCCATGAAGATTCCAAGCAAAGAAATTGAAGATGAATTCCTGAAGTTCATTATGTTAAAACAATTGAATTATATGTAAAGCAGCAATGATTCTGGAGCAGTCCTATAAAAGAAAATGCAGTGACATTCCTTTGAATAGAATGGCAGAATAAGAAAATGGTTAAAGATGCTAAGATTAAATTTAGGATATTGATGACTGTTGGTGTGAACAGTGGAAAGATCAATAGTAGAATTTATGAAGGATGTATCAATTATGGGTTAATGTGCAATCTGAAGTGAAATCTCTGCATGATTTATCAAATTAGTATCAATTGGTATTTAGGTACAAGCAGCATGCCTATCAGCAGAATAACAGGTGTTATCTATGGAGCAGCAGTATGGTACAGGTCCTCAGGATCAAGGGATTATGGAAAAAGTACACCAAGTTAGTATCCCAGAGTTATCTACATTATTCAAGCATGAAAAGGTCAATTACAGAGCTAAAGGATCAGTATTTTGTTTTGAAACATTATATTGAGCATTGAAGCGGTATCTTTTTCTATATATTTGCATGCCTTCCTGAAGTCAGTACATATATATTAGGCCTCTCTCTTGAAATCATTCATAACACCATGTGAAGTTTGTTTACAAAGATATTAATTAAACATATTGAATATTTTTTTGTGGAATATCATCATGACAGAATAGTTAAAGTATCTGAAGTTTGAAGGACTAGTTGTGATTACCATTGAAGCTCAAAAGTTCTTTATTAATTCATCGAATTCCTACTTTAGCATAAATGATTTGCTGGTAATTCACCTTTAAAGAGAGATTGATTATTGACATACATACCCCATTATGTCATAAATAAAACTGCATGGTTGATAAGTGAGACTGACCAATACATTGAAGGGTTTTCTTTTGAAAGTACACTGTACAAGAAGTAAAGTCATTTGGTCTTTTAGATTTAAAGATATCATCTAATCTCACAATAATTTGTAAACTCTGACTAGATTCATTGATCACATCAGTAACAAGGACCTGCAGCTATTAAGTGTAATATCATTATCAACAATCTAGCTCATATCATCACCAACAGGCAAGAAAAGTGAACCATAGAAATAAAATATATATTGGCTTCATCACAATTGAACAGATGTGTACTGTAGATGTGCATTGCAGAAAAAGACTTACTCCATCTACAACCTTCCTCAATAGATATGCATCACAGATGAAGATTATAATATAGACTGAAGTATAGCTGAAGCAAGCTTGATATGTCACATAATGCATTCACAATCTTTAAGATTTGATCCAATAATGTATTTATGATTAGATAAGGCTGGTACAATATGTTCGATGAAGTGTCATTATCTTCACTTTCAGCTTTATACTAGTGAAAGGACACCATGCTTTGGGATTGTATTAACTTATAGTGTCTATTCAAGTTCAATAATCCTCAAAAGTGTTCTCTCAAATAACTCGTGTCCACTCAAATGACAAAATAGTACAAAGTCACAAGAAGGCTCAAACAGGTCCTTAGAGAGGGAAATGAAGAGATAGAAAGCACACGAGAGCAGAAAGGCAACCCTTGCCATTGACAAGGCAGAGGAAAAGAAAGGTGAATGGAGAGGGCGAGAGAAGGTATTGCCACTGCTGCCAAAGGGGAGATCAAGTAGCCACAAGGCTGACAAAAGAGATGGTAAAGAGGAGCACCCAAACAAAGGCAAATGAAATAGAGGTAGAAAAACAAAGTAGCAAGGAGGCATACTGGGCAGAGTAGAAGACCATCAAAATTTGGTCATTCTCATGATAAAGAAGTATTCAAACGCAGGGTTAGTGTGAAACTATCATTGGATGAATTAGGGACTTCCGTGTGACTTATAATTATCCTGAGTCCGTGTATGATGCTTTCTGTATATTCTTGTCTATTTATTCCCTGTCTCACAGACAGAGGACAAGTTGTAGGCATCCCGGGAATGAACTTCCAGTTCAGAACCCACTGCAGTTGGAGAGAAAGGGGTCGATTCCGTAACTTTTTAAATGTCTGTTATATTATGGGAAAATCTGAACTGCTAATCAGAAGAAAATTAACCTGCAGCCCTAATCGATTCATACATCTTGACAAACCTTCGAAGTTGGTTCTGCCTCTTCCAAACTTACATATTAAGTAATAATTGAGTAAAGTTGACCTGATGATTCGATTCACAAAATCGACATTTCCATTTTTGAAGGTCGCCACGAACAACAAATTCAATAAAGGATAATTTGTAGGTGGATTATGAATGAGCCCATTCTGTTGTTTAAGGATAGCAAATTAATGAACACCTGATCACAGAGTATGTTTGTCGAAATATATGCTGGCACCCCGTAATCTAAAGACAAAGTCCTGTTCAGGAACATTATTTCAACCACTATGATTTCAGAATCTAGCCCTCCCGAACCGAAGAGGACCCTCCAATAAGTGCAAAGATGTGATTTGTCTTTGAAGTTTTGGGTAATGATACTAGTTGAAGCAGGAAAGCCGAGGGTTTGTTTTGTTTTTGGATGGTTGAGCATGATTATTATTGAGGTGGTGTTTTAAATGAAAAGAGTTTCAAAGGTGAGTAATAAAGCAACAGAACAAGCTTTGGCCGTAAAGACAGATAATTATAAAAAGCTAGGTCCATTGGGCTATGGAGTCATAATAGGGTTTAATTGAAAACACAAAGAAGAGGAAGAGTGGTCCATGTGTCACATTCATGTCTAAGGATATCTTCAAAAGTTTGGATTATGGAATGAATGAAACAATAATAAGGGGAATTCTAGCCAGATGAAGAACAAGAGCAAAACAAGAGATTTAAAAGTACTTAAAACCACCGCGTTTTTGTTATTATTAATTTCAAGAAAGACAAAAGTAATCTAAGACTTGTAAGTACTTAAACTAGGATGCTTGTAGATACTTTCAGTAGAAAAACATTTTTAAAACAAAGGGCAAATTTAAAGGGCAACCTGAGAAGAAATTAGTGGGTCAGATCACCACAAACTTTCCTAGTCACCACTTCTACATTTGGTAACTTTTCAAGACAAACAGTTACATAACAAATAATGGCTCAAGATCCTGTAAGTGTTTCAAACTAGCTACCAAGAACATTCCCAAGGGAACATTCAGCCCACCTTTGGGGATAAAACTAGGACTGTAAGTAATAATTATATCTTCCTTATTTTTTATTTATCTAACATTTATATACCTAAAATAACATTTAAAATAACAATCAGTCGAAGTGTTGGGACAAGAAACTAAATATTTCATAAAACAAATCCTTAATTAAATCATTCAAATAACACAATTGACAGAAAACATTTAGATAGAGATTTTCATTTATATGGTACCAAATAATAATAAATCCTAACTCTATAAAGGTCAAGCCATATAATATAATAGCTATAAAGTTAAAATAGAAACAAACAATGCTACAATGAGAAAACATCACCGTCGACACAGACCGTGTTCCCATAAATCACCAGAACAGATGCTCAAAACCAAGCGACAATCAAGTCCAATGGGGTTGAATAGCAATCATCTACACTTCCCAAATTAACTACCTATCATAAACAGAACAAGAGCTACATGAATACTTATTTATACAGGAGTTTCAAGCTCAAGTATATTTCAAAATTCAAGAACCAACCGGTTTCACCTTTCTCTAGTAGTATTAGAAGGAATATATGTATCCGATAAAGACCTTCTAGGTCACGACGAAACTTAATTAACTCAGTTCTTGAGGCCTAATGATAAAGTTGCTGTGTGTTCGTCCGTATTAATGTTTTACATTTTAAGATTTATTTTCCTGTGTATAGCTCTTATTGACCTTGAGGCTCCAAATAAGGTGTTAGTAATTTCATCAATATTTTGTCATTAAGTTTATTGTGTAATTAACCTTCGGGCTTATAGACAAACATATGATCTCGACTTAATAACTTCTACTGCTGAAATGCCTTGAGGCTGTGTATTTTGTGGCAGTCGTGAGAACAATTTTACCGATGTGGTGGTGAGGCTTTCATCGATAAAACACTTAATGATTTTCTTTCACCGTGTTCTTAATTGGAAGATTAGGCTTTTTGATAATCAATCTTAGCCGTAATTCCTGCAGAGAGACCTGTTCTCTAACTTCCGTTCGGCAATTCTCGTCTTGAAACGATACTCTTGATTGTGACGGTCATTGTTCCATGATGGTAATGTGAGGACTTTGAGGCATCAATGTCTTTGACGCTCTATCCTGAATCGTAAGTTATGGGTGCTCCACATACACAACGAGACGGTTTTTAATTAAATTCACACGCCATACTTTAGTTTATCCCTCTGTAGCTCCTTTGAGTAAGTATCAATTACCAATGAGCCACCGCATCAAACAAATGTGATGTCAATATCGCGCTCAGCCCACAATGTAATTTGCTCCACGATGAGGGGAGCGATGAGGTATTGTCCCATTAATGGACATGAACATAGGATTGCTTTTTGTACATGAGTGGTTTCTCTTTTCCGTACTAAAAGTGAAAGGATTGCAAACCGGCTTCCAGATTTTTGAACAGTAGACTTCAACTTTCTTTTAATAATATATGCAAAACTGGCTTGAATCACTCTTTTTTATCACATAAACATACTCCTGACTTAAAAACTCCCGATAAACCAAGCTGCATAAACCATTTCGGGTGACAAAGGTGTTCAGTCACGTTGGGCAAGCTTGTGACCCTAAATTTGTTAGTCAAATTCATTAAAGCGTATTTGGTCCGTTTTGGGGCTCACTATCGCCACCAAGTGTGACCCGAAATTTTTATCACCCTATTTCTAAATACCTCGTGTCCGGACAATGGAGGCAGTAACCAAACCAAGACTCGCTCTAACCGCTGTCGCCGTTAGCAGGCCGACATGTATGTCGATTAGGCGTGGGGACCACCGTGCTTCGGGGATCACGACTTTCTGCTGGAATAGGACTCAAATATTGATTTTGGGTCGTCCGACTTCACCTAGATCAGACAGAGATGGTTTGAGAAATGGGCTCATGAAAACCTTTTCAAACCATATGAAAAACCCAAAAATTTAATAAACAAATACTATGCATCAGATGATTTTATATATACGAAGTGGATAGGCGCCCGATCATGGCTCAGTTCAGAGGGAATGATAATAGGCCTCGAAGTAAGAGTAAGAGAAATAATCATAATGAAGTTTTGTTTAAACATAAGAAGGGCCCGTGAGTTGCTCGATGCGATAAGTGCTTGAGATCCTTAGCACTTGGTTCTCTAGCTACTGGGCACATGGAGGGGAAGTGATTTTAAGAATGGCTCACAAGGCTTAAGTCTCGTGGTAAACAAAACTTATTTTTTATGAATTTTTTCAAGTTTTCAATGGATTTTGGGGTTTCAGCAGTAGTTCAAGAATGAGCTTTAAATGACAAGTTTAGAATTTCATGAATGGAAGAAGGGGAATTACTAAAAACAGAGAATTCTTATGGACAGTGATAAAAATGGGGTTATTTTTAAGTGAGAAAGGGAAAGTATTTTGCAAAGCAGCTTTTCCAAAATCAAATTTAATTCGAGATGTAAAATGGGCATAGTAGAGAAGATTTTATTTAGGCATGAGGCCTTCAAGAGTCTTCGAGATAACACTTTTTGCAATAAAATTTGTTCCTAAGGTTTAAAATTATTTTTCAGCCACCTTTGGGGTACAAATTTCATAGGTAATAACAAAATATATATGACCCGTGTTAGTTTAGACGTCCTTTAATGTATATTTGCATCCACAAAAGGAAGAAACCTATCCATTCCAATTTCCTATGAGGTATGCTACCTTTAATTATATATAACCTCGAGCTAGCATTAAGCTAACGTGCGTAGGAATAATAACGAGGATGTAGTTGTGTATGGTAAGCCATTGGGGAACCATGAATATAAGTGGGAACCCCGAACGTGAACAAGAAACAGAGGTGGGAAAATTCCCAGAGTATCGTTGCTAAAGAACAAAAATGGTAAGTGGATTTCTCATTTTGAACGCCATCTATGTCTTTAACCAACACATGTTCTAAGGCGTTTTACAAAACAACTTTACTAAGGTTTCGTTTTCGAGCGGTTAAAGCTGCTCAATAAAAATGAATATGACAGACATCCGTTGGATCAGTTTTATGTCGATGCGATAGGCTCCGGAGCGTTGACGCGGTAGTGGTTTGTTAATGGAGGGGCAGACAATGTGGGTTCCATGGAATGTTTGAATGGTCGAAGGTTGTCTGAAGGAAAGGGGCAGTTACAATTTGAGTTTAATCCAAGAGCAATATGTATATATGTTAATAGATATGCAATGTCAGATGTGAGTTTTAAAAATGGCGCATCGTGATTATATTGGGATTAAACAAACAAGTCAAGGTTGAACTTAAGCATTAAATAATGCAAGTTGAGCATCCAATGTATCCTGAATACATGGTAGAGTGCTCCCACATAATTTAATACATGGGTTTCTTATTATAAGGTTCATAATAAACGGAATTGTGGTTTGATATCTATTGGAGATGTTGACATACTTTATATAGAATCGGAAGCTATGGACGTAAGTGAACTTAGATAGTTAAAATTTTAATAGTCAGAGCATTATATTTAAGTATTGAAACCCTGCGTAAAGGCATAATGTTGCTACTATAGATGATTAGAACATGTCATATTTAAAAATTAAGTTGTGATGGTTTTGTATCAAAGGAACAAAGTTACGTTAATAAAATGATGGCGTAGGACTCAGACCTTGTATTGTGGACTATTACTAGACCCACTTATATTACAGTATGGATTGAAGAATTACTTGGGTTAAAGGAACCATGGTTTATATAGAGGAACGAAGGTTTATATAGTTGAACAAGATTTATCGATGGTTTACATAACACTTGGGTTAATTAAAAACAAGGAAGTAAGGCACGTTCATAATGATGCTGTGGGTAACAATCATTACGTTAGTCTATTTGTGTTTATAAACTTCATCTATTGACTCGAGTCCCAGGATGACCATGAGCAACCTAATTAGTTTATTTATACAAAGTTGCTGAGGCCTCACATTTTACAACAAGTGAAAGGGGGACAATATACATTTATATGTTATGGTTGTGGAAAGATGGCATAACGTATAGTATTATATGACTATAAAAGTCATGACCTTTTAAGATGGGTTTAAAACTATGTAGTTGAGAATATAGGAGGATAGATTAACCATTGGGGTTATGGTTTATAAGGTTCGAATATTAAATTATGATGCCGAGAATGAACATTAATTTGCTTGAAGTAATAGAAGAAGAACCTTTCATAGAGACTTACATACAATATAACCATGGTATACATTAAAGGCTCCACATTCATTTATTTAAATTAGTGAAGAAACTGTAAATACTGGAATTGGCTTTATTTAAAAAGTCAACAATATATATAAGGTAACGTCATATATTCAACATTGATTCAAATTGTTACAAAAATTAAAAGTATTGAAATTGCCCGCATTGACAATTGTATTGGAATACAAATTAGTTGTGGCATTTTATATGCATAAAGAGAGAAAATGTGGGTCTGGTTAGTAGGTAAACAGAGATTGCTAGTGTTTGACAGTGTACATATTGTGTGCATACAATTACAAAGTGAAATAGAAAGTGCAACAATTACATAATAACAAAAGATACAAAAAGGTAGTGAACAACAACAGGCGTGCAGTGTTATCTGAAAAGAACAAGATAAAAGAGCACAAAACCAACAAATAAAGGCCAAAAAAATGGACTCGAGGAAATTGATATATGTAATTCAGCAATTGAATGTATATGTTTTAATTGATTTTATATTGTTTGTGATGCATTGGCAAGTTCTAGAGGAAAACAAAAATCCCACCCAGAATTTGAATACGATATTAGTTACATTTTTTCTTAAATGAGTTGATAAAAGAAATGAGGAGGCAAGGTGGAAGATACATACGTTCATTTTAATTCCCAACAGAATGCAAACAACCATGAAGCTATTTTGTATAAAAAAGCAGTAATATCCAAGAGCAGAAAAGTCATTAAAACAAGAGAGAGAAGAAGACATTAAAATATGAATTGAATATTTAATAAATGATAAGATGTGTAAGAGTAAGTTAGAGAAGCTAGAGAATGCAACAAATGAAGTTGTAAGTGCGTAGAAGAAGAAGTTGCGCCGATAGAGAACCCAAGAAGATGCGTAAATGATACTGCGATATGAGGACTGTGGACATCGTACAAAGGAACAGTAATACAGATGATATCCACAAATCGTTGGGTGTTGAAAGAATAAGGAATTTGAGCTCTCATCAAGTTGTAGTTTGACAGATGTCAACTGTAGTCAATAAGGCGGAGCCTCTCGTAGGTTGGTGCTCCCGTAAAATTGATGGGAGTTGGAGCTTCCTTGCAAGTTGCATTGCATAATTGAGGTAGGAGCTTTCCGTGCTGAGCCATAAAAAATCACAGAGGGAGTTGGAGCTGGGTTTTTGCATCACAACAATAATACCATGTGTTTTCCTTTATGGGTTTCCACTTATATCTCGGGTGTCTCTGCATGATGTTTATGTGCCGATATGGTTTATCTATCATGAATACTTATTACCACATATTAAGATTATGTTAATATTATCTAATCATTATTAAATGTTTTCGTCACAAATTAATATTGCTCAGCATATTATGTTGATCATGGAAATGAAGTTGTTAATAAAGTTTAATGAAAAGTTTTAAAAGTCCCCCGAATGTCAAATCATTCATCCCCCTCTCGCTTAATTCAAGGGTTCAACAAAATTTAGGAAATTCTAGGGAAATGGGGGACATCAAAGCCATAAAATTATAAAATTATTAAAATTTTAATATATAAAGTAAAAAAAATAAAAATCCCGTTAGTATGTTAGAACAAATTAGTAGAGTAGTAAATATTATTAATTATGAAATGCATATCTAAATATGATCATCATTTCGTGTTAGATTATTGTATAATTATCATTTGACATTTCCGCAATCATCAATGTAAATCTAAAAATAAATTACTAAATTGAATCTATCATTTGACATTATGAAATGTCTCGACATAAATTCATCATTTGGCAATTGGCTTTAATATTATGCAAGGCACATCTAAAATTAAATTGACCATTTGACAATTGAAACTACGCAATGCACATCAAAAAATAAATTCATCATACAGACAATGACATTTGAAGTGTAAAACAACCATAGAAAACTCGAACTAAAAATAAAATGAGCAGAAAGCAAGGAAGAAAATTGTTTTTTTGTAAATTGTTATTAACAAAAATTGAGACTCTCTCCGCATCCTCTCTGTTTCCACAAGAGAGACGCATTTTCACGACTACGTAAAATGCCCCTAGAGTTTCCCAAGTTTTCCATAAAAGGGGACGTGAAAGTTTCCCCATCTTGGGAGCGTGGGGAGAGCCAGTGTTCCCGTCCCCGTAGAACATTGTTAAATTACAGGCAGTGATCATTTCACTAAAGTATGTTTTATTGAGACTAAATGGGTGTATGACACCTTAATCTCATATAGGTGTGGAAGACAAACAATCACAAAGTAGAGTCCAAGTGACCTTGAAGATGAATCCAAGTTGCATCTTTGTAACATAAAACAAATCTACAGAATAAGTGTGTGGGCATCTTCATGCTTGGCCTTTCATGTGTGTGTGTTTTACCTTCTCATACCCAGCGGGTAAGAGAAATGAACATGCAGTATCAACGCCGATACGTTTATAACCAACTCAATTCCTTTGTGTGAGCTAATTTCTGTTTTTAAAATATAAACCTCGGGCAAAAATCCCATGTATATTTTTACAAGATTCAGAAATTATTTGTTGTATCTAACAAAAACCTGCATTTTTAACAGTTTTAAAATATTTTCAAGATTTCAGAAATCATTTTGCGCATTCGAAATTATTTTGTTGGGTTCATTGTTTTGCTATGCCTAAATATTTTAAAAGCAAATGGCCATAGTAACGCTATGTTATTATTCTTGAATTTGAAAACCCAGCATTTTAAATCTATTATGTTTTCTCACCGGCTCGGGAATTAAAATTTTTTTGGGATAATTTCGTAATTTTATTTTTATTTTATTTTTTTTTCCGCAATTTCTTACCTACTTTTATTTCTCGTACACATCGTGCAATCTCCGCTATTTTCACCTCCACTTTTAAATTTATTATAATTTTTTTTTTAATTTATCCCCACCACTCACACTCCACGTTCACCCCCTCGCACAAAATCTCGCCCTCACCCCGAAGTATCCCGTTCTCGCCACACAAAGTGAGTTTCACTATCCCACCCATGTCGCCCACTCCCAACCCCGCTCACTCGCTCATCACACAAATCACACCCCCTCTCTCCTCACAACCCTCACCTCTCTCCTCGGCCTTCCCTGTGACTCCCCCCCTCGCCCCTCACGGGGCCGCACCTCAACACTCGGCCTTCCCACCCCCTTTCCACACTTCGCCCTCCCTCACACGATTCCTCCGCCCCCTCACCGCACCACCACCGTGCACCGAAGGCACGGCCCTCTCTCCCTCACCACTCACCCTCCCTTACACGATCCCGCCCCCCACTTGTAATTCTCGCTCGTGCTCGCCCCTCAACACTTCGCCTCCCTCCCCCCAGAAACCGTGGTTTTTTTTCAGCTCTGCCATAATACCAATTTAATTTTTTTCACGCTTTACTTCCCTAGAAAACACCTCCCCCCAGATATCGTTTTTCCTCCAACTTTTTTTTATTTTTTTTTCAACAAAAAAAGAAAATAAAAGAAGAGAGAAAGAAGAAGAGAGGGGGGAGATGTGGTGAATAAATAGATATAGTTAGATTTTCTAGTAGTGAAAAGTGAAGTTTTTGTTGTATGTTTCTCTATTATAAAAACATGACCAAGATTTGTGGTATGTATAGAAGGGTGACTTCTCGAAAGATATTGATATGAAGGCAAATGTTGAAAATTGGTCATCATTTTCAAAATAGCAAGTAATCGTCATAAATTCACTCATAGTTTTGCCACATATTTTTTTTTTGGAATTTTCCTTCGCCTTTTATTGTGGGGTAATATAGCAAGTCTACCATCTGCCATCGATACCTAAGCATCCAAGCTTTTGAATTATCTTTTTGCTAGAATGAGTTGTTGAGAAAAGAGGCTAAAATCAATGATGCATTAGAGTTGTTGCATAACCTCATTCATTCCATCGTTCATGATAGTAAAAATGGAGCAAGAATGCTCTTTTTAATATCTTAAACTTGCTTGTAAGATGCACAAGACAAGATTGAGTTTTCTTAGTTGGAGTCTCACTTTCAAATAAAAGAGTCATAATTATGAAATCTATATCTCGTTTCGGAAAATTGGAGAAGGACTATCATCAACAACAAGAATAGAAGGAACATTCTGACATTCGCTCTTTGTACAAGAGCATATTTACATGCAGACAAAAAGAATTCAACAGTAATTTCTTTTCAAGTCCATAATCGGTATCTTTGGGAAGAGCTTGTCCATAACAAGCACTCACAAGTCTTGATATGACAAGGAGTTGTCCTTTCATATTCCGTACTACTCAAAGCCCATCAAATTTCGTAGAAAGTGCCGGATTTCTTTATGGAAGTTCACCTTCAAAGCTATTTTCACAATTCCGCTCCTCTTCCACAACAACAACAACAACAGATTGAAAATGCCAACACCGTGATCGAGTTGGCCATATGAAAGATCACTTCCTTGATCTTCACCATGCAGCATCGTGGCTCTGCACACTCATTCTTCACATAGATAATTCAGAAACAAGCGTCCGCAAGAACAAAGATTCCATCTTTGATGGATCACTTTTTGGCAATACATCAACAACCAAGAAGATGTTTAAGTCAGTTTCAAAACTTGTTCTAGAATATTGAATAAACTTGCAAAGCTTGAGTTTTCGCTTATCATCTCACCTTGTAATTGATAGGGGAAATGGTATGTCTGCTGTGTTTAGACGCCACATCAAGGGACCCTAAGCCGTACCCTCTCATTCAAGATTCACAGAGTTGTAGCCAAAGTCACAATAAGAAGCCAAGGAGCTAGAGCCACAATTCACACTATCTTATCTCGCAGTTGTAGCTAGAGACACTAGAGGTCATATATGCATTTATTGGTGGATAGCCTTAAACCCTCTATGTGAGGTTGATATTCTTCTCTTTTAGAACACTTCTAGAGTGGGGACTGCACCTCTTGCCGCTGGCGAGCCGTAAAATGCATCAAGCATTCGTTTTGGTGGTCATCTTTAAACCACTACAGTGTTGTAGAGTTCTCTTTAGGTTTAAGGTCTCGTTTTCAAATATGAGGGACACTTCCTCTAGTAGAAGCCCTCAACTTCTTGTCGTATTTGAAGAGTTTTCTTAGAACCGCAATAAGCGTCATGCTCCAAGAAAGTTAAGAGGTCATCCTCAAACCACCTCTTTTTGCCAACATTTTCAGAGAGTTGATTCACTAAGTACAACATGCATACTTCACAGATGGCTGGTAACTCTTGACTCACACATACTCCTTCGGATTAAGGAGAATGTTGGACACCTAATCCCCACAGCTAGGTGTGGAAGGCAAACACCAGTTAAAAAGGAGTCCATGACCCTGGGTATAAACCAAAGTCACGCCATTGTATTTTAAATGTACATCTATGGTGAATAATATGGGCATTTCATGCTTATCTTTCTATGTGTGTGTTTTACCTTCACAATGTGTGTTTTAACAAGAAGGATTCACACAATGCAAAAGTAACGACTTTTTTTAAACCATGAAAATAATTTGAAGGCTTAGTTCTTAAGTCAAAGTATTTAAGGTGAAATATCGCTATAATTTTCTTTTTATCCAAAGCTCTTTATAGACACTCACAATGTAGATCCATGAGTCGCTCTGTCAAACCATATGAAGCAAAGTTGAACTGATGGCAGCTGCTTTATCATAACAAACTAATAAATAAGTAGACAACATGGCCCGAAGATGGAGTTCACCAACTACTAAGAAAATTATGGCTTGGTTTTCGCTTATTGTTAAAATTGGACAACTAGTCCAAACTCAGTGTTGTGATGTCGATTAAGAGGCTAATATTTTTGTTGATTCTCTTTCTGAGAGGTAAAATCCATAAAATATATCTTAATCCGATGAGTAGAACATTTATTATAGTGGAGTTTATTATTTATAATAAATTATATGTGCGTGTGTCGCCTTGGGTTTTACACCCCTGCAACATGTGTCACACACCCCAATGTGATGGATATAAATACAGTAAAGTTGGAGAGCATTTCACAACAACTCAACACACATCTTCTTCTCTCATCTGACTTAGTACTTAGCTCCTTTGGAGTGATATGAAGTCAGGGCCCAACATCAGGCAGAAGAAGAAGGACTAATCAGGACGGCCAAGCAGGGAAGGACGAAATCAGCTAGGTTTCCACCCAGTGACCGCTGCTGACTTTGGTCAACGCATGGTCCGAAAGGGCTAAAAATTGTTGGAGAGTTCATTTTTGTGAGGTCGGTATACATTGGCACATAAACAGAGGTCAAAGGGTTGACCAAACTCACACACACAGACTTAGCTTGTCGCCCTCGTTAATTTTTCCGGACATCGTTGACTTTTCCGAGTTGACTTGGGTTGACTCGGTCGATTGGAGGATTGTTGGGTAGGACATTCTGGGTTAGTCGACGAAGAAACCCCATAGTCACATCCTCATGACCGCCGTAACGCACCATCATATTTTTCTCTGTTTTGTTTGTCTTCTATAAGATCCACTTATATGTTCTATCAAATGTTTACTTAACTATTTAAAAGATCATTGCAAGAAAAGTAAAAGGTCACATAGAACATCTACAAAAATTTACATGGTATCGTAGCCGAGGTGAAGATAAGCCCGAACTTTAGTAATCACCTTCTCGTGAGGAAATGGGTTCCACAAGTTTTGAACTAAAGAGAATGACAAGTCGATCGGAAGGATGACTTCCATGCCTGGAAGATGATATTAGATCTCAATTAAAGACCATGATCTCTTCGGATCATGTACCGGGTAATATTCAAGAACCTCCATCCACAGCCTGTCGCTAAAACAAGTATAAGAAGGGGGAGATCAAAGCAAAGTCGATGATCAGGAATCCACATAAAAGTCTTGTTGTCAGTGATATTCTGAATGGAAAGTATCCAAGGAGATGTATGATAAACCAAAGCTATGTAAACAATGTAAACCAAGTGCTATTCCTCAAGAATAAATTGAAGAATATAAAGAAGGGCCGGGATGAGTCTCACTAAGCCATTTATGAAATTGACCGGGGGTTGGTGAGAGGTCAATCTTACCAAGCATGGAGAGACACAGTCGATCGTGAGATGGTTCTCACCGCACTTGAGGACCTCATATGAATGGAAAGTATTCACTACTACCATTCTCAATAATAATACCATTCCTGTTCTTGACGAGCTTCGTCTAGTGTATTCAAGAAGAAACAAGAACAGAAGTAATTCAAAATGATGGAATGTCAGCCAAGGAAAATACTCGAAAGAAGAACTCGTGGTACTAAGGACAAAGGAAAACAAGGACTCAAGAAAAGAAGGTGTGTTTTCACGGTTATAGTTCGGTCACTATGCTAGAGAATGTAGTCCCTTCAAGAAGGATTCTCCCGATAGTAGCGATAATACCAACAAATTTGAGAAATTTGGGAATCGAAGAAACTACGCATCTAAAGGAAAGAGGAAGGCTCCTTGGTGGAAACAATCAACCTTCTAAAAGGTCTAGAAACCTGCATGAAGAGTTCAATGTCATGATAAAGAAATGAGCATATTCTGTATCTGAAGCCTTCCTCTGCTGAGCATCTCCCACACCATGGATGTCCTGGCCGATAGATATGTGTGCCTCAAGACACATCAACGTGGATTCATGAAAGCACCTCTCGACATGGTTGAGAGATACTAATCTAGAAATTATCCTTGGAGATAATGCCACAGCACCCCGTGAAAGGGATGTCAGTGATCGGACCCTCCACTATCTCAAGGACAAGTCCCACATTTGCAAGATGTACTTATGTACCAAAATTGAAGAAGAACCTTGTGTCCGTACTGTACCATGGAAGAAAAAGGGTTCTAGCGTAACTTTCTTTGATGGAAAGGTGCCTATGTGGAAGAAGAGCTTCAAGCAGCTATCTCGATTGGTTTTAGAGTTGGCACACTCTTAACAAAGTTGGAGGAGTTCATTGGAGGAATGCGACAGGGGAGGTCATCCAATAAAACCGAACTATGGCAATCAAGGTTTGGACACCTTCATTGCTAAAGGCCCTTCCCAAAGCAAGGAAGGTGGTGACAGGGATGCCCCACTGGGTCAATTCCTGGTTGGGTGTAAGGGTTGTGCCTTGCTGAAAGCACACAAGGGGACCTTCTCTGTAAGTGTCACAAAGACATCCTCGATATTTTGCAATTGGTCCGGCCTGGATCTATTTGCAGGCGTCTGTGACATCCTCGGGAGGGGATGTTCTTACTACATGACATTCACCGATGATCAGAAACTTTGATATACTTCTTGAAGAAGAAGGATGAGGCTTTCATGTGGTTCCGTACCTTCAAAGCTCAGGAAAGCCATGGACCCCAAAGAGAGATCAAGATTTGAGGACCGAAATGGCACCTAATATGAGTCAAATGAGTTCAAAGATTCTTTGCAGAAGTCGGCATTAAGAGGAGACATTACCACCGCACATATTCTGAGTGCATCAAGTGTTGCCGAATGCAAGAATAGGACTATTGTAGAAGTTGCTCCATATGCTGGCAAGATCAGGGCCCGTCAGTGCCTTTGGAGAAGTCAGCAACACCGTCGTGTATATTCAAAACCGATGCCCCCTATTCCGCTCGGGACTCCCAAACTCTCAAGAGGTCTTCGACCGGTAAGAAACTCATGTTCCATTTTAGAATTTTTGGATGTCCCGTTTATTTTCATGTAAATAAAGAAAAGAGAAGTAAGTTGATGCTTCTCGTAAGGAAGAAATGCTCAGGGGCTACATGGAGACTTCTAAGGCCTATAGAGTCTATGTACCTCGGTCAAAGGAAATAGAGACATATGCCATGATGTCACTTTTGACGAAGATGCTTCTGAAGAAAGTAGTAGATCTTCCAAGATCCGAGAAAACTGTCATGAAGTATAGCCTCGGAAATCAAGAAGAACCGCGTGAGGAGATACCAAGTTCGATATTGAAGGACGAATGGACCTGCATGATCCATCTCCTTCACCGGAAGAGACCATCATGGCCTGGGGACACCCTCGAAGATGCCGAGGGTCACGGTCAGCGATGGGGACATTCGAGAAAGTAAGTAGCCATGTAGATACCAAGGGTATCTAGTCACTATGAGTACTTATTGTACAATCTGAACCCGGATCTTTTGAGGAAGCTAAAGCATCAAGTCCTGAAGGATGCTATGCACGAAGAATATGAGTCCATAATGAAGAATGATGTCTCGATGTGGTCCCATGTCGAAGGACAAATTAGTTGTCACCGCGAAATGGCTCTACAAGATCAAACATGGATCCGATGGGAGGAAAGAAAAGTTCGACAGGACTCATGTTCGTGGCTTTCAAAAGGAAGGAATAGACTATGATGACATATTTGCACCGTGGTACGACATACCACCATTCATCGACCATAGCCCTTGTTGCTACGCAAGGATGGAGTCTTCATCGATGGATGTCGTAACTGCTTTTTCCGCATGGTGCACAAAGAAGAGGTGGGCATGGGGAACAACCCTCTGGGATTTGAAGTTCGTGATTGAGACACTCATGTCTCATGCAAGTTGAAGAAAGCCCTCTATGGGTTAAAGCAAGCACCCAGAGCTTGGTACGAGAGGATGGATAGTTACTTGATGAAGCTGGGCTTCACTCGAAGTAATGTTGATCCGAACCTTTACTTCAAGGTTGTGCAGGGGAAGCCTCTCATTCTAGTGCTATATGTGGATGACCTCTTCGTGACAGGTGCTGACCCTCTCATTCATCAATGTAAGAGGGAGCTCACTGCTGAGTTCGAGATGAAGGACCTAGGACTGATGCACTACTTCCTAGGCCTGGAGGTCTGGCAGAGACCTGGAGAGATTTTCCTTTCTCAAGGAAAATACATTGTGAAACTTCTAGAGAGATTTGGCATGGTGGACTGCAAGACCGTGTCAACACCGATGGAACTCAACTTCAAGAAGTTGAGTGGCAACGCTGCTGGGCCTAGCTTGGCCAATCCTACTGAGTACCGTCAACTCATAGGAGCTTTGATGTTCTTAGTGAACACCCGACCAGATATATGTTTTGCAGTGAACACTTTGAGTCAACAGATGGTTGAGCCTCATCATTTTCACTGGGTTGGTGCCAAGAATCTTCTGAGATATCTTCGGGGCACGATAAACCATGGGCTGAGATACACTGCCGGGAGTGTGACACTTCGTGGATATACTGATGCCAATTGGGCTGGCAGTGTGGTGGATCGTAAGAGCACATCGGGATGCTGCTTCAATCTTGGTTCTGCTTCAATCTCATGGATGAGCAGGAAGCAGAAGTCGGTGGCTTTGAGCACCGCGGAGGCTGAATACATTGCTGCAAGTATGGCCTGTTGTGAAGCAGTTTGGTTGCGTAAGCTCTTTAGTGAGCTGTTTGGACATGTGCTAGATACCACTGTGATACTCTGTGATAACCAGAGTGGGATTCGTATGACTGAGAATCCTGTGTTCCACGACCGATCCAAGCATATTGATATCATGTACCACTTTATCCGGGATATGGTACAGCGAGGCGCCGTAAGGCTCGATCATATAGGAACTGATGAGCAGGTCGCGGATATTCTCACTAAGCCCCTGGGGAAGGTCAAGTTCCTAACCTTTCGTGAGAGTCTTGGTGTCATGGAAAGACCCTATGATGTGGGTCCTGTTGGACGATGAGCTCTGGGAGCTCTGGGGGGCTTTGGGGATAGCTTCTCGGAGCTATAAGCACTCATAATGCTTCTGCCCCACCCTTGTGATTATTGAGCCGGTTCGCCTCTCATTTATCTGTGCCCCGTATGCATCCTACCCATTGAGTTCAGGGCTCATGGGAAGTACCTCTCATTTGGCCAATGAGGTGGGAAAAGCTAGAGACTATTAGCAAAGACTGATGGACGCATCAGAGATTGCCGTACTCTCTATCTAGGATGGCACGGTCCAACCACTTGATCCGGGATCAAGATTTGTGAGGTCTGGGACCTCTCGTCTCGACTTCGAATGATGAACTCCCGATCTGTTGGTTGGAGACTCTTTGTGATTCCTCGATAGAGGTTTCGAACCTCCGGGCCGATTATGTCAGTCGGGGGATGATGTCTTTGTGACTGACCCACTTCTGTTCTGAAATAAAGAGGCCAGCAAAGCAAGTTACGGCGGGATGACGCACGATGTTTGATTGCACCGATGGATGGAGTTCTCCCTAGTTGAGAGGGAGTGTTAAATTTGGACAACTAGGTCCAAACTCCATGTTGTGATGCTCAGATTAAGTGGCTAATATTTTTGTTGGATTCCTCTTTCGGAGAGGTGTAAAATCCATATAAAATATATCTTAATCCGATGAGCAGAAAATTTATTTTGAATTTATTATTTATAATAAATTATATGTGCAGGTCGGCCTTAAGGTTTCACACCCCCAGCAGATGTGTCACACACCCCAATGATGGATATAAATACAGGCAAAGTTGGAGAGCATTTCACAACAACTCAACACACATCTTCTTCTCTCATCTGATTTAGTACGAGTTCATTGGAGGACAAGTTCAGCCCACATGTGTGGAGAAGAAGGACGAAATCTGTACGGCTGAAGAGAAGGACGAATTTCTGCAGCTAGGGTTTTGCTGGAAGTTTGACCAGCGTTGACTTTGGTCAACGCATGGTCTGAAAGGGCTGAAACTTGTTGAAAAGTTCGATTTTGAGAGGCCGTACACTCTGGCACAGAAATCGAGGTCAAAGGGTTGACCAAACTGTTGCTGCGTTGACTTTTAGCTTGCTGCCCTGTGTTGACTTTTATGGACATCGTTGACTTTTCTGGAGTTGACTTGAGTTGACTCGGTAGCTGATTGGAGGATTGTTGTGACACATTCTGGGTTGGCTGATCAAGGAGACTTTGCTAGTTGAAGCATCCTGTTGACCGTCGTAACGCACCATCACATTTTTTCTGTTTCTGGTTTGTCTTCTATAAGATCCACTTATATGTTCTATCAGCATTTTACTTAACTATTTGTGTGATTGCTGTAAGAAAAGTAAAGTTGCTTCAAGCATAGAACATCTACAAAAATTTACACTAATTGCATTGACTTCGGTCAACGCATGGTCCGAAAGGGCTAAAAATTGTTGGAGAGTTCGATTTTGTGAGGCTGTACACATTGGCACAGAAATCGAGGTCAAAGGGTTGACCGAACTGTTGCTGCGTTGACTTTTAGCTTGCTGCCCTGCGTTGACTTTTCTGGACAACGTTGACTTTTCTGGAGTTGACTTGGGTTGACTCGGTAGCTGATTGGAGGATTGTTGTGACACATTCTGGGTTGGATGATCAAGGAGACTTCGCTGGTGGAAGCATCCTGTTGACCGCCGTAACGCACCATCACATTTTTCTGTTTCTGGTTTGTCTTCTATAAGAACCACTTATATGTTCTATCAACGTTTTACTTAACTATTTGTGTGATTGCTGTAAGAAAAGTAAAGTTGCTTCAAGCATAGAACATCTACAAAAATTTACACCTATGTAATAGTAAGTCAATATACAGAATTAGCAAGGACTGCATAGTATTCTAACAAAAAGGGTCTGTTTAAAATTCAATGCAAAATCATTAGAAGAATAAAATTCATAAAACCTTACATTTCCAAAGATGACGTCGTAACTTATTGTAACACATTTTAACCCCGATGTAATTATTCTACCCTTTCTCAAATTTTTCTTTTCTTTGTTTCTGTGAAACATGATACATTGCTAAGGAGGCTAAATAACGTAACCCAAAAAAAGAAACCAAGTACCTAGCACCCTAGAATTTGTTTTATTTGAATGATTGAATTAATCACATGGTTTAGTCAGAAGGTTGATATTTAGTGTCTAGAAAAAGATAGCATGTTAATTAGAGGTTTGAAGATTATGTGATATATGGTGCGGTTCAAGACGGTTTAGATCAACGACTTGAGATTTACATGGCACAGAAATTTGCATGGGATTTAACGCTCTAATTTTTGCGGAATCCAAATTACCTTCACCTGACGGCGCACGAGGTAGAGATCACCCAATCCGATCCCACGGCTCAGGCTAAGTCACATCTAAGTCCACAAGTCAAAATGTATGATGAGCTTGTTAAAAGAACCCAATCCAATCAGAGTTGTCTACCGACCCAATAGAATAGCCTCGATGGTATTTTTTGCTGGAATCTGGTAAAAAAAATTCAAAAAATCAGATAGTTGGAGTGTTTGAATTTCATTTTTGATGGTGGAAATAGATTTAGCACCATCAAAATCCTAAGGAAACCCAAAATACTGAAGTTTAATGACTGTAACCTAGATTTTCAAAAATCTTTGCTGGAATTTTTCATAATTTTACCGGAATTTCTGGGTTATTCTGTGGGTTTTTTAGACTACGGCAATTCAATCCCACGTCTCAGGCTAAGTCACATCTAATTCCACAAGTCAAATTGTATGATGATCTCATTAGAAGAATAACATAGTAGAGTACAGGGTTGGACCTGTCAAAATTGACGGTTTTCACACCTTTTCACCTATTTTTAGAGCTTCAACAAAAGATCTTGACGGTTTGGCAATATTTTTAACTGTATTTGACGAGAAAATCACCTCACGACAGGCAATTTTCTCGTCAAATTCCCTCTGTGGAAGAGTAGCATGATGCAGCGAATTGCTATTATTGGTTTAATCCAACGACATAGGTTTTACACTTAATTTCATTGACTCTAGAAATAAGTATGGACCCCACTTAGCATGTGGGGAAACATAAATAATGGCAAAGTTTATTTACCAGGCTATTGTGCTATTAAATACCTACCTACTGCTGGATTTTAATGGTGGACATATAATGCCCCGGGTATTTATGGCTTGATAGACTTGTAAATATTAGTTGCCATATATAACAAGTGCGAGTAAATGTTAATGTATGCTTAAATTATTTAAACTCAATTTATTTAAGTTGGCTTTAATGAAGTTAATAGCTTGTAGTTGGCTTGAACCTGGTCCAAATAGCATTCCTTCATGTTTGCGCCTTATTAACATTAGGTAAGCTTCATAACATCACATTGAAGTATATGGTTTAATGAAATGGTAACCAATAAAAGGGACAATTTGAAAATAGTTGTGGAAATGCAATATGCATTTTTAATCAACGTTTTGGCCTTAATATGTAATAACCATTTGGTAAAAATGTTAGTATATGTGATCTTAGGGCCAAATTTGAGAGTGATTCCCAACCAAATATCTCAGATTCTTACTTGTTGAGTATAATATTGGTTAGAGATATTTTTCTGGGGACCCATTTTGATTAGGAAATTATAATATTCTTAGCCAATGATTATGACTCAGTGAATAGAAATATTTAGAAATATTACTTATCCTCCAGATGGTCGTGTTTTTTTCCAAGTCACTCCATAAATTTTAGGAAAAATATTAGGGTTGACCATTATAGAAACAAATATTAGTGAAATTGGGAATCACGAGGAGTTTCTTATATGGGAAAATGAAGAAAACATTTTTTTTCTTTCAAAGTATAGTGGATCTTAACCAGTTTCTGGGGGCACAGTTACTTCTTGATAGTAAATTGTTAAAACTTCAGTTTCAAGCCATGATATCCTTGTTTGATGTTGTTCAGGTTGTGAAAATGATTTAGACATGGACGTAGTTGCTTTCATGTGATCCAAGAGGATCTTGCATCAGTTAAAATCGACAGTGAAGTCCAGTTCATCTTTATTTTCTCCAGTGTTCCAGATGAAAGAGGAAGTCTTCAGTTTCTTCAGTCATGGTTAAATGTCTTGGTGTGAAAATGTCCTTGTGGTCAAATTGTAATTTCATGGTGAAATTGGTGTTAGAAATCTTAAGTGGTGAAAAACCTAAATGGTATGCTAAAGACCTAAGTCCTAACCCAAGTCATTAAACCTAGCACAAATGACATTATGGTGCAAACCTATGCTATGTTAAAAACCCATGGTATAAAGATTTTAGGCTATGTCACAAACTGTATATAAAACTATATATTAAGACAGTCGGAATGTTATATCTTATCGCACAGAGAATTTAACCATCGGGCAATACATGTGAATAATGGGTTATCACACAGTTATGGAACCGCACAGTTGGAAGAACACAGATGGTTGGGTTTAAAGCAGTTGTCACATGCGAAACAACAACACCGTTGGAGAACCGTCAGGACTTAACCACCACATGGAAGCCAGTGGATAGATCGCAGCCCAGTCACATGTCAAACAGTTCAACCTCTGCCATTTCGCCAGACCGTCAGGGGTTAATTTTAGTCCCAAGTCCATTTTGGGT
Organism: Pinus albicaulis; assembly: GCA_034641835.2. NCBI lineage: Eukaryota > Viridiplantae > Streptophyta > Pinopsida > Pinales > Pinaceae > Pinus > Pinus albicaulis. The sequence continues at coordinate 209,160,394 of CM076581.1, read as the reverse complement.
TTTTATGGTTATGTGCGCTATGAGTTATTCAACCACCATGTAGTATATGCATAAGGTGTATGAATTCTATTAAACCGAGAGTTCTTTCACATTTATTTGTAAAACCAATTTGCCATTCTTGGCCCAAGTTCAACCTGAAATGTATTATAAAACCACCTTTGTTCATGATGGAGACAGGGGGAGTGTTTTTGAAGACTTATAGTTAGAATATTGAAGAAAGAGGAAGTTTTTTTTTTCAGGTGTAACTTGGTCGTTCGAAGGCGGAATTGGGAACCGAGACAAGCGTTGGAAAGCTAGGAGAGAGAGCTTTCTGTTGACAGACTAGAGGTTCTTGCGAGCCCGTTTAGTCTAGTGTACTTCTGTGTAAGGACTTCCTTGGATCAATCCTTAATAAAACATATGCCCATCTTGAAAGAGGACCCGGAGACATAGTCCACCAGGGACGACCTCCGTAATCAATGTTTGCTGTCTTCTATCTCTGTTCTTTTTTGCAAATTCTTGTTTAAATGTGCTTCTTAAGTTCTATATTAAGTCATAAAATCATTTTCTTTCCTTCAGTGTTCCACACTAAGAAATAAAGTTAAAAATCAATTCACTGTTGGCAAATATTCAGTCCTGTTTCAGACCTATTTCAGATCATATATTTTGGTATCAGAGCAGATTACGTTTTGTAGGATTTCGCCAGTGAATGTTAACCAGGTCCAAGTTGTGACGTGGAGAAGGAATGCTTGAGGAGATAGACTCAGAAGTTGGAAAACATTAAGTCGCTTCAAAATTGAAAATGGGAGGATCCGATGCAGGTGAAACTCTTGAAGTGAAGGTCATGGGTGATGAAAAAATTCAACAAATGTTTTTGAACATGCAGCGGATGTTGGGAGAACACTATGAAGATAAGAAGGCGAGAGATGCAACTTCTTCTTCGAAAGCAACAAATAATGAAAAAGGAAAAGGAAAAGCTGATAAACCTCATTCTCCTCCGTCATCTTCATTATCATCATCATCTTCTTCTTCTAGTTCAGGTTATGAAACATAAAATAAACCTTAGAAATCATCTCTTTTGAAAAGTTGATGTAAAATTTGAACTACCTATTTATGATGGCGAAATGAACCTTGAAAAGCTAGATAAATGGATTAAACAATTATCAGTGTATTGTAGAATTCAAAACATTTCTGATGTAAGAAAAAAAATTCAGTTAGCGACACTTAAAAGGGGGGGGGGGAAACGTTAATCTGGTGGGAAAGTAAAACTCAAGTAGATTTAAAGTGTAAATATAAAGTCATATTTTCATGGTCTAAGTTTTTAAAAGCTCTCAGAAAACAATTCTATTATTTAGGATACATGCAACAAGCTGTTATTGATTGACAAAATTTGCGGCAATGTAAATGATAGAATGTTTAGGAGTTTACTTAGGAGTTGAGAAGAAAGCTTTGGTGCTTGGTATTCCATTGGATACACATGAAACTTTATTAAAGTAAATTGGCATTTTACATTCATATTTACAACATACGTTATTGAAGTTTAATCCTAATGACTTTGATGAAGTGTGTGTTTAAGTCATACATATTGAATTAGGTGGAAAACCGTTCAAGTTTTCATATAAAGCATCCAAACAGTTGGAAATCAAGGATTCCAAAGACAACAAAATGAAGAGAAGTTCGAAGGGAAAGAAAACAACGAAAACTCAGAAGAAAGGTGAAAGACCTACTTGTTCTCACTACCGGAGAATTGGACATGATGAAGACAGATGTTGGAAACTTCACCCAGAACTCAAACCAAAGAAGTTCCAGAAAAAGAAAGGTAAAAGAAGGCTAATACAACAATCCAACAAGATTTGGGCTTCGACTCCGGTGATGAAAGGAAAATACCCACAATGGTTTTGACAGGTAAAAGTTCTGACACTAGTTCAAGTTCTAGTACTTCTGCATTTTCTTCGAACATAAATCATCTGGATGATGATGATAAAAGATTTGAATTATTTCACATAAGGGTAACTTCTAAGCACACAAAAATAGATACATTTTTGAAAAGAGAATCCATACAGGGAAAGTAGATTTGGAAACAAAGGAATAATCTGTTCAGAGTTTTTAGTAACCCAACGTTTCAGACTTCAAAAGTGAGTCCATCATCAGGGGTGAACGCCAAATGATCTTTGGGAAGATTTGAGAGAAATTAGAGCAAATAAATAAAGACGTGTATAGTGATTAGTGAGATATTTTAAAGGATGTTGGAGGAAATACAAAATTTAATTAATTAATTAATTTGATGTTCACCCCTGATGATGGAATCACTTTTGAAGTCTAAAACATTGGGTTACTAAAAAACTCTGAATAGGTTATTCCTTTGTCTTCAAATAGATACATTGTTTGACAATGGATCACATGCAAATTTAATATCTGAAGCATTAGTTAAGAAATTGGGCTTGGAGACACACAATAATCCAATACCATACCCATTAAGTTGGCTAAAATAAAAGACTCAGATTAATGTTATAAAGCACTGTTGTTTAAAATTTGCCATCACAGCTAATTACATTGATGAAGTGGATTTAGATGCGATTCCATTAGACATATGTGGAGTAGTGCTAGGAAGTCTTTATCTCTATGATTGTGATGCTGTGTTTCATAGGAAAGAGCATAAATATCATCTTAAGATGAGATTGAATACATTGTCCGGGTGTTGGGGTTCCCATGTTTTGGCCAGATTGGCAAGACCAAAAGATGAGACAACATTAGAACCACTTTGGGGCCCTAGGATCTAGCCCTCCTGGACCCGGAGAGAGATCTCTCCATAAAACAAAGAATGATATATCTTTGAAAGATCAAATGAGATGTTGGGCTAGTTATGAAGCACAAAGGGGGTTTTAAAATGATTTGGTTGGTTGGTTGTTGAGTTGGTCATGAGATCATGGACTGAGAAAGTAATGGGATAAAACGGAACAAAGCAGCAGGATGTTTCAGCAAAGAGAACGGGTTAAGAAAGTGCCATCCATTAGGCTATGGAGTCATGAAAGGAGAATTACTTGCAACAACTAGCCAAGGATTTCAGAGGGCAAGTCATCTACACTAAAGGATCTTTTTAGATAAATGATAGGATGGAACATTAAGGAAAGAAAGTGAAAGAAGGAAAGCAACCCTGTTTCTGTCTATAGATCAGGTCAGAGGTCATTTAACTCCAGACCTGCTTGGATATACTCAAAGGCAGCTTTCGAAGAGGGACAAAGAGGCAGCTTATAGATCGGACCAGAGGTCATTTAACTCCAGGTCAGCTTTAACATGCTCCAAGGAAAAACAGAGATAAGTTTAACAAAGAGATCTTAGAAAGGCCAGCTGGTTGCACAAGGATCCTAGTGGAAAGGGCTAACTCTAATCCTCAGTGTTCCCAAATCTTCAGCTTAAACCCAACAAGAACATCTAAGAACATATTCAAATAATTCATACATCAGCTAGCAGCATAAGGAACCACTACACTAGTTAAATGAATTCAAATCAATCCTCAGGCACACATATAGCAGAAAACATTAAGGCAAGGAGAGCAGAAACATAGGGTCCCTAACAAGGGAAAATCCTATGCCATATTTCTGATGCAAGCCAATAGAACAATGAACTGCATGAAATGTAATAAACAAAGCAAGAAAAACATCACCAATAGTAATAGACCAGGATCCTGTGAAATGTGCTTGATTAATGATGCAAAACCAGTCATATTCCAACTTCTCCTCCCAGCCTATTACAATACAAACTACTCTTCTACTCTCTCCCAAGACCGTTTTACAGTCAGAACGCATCCCTCTAACAGCAACGGCAGCAGCCGAACAACGACCTTTACAATAATTCTCTCATGATTTTTATAACTGAAGAGGAGCGAAGGAGGTAGGTAGGAGATTAAATGAAACATTTAACTCAGAAAAGAAAGAGAGGGCCGAAGCCCATTCTGTTTTAACTTTGAGCATTAATCTCTGGCACTTTGGAGGAATCGCAATCGGGGGGGAGACAGGGGTGACACACATTAAATCTTCGATTGCGATTGGGCGGAGATAGCGATGACCGTCGGATCATGGATTAAACGGACGAACGGGATTGAATCGGGAGACGGCGCGATCGGGGATCGGAGAGAAGGACTTGCGATTGGGATCGGAAGGGAAAAGTGATGCGATCAATCGCATCGCAAATGTTTGCGATGGACCGATCAGAGGGGAAACAATAAGTGCTGCGATTGAAAGTTTGCGATGCTGCGTGGACCGTCCGATCGCGATGACAGATCAACGGTTGAAAACAAGCCGCGGGACTTTGTTAATAAAACAATCGCATCGGAGATTTTCGATGTTACAAAGGGTTTAAATGATTCACTCTGATCTTCCGATGCGATTGGCCCCTATGGCACTAAGCGCTTGGTACTAGCGCATGGGTATGTGTGGGGAAGTGGTTAGGGCCGACGGAAAAAGGGGATAAGCCCTATTATAAGGTTAGAAAGTGGGTTTTTACCCCGTTTAGTGAATTTTTAAAGCTTAAGGAGGGTAACGATAGGGAACAAAAGTGGGAATTTGGGAAAACAAAAGCAAGGGTGATATTTCATGGGAATTTTGGGAAGATTTAGGAGAGTAGGAGGAAATTTAAGGGAAACAAAGGAGACTTTGACAAAAGGGAAAAAAATGGGTGAAATGAAACATTCTGCAAGGGATACAAGGGGCGAAAAAGGCCTCTTTGAGCAAAATTTATCATTCAGCAAGGCTCATGGACATCAGTACAACAGGGGTGAAACAGTCAAAGGCAGGGAATCTAGGAAGGCTTCAAGGATGATGTGTTTTCAAGGGAAATGCATTCCTTGGAGGCTCAGAAGATAAATCTAGCCCCTTGCTTGCTTGTCAAGGAATCCATAAGGGGCTAACAATGGCTCCACATGGGGATGGCTTCTTGCAGGAGTCAATAATTCAGAAAATAAATATTTGGTGTAGGCCAGATGCCTGGTGCTTAAGCCACCTTTTTCTTTGATTTCAGCTGCCACAAAGATTAGCATACATTCTCAACAATCTACCTACCCATCCTACAGTCCTAGCATTTTCCTTCTAGGGTGCATTTGAGCTAGCAGACCATTTACATCATTTATTTTTATAACAGAAAATAAACCTATTCTAAATCTTCCCTTATTACTCCATGAGACCAGATTAGACTGTTGGCCTCATATGTTTCTCTACCTAATCTAATATCTGCCGGGATTAGACTGTTCAGCAGATTTCTCCTCTACATTCTACAACATAAATTGAAAAACAATCAAGCCAGGATTTGTAGTGTACCTAGAGGGGATAATATAGGGTACAGAGGGAGGTACCCAAGGGAATAATATGATGTATTAATATAAGAATGATAAATAAATGGGCCATAGTTAATAAATAAAGTGGTTAACCCACATTATGTAAGGGACCACATGTAGTTAGGGAATAAAGTGATAAGCCCATTGTATTGGATGTATGGTATTGAGAGACCCATGGTAACTACCCATGGTATTGCATGTATGAAACCTATATAGAGGTTAGAGACTCTCCATTGAGAGATGTCAAGGATTATTGTATTGGCAAGCATATGGCTTGTGGAGTGATCTTCTTCCTGAAGGAGTGAATGTATGGTGTTGCCCTACCTTAAGGGTTTGGATATTAATGAAGATCTGAAGTTTTATCTTCAATGGTGTTATTTCTTGGGAATATTTTCCATTTTTATACATTTTCTTGTCAGATCTACTACAAGTGGTATCAGAGCACTTTCTTGGGCAGATTTTGGAGATTTGTTTTTTCATTTTTTTGCAGAAAATTTTTGGACGGCGCGTTTGTAGCGCAGATCTGAAAATTTTGGCAAAAAAATTTCAGAAATAAATATCAGATCTGGATTTCTTATCGAAAAATACCCAATTTCAAAAAAAAAATCAGTCGAATCGGAGTCCGGACGAGGGTGATATCGCTGATTTAAATTCAGTTATGTTGCAAAAATGTTTCTGACGACAATTTGTGTACGACGGCTCTCCTGACATTTTTAGTAGATTCTGGTGCACAATTTCAGACAACCAATTATAGATCTGAGCTCCCCTTGAAAAATCACCCGATTTCAAAATAAAAAATTGGTCAATTCGGAGTCCGGATGAGGGAGTTATCACTGATTTAAAATCAGTCATTTTTCAGAAATTTTGTGACGGTGGGACAGTTGCAGCACAAATTTGTGTTTCCAGAGCGCCTAGATCGAGATTTCAATCACATGGTTAGATGTAGAATGGATAGTCCATTTTCAAAAATGGGTTATAATAAGGATTCTGAGTTATATTGACCGAGTAATGTCCATTTTAAATTTTTGCTAAAGTAAGTGATTTTCTTCAAAACCCTTACTTTATTTTATGGATTCTCTCAAGATGAAGTTTACAGGAAAAAATGATGGCCCTACTATTGAATATTTTTTACAATATCACAAGGCTCACTACCAACAAGCTTGGATATGCTCTATAGGGCTTCATATGAAAGATGAGGCAAATAAATGGTGGACCTCACTTGACAGCTCAGTGAGGAAACTTCCCGAGAAAAAACTTGAAAAAGTCCTTTTGGACAAGTGGTCTCAAGCGGGTAAGAAGGATAGTAAGAGCCATAAAGACTTATTTTCTACTAATATTTCCATATTACGGGTTCATGGAAGTATTTAGAAAGAAAACATCATTGTGTCTATCATTCCTAGTTGCAAGCATAATTGTATCAATGTGAATTTGGCTAAAAAATTGCAAGTTCTAGCAAAGCATATTGAAAACACACATGTTGATAATGAAGATGTTCAAATTTATAAAGATTTGAAGATTTCTATGGATAAGTATGTGTTGCATTCTGATTTTTATGCTTCAGATATGGCTGTTGTGGATGTTGTTTTGGGACATCCTTGGATGGAATCCGTTGGTACTGTCAATTTTAATGTGCAAAAGAAATTCATGAAGCTCTGGTATAAAAAGAAGAAAATTACATTGCACGATATTTGCATTAGGAACCATGCAGAGATCGAAGAGGAAGAAGAAAAAATATCTAACGACACAGACACATCAGATGATGAGCCTTTGATGGTAGACAACCAAACACAGACATCAAAGCAAGTATCAACAAAAGAACCAGACACCACTCCATCACCAATAATGGAGGAATTAAGGAAAGATATTACATCAGTTAAAGCTTCAACATATCACCACCCCCATCACCCAGCAAGACAACAACCAGCAAGGTGGCAACGAATTAGCAACAAGGACAACAACCCTTGGACGACACATAGAGAGGTGCGACGATCCACTAACAACACATCAACAATGAAGAACCACCAGAACCCGCTTCCATTTCAAGCGAGCGAGGCACCGACTAGATCAAGTGTTCACCTTTCCCTTGGATGGCTAGATGCACATGAATGGTACCAGTGGAATACTCTTTTGAGTAGATCTTATTATTTGTGTTCTTCTCATGTTTCGGGGACGAAACATGTTTAAGGGGGGTGTAATGTAGTGTACCTAGAGGGGATAATATAAGGTACAGAGGGAGGTACCCAAGGGAATAATATGATGTATTAATATAAGAATGATAAATAAATGGGCCATAGTTAATAAATAAAGTGGTTAACCCACATTATGTAAGGGACCACATGTAGCTAGGGAATAAAGTGATAAGCCCATTGTATTGGATGTATGGTATTGAGAGAGCCATGGTAACTACCCATGGTATTACATGTATGAAACCTATATAGAGGATAGAGACTCTCCATTGAGAGATGTCAAGGATTATTGTATTGGCAAGCATATGGCTTATGGAGTGATCTCCTTCCTTAAGGAGTGAATGTATGGTGTTGCACTACCTTAAGGGTTTGGATATTAATGAAGATCTGAAGTTTTATCTTCAATGGTGTTGTTTCTTGGGAATATTTTCCATTTTTATACATTTTCTTGTCAGATCTACTACAAGATTAGACTGTCTGACTTGCTGGACTTTGCAGAAATCGAAGCAACTAACCACGTGCTCACAGGCTGAGCTTTATTGAGTTTCCTACCTACCCTACTATAACTGGATAGCTCTGATGCTCTAAGTGATACAATAATGCCAATGCAGCCAGTCAAGCAATAGCAAAAAAGGGAAGAAGAACTGACTGCTCATCAGAGATAACCGTAGGATGTTCTGCATGTGGATCTTCAAAACTGAGGTGACCAGCAGTGGTGACCGATTTTGATGTATTTGGCTCTTGCAAAAGATTAATGCTTGAGGGGCTGAGCCAATCAGGGCCTCCATGTATTCTGCCACAGGATCCATCAGAACCTAATATAGACTTTCTTCTTTAAAGCCCGCCATGGCTGGTAGGCTGTCTGTATCCCGAGCAGCTTCAATCACTGCATCTGCAGTGGGGCCTTCGCAATCACACTCTTCCTCTTCCTGGTTCAGAGTATTTGGCAGATGAGCATCAACCAGGAATACCTCTTCTTCCTCTGGGTCCAGACAAAGATATATGTGGGAAGGAAAATCTCGCTCGTCTTCCCTGCAACCTGAGCTAGAGGGCTCATTATATTTGACAGTGCTATCCTCTAGTAACACAGGCTATATTTGCCGAAACGCACTGAAATCTGTGAAAAAATTAACATATTCTTGAGCGGGAGTTTCTTTGATTACCTTAATCCTTTCGAGAGAAGGCTCAGGATATTCATTCCGCTCAAGATTTTCTTCATTTATTTCCTCCTTGTCCTTTGCGCTGAAGAGCTGCTGGCTTCCGTCTTCTTGGCAAGTATAACTGATGTTTGGATATAAAACAGAGAGAAGATTCAATGAATCTTCGTCTGCTATCATGCTTTCAACGCTTTCTCCATCAGTATCATAGATAGCCTGCATTGACTCATCATTATCTTGAAGTTGATGGTTGTAATCTTTCTCCCATGAATCTACTGATGATGGCCCTGCACGCTCAGTTTCCCCTTGGAAAAAATTATCATCAGACAGATCAACATCAGAGCAATCATAATCATAATTATAAGCATTGTCACCCACCAAGTCTTCAGGAATCTCAGCGAGTATTTCTTCAAAATAGTTTGCAAGTTCATTTCCTGATTCAAGCTCTGGTTCATTGTGTGTGTTTGGCATGTGGCTTCTGTCTTGCAGTGATCTGGTTTGTCTTTCTTGAGGACAAGGAGCAGGTCTTTTCCAATCATCATTTCTGGTTTAGGCCTCATATTCTTCCTCTTCTATTTTTAGCAAGGAGTTGACAGTCTCCATCAGTCTTTCCAGCTTTTTCTCTAAAGAGATCTGCGCTATTTTCTCTGTTCAGTCCTTCCTTGCTGCTTTTAACCTTTCCTCCCTGCACTTTATGTTGTATTCAACAATGATTGCTACATTTTTCATTTCCTCCAGGGTCGAAGGTTCTCTTTCTCTTATATGGAATTCCACCTCGGGGTCAAAATAACTTGGATAGTGCAATAAATCCCATCACAAGGGTGGTTTTATATCTGAAGGTATTGCATCATATACCTTATTAAACCTGGCTGAAAAATTCTGCACTGTCTCTCCTGGCCGCCTTCTCAAATTCTGATATTTTTTTAGGATGAGGAGAGCATTCTTTGGGGCTACCCACCTATCAAGGAAAACTTGAGAAAATTGATGAAAGCTGAAAATGATTGCCACTGAAAGGCCTTTGAACCAACTCTTAACATTTCCTTGTAATGACAAGGCAAACATTCGGATGCACACATCATCTTCTTTTGTTTCATACAACTCAAGTAAATCCTCAAGGTTTTGAACATGTTCTTCAGCAGTGGCCCCTTTATTTTCTCCATCAAAATGAGGCAGTTGGTTTATAAGTTCTGAAGGAAGGGGTTGGAAGATAAGAGGTAAAACCAGAGGCTTATATCTTTCTATGACCTTTGTAGGTGTAGGTGGTGTAACAATGGGCTCATGGCTGCTTGAATCTTCTTTAAGGGTGGGAGATACAACATGAGCTTCTTGTTCCACCAGGTTCTTCACAGGAGTACAGGTCTGCTTGTGGTCTGAAGACTGAGGCTTGAGATCTTTCCCATACTCATTGTGGGTCTCATCTTTGTACACTTTATTAGGCTTGAAGTAGGACAGAACATAGTGGTAGACAAAAACAATGAATTCCTTAAACCGAATTCAACTCGTGTGTTCTATCCTTCTATGAGGCCTCGCCATTTTTTCAGGTTCTTCCTTCAGTGGAGTCTTTGAGGATTATGGAGTGTGGAGTAGCCAAGTGGATGTATATGAATGCTTGAAGCAGGATGCTGTCCACCATCAGCAATTAGAAGCCAATCTAAAAGCAAAGTGGTCTCTTCCCCAGTGGAGTCGCCATTATGTTGGGGTTCCCATGTTTTGGCCAGATTGGCAAGACCAAAAGATGAGACAACATTAGAACCACTTTGGGGCCCTAGGATCTAGCCCTCCTGGACTCGGAGAGGGATCTCTCCAATAAAACAAAGAATGGTATATCTTTGAAAGCTCAAATGAGATGTTAGGCTAGTTATGAAGCACAAATGGGGTTTTAAAATGATTTGGTTGGTTGGTTGCTGAGTTTGTCATGAGATCATGGACTGAGAAAGTAACGGGAGAAAACGGAACAAAGAAGCAGGATGTTTCAGCAAAAAGAACGGGTTAAGAAAGTGCCATCCATTGGACTATGGAGTCATGAAAGGAGAATTAATTGCAACAACTAGCCAAGGATTTCAGAGGGCAAGTCATCTACACTAAAGGATCTTTTTAGATAAATTATGGGATGGAACATTAAGGAAAGAAAGTGAAAGAAGGAAAACAACCTTGTTTCTGTCTATAGATCAGGTCAGAGGTCATTTAACTCCAGACCTGCTTGGACATACTCAAAGGCAACTTTCGAAGAGGGACAAAGAGACAGCCTATAGATTGGACCAGAGGTCATTTAACTCCAGGTCAGCTTTAGCATGCTCCAAGGAAAAACAGAGATAAGTTTAACAAAGAGATCTTAGAAAGGCCAGCTGGTTGCACAAGGATTCTAGTGGACAGGGCTAACTATAATCCCAAGTGTTCCCAAATCTTCAGCTTAAACCCAACAAGAACATCTAAGAACATATTCAAATAATTCATACATCAGCTAGCAACATAAAGAACCACTACATTGGTTAAATGAATTGAAATCAATCCTCAGACACACATATAGCAGAAAACATTAAGGCAAGGAGAGCAGAAACATAGGGTGTCTAACAAGGGCAAATCCTATGCCATATTTCTGATGCAAGCCAGTAGAACAATGAACAGCATGAAATGTAATAAACAAAGCAAGAAAAACATCACCAATAGTAATAGACCAGGATCCTGTGAAATGTGCTTCATTAATGATGCAAAACCAATCATATACACTGAGATCAATGGCTACTACAATCCCAACTTCTCCTCCCAGCGTATTACAATACAAACTACTCTGCTACTCTCTCCCAAGACCGTTTTACAGTCAGAACGCATCCCTCTAATAGCAATGGCAGCAGCCGAACAACAACCTTTACAATAGTTCTCTCATGATTTTTATAACTGAAGAGGAGCGAAGGAGGTAGGTAGGAGATTAAATGAAACATTTAACTCAGAAAAGAACGAGAGGGCCGAAGCCCATTCTATTTTAACTCTGAGCATTAATCTCTAGCACTTTGGAGGAAAAAATGGTCTTCGTCAGGTTTCATTTACACCATATAGGTCTTTGATGCATTTCTGGTTTTCTGTACTCTGTGGTACCTTTGGTGAATAAACAAACTGGTAATAAAAAACGGAATGGTCTGCCATACTTGTGCAACAAATGCTCTGAGAGCTTTGGACTGTGTTCTAGGCGGAAATCTCCCTGGGAGCACGGCATATAATAAAAAATGTATGGGAAACCTGTCCTTCCTGGGAGGAAAAATATTCTGCTGATGCAAAAAAACCTGCTGTATGATAACTTCTGCATATCCGTATTCTCTGGTGATCTATGATGTCTTTGACCTTGGTAGCTTGCCTTGAAGAGGTTGGTTTAAGGCTTGTAGATATTCGTTTTCGTGCCTAGAACTCTCTGCCACTTCATTTACACCTTTGTCAGCGAAAACTCGTCGCTGCATCAATACTGTGCAATCATGGCGGCATTTCAACCTCTGTACTCTGCAAAACCTGCGACTGGATCAAGAAAAACAAAGCGATGGGAAGGCGAATGGAGCGGAGACTCATGGAGACGCGATGCAGCGGCGGTGTGGTGAAACAATGTTTTTGAATGAAACAAATATGAAAAATGCATTTAAATGGTGAAAACAATGGACCATAGGGTTTGGTGGGGGAACACAACGCAGACCGTTAGATTGTGGTCCGGGGACAAAGATCAACGTCGGAGATTGACACAGCGGAATGATATATGAACACAAACGAAACGAACATGAAAAATAAGACTTTAATGCAAATATGGAACTTTGGTTAAAACCCAAAATGCACAGGAAATGGGCGAATAAGCAATGAAATCCGCGGACATGAACGGACGAGGTGGGACACAGTGGAGGCGGAGATGCGATTAGATCTAATCCGTCAGATCTCAGATCCAACGGACGGTCAGATTTACTTCGGAGCATCGCAATCGAGAAGGGAAAGGGTGACACATTAACATATTTCTGATTGCGATTGTGAAAGGGTTGCGATTGGGGTGTGCGATGACCGTTGGATTGACACAGAGATCAACGTTAGAGAATTGTTAGGAGGACAGAAAGGGGAGGGCGACGGGAGCAGAGCGAGATAATCTGAGCTGTCGATTTCAAATATGGACGAACGACTGTGATTGAATCAGGCAATCACAATCGGAGGGGGGACAGAGGTGACACACATTGAAACTTCCGATTGCGATTGGGCGGAGGAAGCGATGACCGTTGGATCGGCGGGGAAAAGGACGATCAGGATGAGATTGGGGGAATCGCAATCGGGGGGGAGATAGGGGTGACACACATTAAATCTTCGATTGTGATTGGGCGGAGATAGCGATGACAGTCGGATCATGGATCAAATGGACGGACGAGATTGAATCGGGAGATGGCGCGATCGGGGATTGGAGAGAAGGAATTGCGATTGCGATCGGAAGGGAAAAGCGATGCGATCAATCGCATCACAAATGTTTGCGATGGACCGATCAGAGGGGAAAACATAAGTGTTGCGATTGAAAGTTTGCGACGCTGCGCGGACCGTCCGATCGCGATGACAGATCAATGGTCGAAAACAAGCTGCGGGACTTTGTTAATAAAACAATCACATCGGAGATTTTCGATGTTACAAAGGGTTTAAATGATTCGCTCCGATCTTCCGATGCGATTGGCCCCTACGGCACTAAGCGCTTGGTACTAGCGCATGGGTATGTGTGGGGAAATGGTTAGGGCTGACGGGAAAAGGGGCTAAGCCCTATTATAAGGTCAGAAAGTGGGTTTTTACCCCGTTTAGTGAATTTTTAAAGCCTAAGGAGGGTAACGATAGGGAACAAAAGTGGGAATTTGGGAAAACAAAAGCAAGGGTGATATTTCATGGGAATTTTGGGAAGATTTAGGAGAGTAGGAGGAAATTTAGGGGAAACAAAGGGGACTTTGACAAAAGGGAAAAAAAAAGGTGAAATGAAACATTCTACAAGGGATACAAGAGGCGAAAAAGGCCTCTTTGAGCAAAATTTATCATTCAGCAAGGCTCATGGACATCAGTACAACAGGGGTGAAACAGTCAAAGGCAGGGAATCTAGGAAGGCTTCAAGGATGATGTGTTTTCAAGGGAAATGCATTCCTTGGAGGCTCAGAAGACAAATCTAACCCCTTGCTTGCTTGTCAAGGAATCCATAAGGGGCTAACAGTGGCTCCACATGGGGATGGCTTATTCTTGAAGGAGTCAAGAATTCAGAAAATAAATCTTTGGTGTAGGCCAGATGCCTGGTGCTTAAGCCACCTTCTTCTTTTATTTCAACTGCCACAAAGATTAGCAAAAAATTCTCAACAATCTACCTACCCATCCTACAGTCCTAGCATTTTCCTTCTAGGGTGCATTTGAGCTAGCAGACCCTTTACATCATTTATTTTTATAACAGAAAATAAACCTATTCTAAATCTTCCCTTATTACTCCATGAGGTCAGATTACACTGTTGGCCTCATATGTTTCTCTACCTAATCTAATATCTGCTGGGATTAAACTGTCCAGCAGATTTCTCCTCTACATTCTACAACATAAATTGAAAAACAGTCAAGCCAGGATTTGTAGTGTACCTAGAGGGGATAGTATAGGGTACAGAGGGAGGTACCCAAGGGAATAATATGATGTATTAATATAAGAATGATAAATAAATGGGCCATAAAGTGATAAGCCCATTGTATTGGATGTATGGTATTGAGAAAGCCATGGTAACTACCCATGGTATTGCATGTATGAAACCTATATAGAGGTTAGAGACTCTCCATTGAGAGATGTCAAGGATTATTGTATTGGCAAGCATATGGCTTGTGCAGTGATCTCCTTCCTTAAGGAGTGAATGTATGGTGTTGCCCTACCTTAAGGGTTTGGATATTAATGAAGATCTGAAGTTTTATTTTCAATGGTGTTATTTCTTGGGAATATTTTCCATTTTTATACATTTTCTTGTCAGATTTACTACAAGTGGTATCAGAGCACTTTCTTGGGTAGAGTTTGGAGATTCGTTTTTTCATTTTTTTGCATGAAATTTTTGGGCGGCGCGTTTGTAGAGAAGATATGAAAATTTTGGCAAAAATATTTCAGAAATAAATATCAGATATGGATTCCTTATCGAAAAATACCCAATTTCAAAAAAAAAATCAGTCGAATCAAAGTCCGGATGAGGGTGATATCGCTGATTTAAATTCAATTATGTTGCAGAAATGTTTCTGACGGCAATTTGTGTACGGCGGCTCTCCTGACAGGGGTGACACACATTAAATCTTTGATTGCGATTGGGCAGAGATAGTGATGACCGTTGGATCATGGATCAAACAGACGGACGGGATTGAATCGGGAGACGGCGCGATCGGGGATCAGAGAGAAGGACTTGCGATTGCGATCGGAAGGGAAAAGCGATGCGATCAATCGCATCACAAATGTTTGCGATGGACCGATTGGAGGGGAAAACATAAGTGCTGCGATTGAAAGTTTGCGACGGTGCGCGGACCGTCCGATCGCGATGACAGATCAACGGTCGAAAACGAGCCGCAGGACTTTGTTAATAAAACAATCGCATCGGAGATTTTCGATGTTACAAAGGGTTTAAATGATTCGCTCCGATTTTCCGATGCGATTGGCCCCTACGGCACTAAGCGCTTGGTACTGACGCATGGGTATGTATGGGGAAGTGGTTAGGGCCGACAGGAAAAGGGGCTAAGCCCTATTATAAGGTCAGAAAGTGGGTTTTTACCCCATTTAGTGAATTTTTAAAGCCTAATGAGGGTAACGATAGGGAGCAAAAGTGGGAATTTGGGAAAACAAAAGCAAGGGTGATATTTCATGGGAATTTTGGGAAGATTTAGGAGAGTAGGAGGAAATTTAGGGGAAACAAAGGGGACTTTGACAAAAGGGAAAAAAAGGGGTGAAATGAAACATTCTGCAAGGGATACAAGGGTCGAAAAAGGCCTCTTTGAGCAAAATTTATCATTCAGCAAGGCTCATGGACATCAGTACAACAGGGGTGAAACAATCAAAGGCAGGGAATCTAGGAAGGCTTCAAGGATGATGTGTTTTCAAGGGAAATGCATTCCTTGGAGGCTCAGAAGACAAATCTAGCCCCTTGCTTGCTTGTCAAGGAATCCATAAGGGGCTAACACCGGGTACATAAAATCAAAACACACATGGATTTAGTTACTGCTAATAAGATGAAAACACTAATAAGTTCATGTAAAAGATATGTACTCATGGTTGTAAAAGAACAACTTAAGGATCAACATGATGCTTTTTTAGGTTGTGAATATGAGTTTAAATATAGTTTGGTTAAAGTGGTAGATTCTTTTCAAAGTCTATTTAAAGAACCAAAACATTTGCTTTCTAAACGAGAAATACAACATGAGATACAATTGATCTCTGATGCCCCTCTTCCTAATGTCATAATATATCGCATGTTAGTCATAGAGAACAAATAAATAAAGAAACAAATCCAAGAGGTGGTTGAAAAGGGCTTCGTTCGACCCAATTCATCTCCATGTGGTTCACCCATAATTTTGGTTCCTAAGAAAGATGAGACATGGAGAATGTGTGTTGACTTTAGGTCCTTAAACAAAATCACAAAAAGGAACATGTATCCTCTTCCTAGGATAGATGATTTACTTGACCAGTTGAAAAATACATTCTATTTCACTAAGTTGGATTTGCGTAGTGGGTATCATCAAATTCGCATTATAGAAAATGACATATGGAAGACCGCATTTAAAACTAGGTAGGGGCTATTTGAATGGTCAGTGATGCCTTTTTGTTTGTGTAATGCTCCAAAAAATTCTAGGTGGGTTATGAATGATGTATTCCCTCCATACATTGATAAATTTTTCATAATCTACTTAGATGATATCCTGATTTTCAATTCCAGTATGGAAGAGCATGTTAGGCATGTTAACCATGTATTTGAAATGTTGCAAAGGGAAAAATTGTACCTTAAGTTGTCCAAATGTGACTTTGGGAAAACTTCATTTATGTATCTTGGTTACATAGTTAGAGGTGATGATTTGAAAATCGATCCAGCTAAAATTGATGTGATTGTTAAGTGGCCAAGATCACATAATGTGACTAAAGTTAGGAGTTTTCTAGGTGCAGTTCAATATTGGAGAAAATTCATTTCTCAGTTTTCTTTGATTGCATCACCGTTACATGCTTTAACAGGTTCTAAAGTTTCCTTTTAGTGGGGAGGGAAATAACAAAAATATTTTGATACACTTAAGCAAAAAATTGTCACATCACCAATCTTAGCTCAAAATTCTGGTGCCTCTTTCTCTCTTTGTTTCGTGCTCTATATTGGGAGACCAAAGTCTTCCAAGTTTCAATGCAGCAAGAAGCTTCCTGTTGCTGGAATCTACTGCCTAGTTGAAGTTGCTGGAAAGGGGTTGAAATTATGGAGATTGACTTGGTGTGGAGGGAAGATCTGGTGTTTCTCTAGGGTGAAGAGTCTTAAAGAATACTATTGAAAGGAATAATTTCTTGATTGGGTTTTCCCCTCGAGGGGGGTTTTTCCATGAAATAGTCCTTACATCTGGTGTCTATTGTTTTATGTGATGCTGCTTTGGTAATTTATTGATGAACTAAAAGATATAAGATATAAAGAATCATAATAACATTAAACATCACAAGTAATTATTAAGAATAAGAAAATATTTCAGCCTTTATGATTTTCTAACAGGGGGATGAAGAATTTCTAGAGTCAAATTTTCCACTTAGTCCTAATCCTAAGGATTATGAGAGCACCACTAATAAAGAGGGGGATGAAGAATTTCCAGAGTCAAATTTTCCACTTAGTCCTAATTCTAAGGATTGTGAGAGAACCACTAATTAAGGGGAGGATGAAGAATTTCCATTAAATAGAGATTCAAAGTTTCCACTTACTCATAATCTTAAGGATTATGAGACCACCACTAATGAAGGGAAGGATGAAGAATTTCCTACAAATGATAATCTGACTATGAATAGAGAGTTATTTTCCACTTAGTCCTAATCCTAAATATTATGAGAGTACCATTTATGAAGGGGAGAATGATTAATTTCTTGCAAAATGATAATTTTAGAGGCAAAAAATGTGAATAATACATTTTCTCTAAGTGAGAGTTTCAAAAGCACTCATGATGATGACGAATTGAATCCTCCAACGTAAGATTTCAAAAGCACAGATGATGTTAGTATGAATTTTTTGTCCGAAAAATACCACTTTAGCTATGCATAACAAATAGCTCTAACATCAACTATGGCTGCCAATATCTTCAAATATGAAGTTAGTTGATCAAGACAAAAGCTGCACAAATCCAGATCTATGCATAAAAAGACATTAAGTAGTGAAAATAAGGTTTTTCTCCATGTATCCAATAGACAAGACAATAACAATATTTTTTGAAAGAATTTTTTATATTAAGGGCACTTGAGAGGAAAACAAGAAAGGTGTTTCCATTTCTCCTCAATGGGATGGGTTCTTGAAAGTCCCCAGGACTTTAGATCTAGAATCTCTCTATCTCTTGTTGGTGTAGAAAACCCAAACAAACATAGAACTCAAAGGGAGCTCATAAAGTGAAATAATGGAAAATTTGACAATGATAATGGCTCAAAGTCAGACCAAGAGCATAGATCCAGAGTGATCTAAGAGGCAAGAAAATGTGACAAATGAATGGGAAAACCTTTATATTTATAACAAAATTGGTCTTACGTGGTGTACATGGGTCCATTTAATGATAATAGGTTAGATGAGCAAAAAATGGTGTAACAGATTTCCCCCCAACGTACGAGTGTTAGGAACAAATCGTATGACCGAAGTACGTTGTAAGAATTCAATCACCATACATCAAAAGGGAAGTCAGAGAGAGAAATGTAAGGTAGTCTAAAGTGCTAAAGAAATCGACCTTGAGGAGATGAGACTTACAAGTGCAACAAGTCTTGTTTTATGAGAGAGTACCTGTGCTAGAGGCGGAGGAGGAGGCATACCTATGCCCTCCGAGACAAAGTACAAAAGAATAGTGCGTCCAGTAAACAAGGGATCAAACTATAAAGTACATGCTGGAATAAACATGAGCCAGATAAAAGATATAATGAGGAATCCCACGTACATGCTGTGCCTGGGATAACAACGAGGACTTATACAATAATATTTGAGTACATGAGATACAAATACAACCCAAATGCCCCCTATAAACGGGGAAGGGCTCGCAAAATCTGACTGATATATGCAAATCAAAGAGGTGTTGCAAGTGGCTAAGGCCAACATCATCAAATATATGGAGCTGCATCGAAGGCTGCAATGAAGAGGTCATCCGGGCATGTGGGGGGCTACCTGTAGGGCCACCCCCTCATGAGGGTTGAGACATCTCACACACACCCTAGAATCACCAATAGATGCTGCTGTATCACTGGACCATCAAGTATATGGATCTCGATCACGCTGAAAGGAGCTGGAGTTGAGAAATAATCAAGTCAAAGGGTAATGAGAAATCCCTTTGCCTGATTCGAGGCACCGAACAAGTGTAGAAGCTGGAACCAAGGTATGCCGCCCTCTAGACCTGTCTTTTGGAGTGAATGAGCTGATATCGACAGAAGGAGGTCCGCCATAGGTGAGGCAATAAGGGATCCTCAACTAAGGCACGAGAGAAAATAGTAAAGCGACTGACACACTGACACTAATGATGATGATGAAATGGGGGATACTGAGTAGCGGATGGACGACTTCCCTTGTTAGAGCATAAAGGGCATGGATGACTTGGCAGCGACTGACACAATATCAGGAGGGATAGGAGACAATGGGAATGAGTGCCATCATGTGCGACACGAGAGAGGGACCAAGTAATGAAGGATGGAGGAATATAACGGGGTACGAAGGGACTCGGGATAGACTCCATGAATGCAATAATAACTCGACTCGGATGCTCTAAACAAGGGCGAATCGATGGTGCTGCCACACAGTAAAGGTCCAATGGGGGACCATAAAAACATGAGTACAAGAGGGTAGCTCATGACGAAAATCAACACGAACAAGGAAAAGTATGGAGGCAAAGTGGTGCCCCAAATACAAGTGTTGTAAGTGAGGAAATATGATTTGGAGGAGAGGTGAATAGACCCTTCGTGGAGAAAATGTGTCTTGGTGAAGTATCAAATCATGAAAAACTAACAGATACCTAGTTGAGTGCTCGGTGAGAGCTTTCCAACGGTGCAGACGGTGTGTCAAGCGGGGCTACGGTTTGGTCGCAGCAAGTGAAAGAAAAATCAAGGGTTTTCCTTCTAATAAGGAATTTTCCCTCCAAATGCATTCATTTTCTTGTGTAGCTGTGGTGAATGTAGAGAGGAGAGAAGGCCCTAAATCTTGCGGCAATCGTAGCGGACAAACCGACCGTTGGAATCGAGATCCGTTAGTTGCAGGTAAGAGGCCTAATCCTACTCTTTGTTTTTGATGGATTAAAAGTTTATATTAGGGTACCAAATCTCAGGAACAACCCCTCCCTCATATTTACGTCTGGGTCACACTATTTGGGCCAAAAACTGCGACCTGGGAAGCAGGTTTTGGCCTAAAAAGTGCGACCTGTCCCAGGATTTGGCCAAAAAGTGTGACTTGTCAGATGAAGGTTATTTCAGTACTGTTGTGGGCTGAGAGTTGGGTTTTTTGTAATTGGATACAATTTTTCCTATATGTAGACTGAGAAATATGTTATTTTTGTGCAGATATGGCATATATATGGATCAACGGGAGAGAGAGAGACCTGGGTTCATTACGGACGAAGATCCAAGCAGATCAGGGTGTCCGTCGTGCACTGGCCAGGTTTGGGGTTCTAAAATTTGTGGAGAACCATATGATGAGAGCTGGGGAGCCCTTGTTGGCCTGGATTGTCAGTTATCGAGATTTGGATCATGAGGTATTTATAGTGCAGGGGCACAAGATCGAGCTGGTAGTCCATGATTTGTATTTCTTGACTGGTCTCCCACCATTAGGGATGGTGGGAAATACATAACCAGTGTTACCGCGGGGGCGTAACATTATGGAGTTTGTAGAGCGACATTTTCGACCAGGCCTCCAAGTCAAAGGGACTCGGATACCGATTGGGGATTTAGAGAGGTTAGAGACCCGTGCAGTGGCGGTAGCAGTGTTGCGGATCTTGGGCAACCAGGTGCTCCATCACATCACTGGAGGGCAGATGATGATTGTGGAATCAGTGTTGAGCGGGACCTACTATGGGTGGGCCCAAATTATGTTGGTGTCATTGAAACGACAGCTGTCGCTTTGCAAGTGGAAAGTGAACCATGATTGCTCGTATGGGACCGTATTGTGCTCCTTCTTTTTCAAGAAGATCCCGACCTTGCGACCTCATGTACAACTACCAGATGGGGGTCCGAGAGAAACCAGGATGCGCCGGTGGGGGCGCTTACTGTGTAGAGGAGGAGGGGCGGTCAGGTGGGTGTTCCTACCGGAGTTATTTGCCCATTGGGATCAAATGCCATTGTACATAGACTACTATCCCTATAATGGGATGAGTTATTATGGAGATCTGAACTTGCCACTTCCGCCTGGTCGAGTATGGGGGCTTGATGGTAAGTGAAAAGTGACTAATATTTTATGTGCATGTTAAATTTTGTGAATAATATATATGGTATTGATTCTTATACTTTTCGTATGCAGATATAGCTCCGGTAAAATCGGCCGGATATATGGGACGACTTGCAGTAGCAGGAACTGTAGGTGCTAGTGAATCGAGAACAACACAGAATGAGGACATGGCCACCCTCCTGGAGGAGATCCGTCGTAGATGTTTAGGGCCTCAAAACGGCTCCGGAAGTTTAGGACCCGAAAAACTGCTAAAAATAGTAAACTGTGCCGAAACTGAAAAACTGAAATATACAATGGTGGAGCCGCAAGTGGAATAGGCGGGTGACCACCAATATCCACCTAGATCAGTATTATTGATGAGGGGGCATCCACCTATGTGATGTCTGCTTCGGTTTGGAAACAACTCGGATCTCCTGAGCTAGCCCCTTCCACAATCACCCTTCGTGCATGGGACGGCCATGCTTCCCAGCCCATTGGCATATTCCATAATTGTCCTATCACTCTTGCAGGCAAGACTATTTCCGTTGACGTTGAAGTCATCGACGTCCCTCTTGATTATTAAATTCTTTTGGGGCGTAGCTACACCTATGCCATGTCTGATGTCCCATCCGTGGTCCACTACAAGATGTTTTTCCCTCATAATGGAAAGATAGTCACCATTGACTAGTTGACATATCATGGGCCAAAATCTCAGACCTCCCCTGACTAGACCATCTCTTTTATAGCCAATAATAAAGCCATCGATTCTTTGACCAATGTCTCCCCCGGAATCTACAAAGACTCCTCCTTGCTTGGAACTTTCCCTAGTATTCCTCCTCCTCCTGTCTCTGATCCCAGCTTAGTGAATGTTTGCATGATGCAATCGTCTCGGGCTAACCTTAAACGGCCCGCTTCGGCTAGTCAACAACCTCAACTTCAACCTCGCCCGTCGCAACCTGCTCCTAGCCCTTCGCCTCAGCCAGCCAGACATCTTCCTTCTAGCCCTTCTCATACAGCTGGTACCCATGAGCCCCTCTATCCTCCTGGGTCGGTTCCACCAGGTCTCAACCATCTTGGAGTCATCCCTCCTGGCCATTACCCCGCTGGTCAGATACCTTTCCTTACTCCCCCTCCCGGAGTCTATTCAGTTCCCATCATGGCCACCCTTTCTCTCCCTAACCTGACCCTGGGTATACCCGTCTGGTACCTTGATCCTCCAGCCGCTACCCTGCTTGGTCACCCCAAACCTTACCTTGCTTTGACACCGGTTCAACCAGTTCCCCTAGCTTCCTCCGTTGCTACAGTGCCACCAGCACCTCAACAGGACCCTTCTCCTATTTTGACAACTCCGGGAAAGAAAGGTAAAGCTCGCAAGGGGGCATCCAAAGACAAGGCCACCCTGAATGACCCTGCCCCTACTTCACTCACAAAGCCTTTCACCTTATGTGATGTCATCGGTCATGCCACCCATACTTGTCTCGAGTTTCCCCGTATTAAACCCATTGTTAAAGTCACGTTCCCTGAGTCTATGGTCCCTGAAACCTTTGTTTCTTCCTCAACCGTAGCCAAGAACCCAAAGACTATTCACACCAAAAAACCCTGTGCTCTGTGTGGTGTCCATGGCCATTATTCCCACCATTTTCCCCACCTGATGCATTACCGCACCTCTTTATAGGTAATTCGAGAGTACGAGATTGAACAAAATCAATCCAGTGCCACCTGCACCTCAACAGGACCCTTCTCCTATTTTGACAACTCCGGGAAAGAAAGGTAAAGCTCGCAAGGGGGCATCCAAAGACAAGGCCACCCCGAATGACCCTGCCCCTACTTCGCTCGCAAATCATTTCGCCTTATGTGATGTCATCGGTCATGCCACCCATACTTGTCTCGAGTTTCCCCGTATTAAACCCATTGTTAAAGTCATGTTCCCTGAGTCTATGGTCCCTGAAACCTCTGTTTCTTCCTCAACCGTAGCCAAGAACCCAAAGACTATTCACACCAAAAAACCCTGTGCTCTGTGTGGTGTCCATGGCCATTATTCCCACCAGTTTCCCACCTGACGCATTACCGCACCTCTTTATAGGTAATTCGAGAGTACGAGATTGAACAAAATCAATCCGCCTCTCCCATACTTGCGCAGTATGCTTCAGGTTAGCTTGAGGATGTTAGGTCCCTATATTACTAGTATAGTCCCTTATTGTTGTTAGTGTAACCCCCTTATTGTTATTATTGTACCCTTGTAACCCCCATTTTGTTATTATTGTGCCCTTAAATTATTATTGATAGGCCGGCTAGGATTACATTGTGGCCCACTAGGATTACATTATGGCCCCATGGACTCCTATATATAGAAAGGAGGTTTTGTAAATTGTATCATCCAAGAATTCTTCATTTATGTAATGTATTGGAGGTTTCCCCCTCAAAGTGGCTCATTTCTAAGGCGTTGATATCTCTTTTCTTCTCTTTTTGGAGCTGGTTACACAACATTTGGTATCAGAGCTTTGGATTCTAGGGTTTCGCTGCTCCAAACAGGTCATCGTGGAATTTTCGCTATAACTTGTTTTCTACGAGGTTTCAGAAGCTGAAATTTTTAGGGTACGAAGCTGAAATCCGAAGGAAGCTTTTCTAAAAATTTCAGAGCTTGGTTCGCAATATTTTCGGAGATATCATCTGTGGAAGTTAGGTCTTTTTTCAAGCTCCTAAACAGGTCATCGTGGAATTTTCGCTATAATTTTTTTTCTACGAAGGTTCAGAATTTGAAATTCATATGGTACGAAGCTGAAATCCTGAGGAAATTTTTCAAAAAATTTCAGAGCTTGGTTCGCAATATTTTTGGAGATATGATCTGTGGAAGGTAGTGCTTTTTCAGGCTCCTGAATTGCATCTCAAAGAGGTGATCGTGGGAAAAGTTCAATAACTCTCTCTCTGGACATCGGATTGGAGTGACGTAAAAAGTGGTTGCAATTAAACAGATTGTAGTTTATTGGCTATCAATTTTAGAGACAAAGGATGAAACAGTGACACGTGGCAATTCGTACAAATTCGCTCTACTGAACCAGTCCATAATTAGGTCATTGTGGGAGATTGGACACAACTTTGTCTTGGAGAATCCAAATCAGGTCATACCTGTGGAATTCAAAAGAAAATTTAGAGGGCTACTACAGTGCTGAATTTCAGATATTTAAGATCTGCAATCACATAGATAATACAATTTCAATATCGAGCTCCTCAAAGCAAGAAAAAGGTGTGTATTTTTTTCAAATTGCACAAGTCTTGTTTGAATAATCAAGTTAAATTGATCCCAAGGGCATATTGTAGAATAGATATCAATATTGGATTCTAAAATGGCCCCTAAAAATAATTCAACACCCATTAATCCTTCAGAAGGCTCTACTATGACTCATGAAGATGAAGAATGGCAACATGACATATCAAAATTACAAGAGCAAATTTCACTCTCGCAAAGAACAACAAAAAATGAAATGGAAGTTTTGAAGAAAGGCGTGGAAACCAATATGGATGGTTTGAAGAAAGGCGTGGAAGCTAAGATGATTGGTTTGGAAGCTAAGATGGATGGCATGGAAGTGGGCATGGAAGCTAAGATTGATGAGAAAATGGAAAACATGAAGAATTTTCTAAAAGCAGACATGGAAGGTTTGACAAAGTTTATACAAGAAAGGTTTCCTAATGGTGAAAAGATAGTAGAAGAACCTCATGATGAGAACAAAATAAATGTTAATTATGATTTCATAAACTCTAATGTTGGCGGGAAGAACCACCATATTCCAAAGATGGATATGATGAAGTTTGATGGAAAGGATCCTGTAACATGGATACTACAGATGGAGCAATATTTTGATCTCCATAACGTGCAAAACACACAAAAGGTACGCATTGCAACTTTACATTTAGAACAAAATACATTTGTATGGTATCAATGGCTTTGCCCCCGTAAAAAAATTGTCACTTGGTCAATTTTTACGGAGGAAATGATAGCACATTATGAGGATACAAAGAGCAACACCTTCTTTACCCAATTGATAAATCTCAAACAAAAGGGTTAGTGGGGCAGCACATTGAGGACTTCCAAAAATTGAATATAAGGGTAACTGATCTTACAGAGGAACACAGGATTGATCTCTTCCTAGGCACTTTAAAGGATAACATCCAACATGAAGTTCGCGTTTTGGAACCCGATTCATTGGAGAAGGCATTCAGGTTGGCAAGAAAAGTTGAATGTAAAATTATGGCGACAAGGAAGCCTACCACTCAATTCTATAAAGAAGGAAGTGTTGCTACGCCTAGATTTCCACAACCGACAAGGTTGACACCACAACAATTGGAAGAAAAAAGAGCAAAAGGGCTTTGCTACAGTTGTGATAGCAAATACACTAAAGGTCATAAGTGTGCTGAAAAGAAATTATTTTACATAGATTGTGAACAAGAAGAAGAAAATGAAAAAGAAGAGGATATACACCAGGAACTAGCCATAGAAGAGGAAGAAATGAATCCGACCATATCATGTAATGCACTGGCCGGAATTACCACTCATCAAACTCTCAATATAGTAGGACAGATCAAGAAGAAAAGGGTAATAGTGTTGATTGATTCAGGTAGCACCCATAATTTTATTCATTGTAAGGTAGCCAAGGAATTAAATTGTTTCCTATACCCAGCACCAGAATGTCAAGTGATGGTTGCAAATGGAGGAACTATAAACTACTCTGGAAAATGCCATAATATTAAGCTAACCATGGGGGAATATGTATTGACTAGTCCAATGCTTTCCATTCCTATGGAGGTGCTGATGTTGTACTAGGAGTACAATGGTTACAATCTTTGGGGACGGTAGCTTTTAATTTTCAAGAACTTTTCTTGAAATTTTTTTCAGAAGGAAAGGAAGTCAAATTATGGGGTATTGAAGGGAAGCCAAGAAGGATAATAAGCTCTAATGTCATGACAAAGCTTCTAAAGAAAGAACAACGAGGCGTAATTGCACAATTATGCTCACTAGAAGTTTCGACATCAAAATCATCTATTTCTGCAGATCTCCAACAAGTCTTGGACAATCATTCCAAGGTGTTTGAAACTCGCAAAGGACTCCCACCTATTCGTGATCATGATCATGCTATTCATTTGATTCCAGGAAGTTTTCCTCCAAACATCAGGCCTTATAGATATCCTTACTTCCAAAAGAGCGAAATTGAACGTATGATTGCAGAAATGTTAGAGGCGGGTATAATTCAACCTAGTCAAAGTTCTTTCTCTCCTCCTGTAGTATTGGTACACAAGAAGGATGGATCATGGCGAATGTGTCCGGATTATAGGGAGCTCAATAAGCTCACCATTAAAGATAAATTTCCCATTCCTGTGATTGATGAATTATTGGATGAATTACATGGAGCAATTTATTTTACCAAGTTGGATCTTCGTTCAGATATCATCAAATTAGAATGAAGACTGAAGATATTCTAAAAACAGCATTTCGAACTCATGAGCATCATTATGAATTTTTGGTCATGCCTTTTGGCCTTACCAATGCACCTTCTACATTTCAAGGGTTGATGAATTCCATTTTCAAACCCTTCCTTAGAAAATTTGTGCTAGTATTTTTTGATGATATACTAATCTACAAAAGGTCTTGGAAGGATCATGTTGAACATGTTGACAGGGTGCTCAAACTATTGCAGGAGAAACAATTATATGCAAAAACATCCAAATGTTTCTTTGGAGTACAAGAGGTGGAATATCTGGGTCATATTGTATCTCACGAGGGTGTTAAAGTAGACCCTAACAAAATTAAATCCATTAAGGAATGGAAAGTCCCAACAACCATAAAGCAGTTGCGAGGATTTCTCGGGTTAACAGGGTATTATCGCAAGTTTGTTAAGAATTATGGGAGAATAGAAGCACCTCTAACAACATTATTGAAGAAAGATGCATTTTCATGGACTCCTGAAGCAACTAAGGCCTTTGAACATCTTAAGGAGGCAATGTGCCTAGCACCGGTCTTAGCTACACCAGACTTCACAAAAACCTTTATTGTGGAATGTGATGCCTCAGGAAATGGAATTGGTGTAGTTTTAATGCAGGAAGGAAGACCCATTGCTTTTGAAAGTCTTCCAATCAAAGGAAAGTATTTACAGAAACCTATTTATGAGAAGGAAATGTTAGCAATACTGCATGCACTAAAGAAATGGTGAACTTACCTAATGGGAAGACACTTCAAGGTAAAAACTGATCATGATAGTCTTAAACGCTTTTTGGAACAAAGACTATCTTCAGAAGAGCAGCAAAAATGGGTCACAAAGATGTTGGGTTATGAATTTGAAATAATCTACAAAAAAGGAAAGCTTAATGTTGTTGCAGATGCACTCTCAAGAAAGAATGAAGAGGTGGAAGCATTGCTTTGTGCCATTTCTATTATCCAACCAGATTGGATAACCGAAGCAAGAGATGGATGGAAGAAGGACAAAGATGTATGGACACTCATTCAAAAGTTGCAGCAAGATCCTAGTACATCTGATACATTTAGTTGGAAAAATGATTCCTTATGGGACAAAGATCGCTTATATCTTTGTAACAATTCCCAACCGAAACAAAAGATTCTTCTGGAATTGCACACTTCTCCTTTAGGAGGACACTCAGGATTTTTAAAAACTTACCACAGGGTGAAGAAAGATTTTTTTTGGGATGGCCTTAAATCTGATATTCAAAAGTTTGTGGCGAAATGTTTGGTTTGCCAGCAGAATAAAGTGGAAACAATTAAGACCTCGGGACTTCTACAACCTTTATCCATTCCAAGTCAACGTTGGGAGGAGATTTCAATGGATTTTATCACAGGTTTACCTAAGTCCGAAGGAAAGAGTGTCATCATGGTGGTAGTTGATAGACTTACCAAGTATGCACACTTTTGTGCATTATCTCATCTATTTAAAGCAAGTACAGTTGCTACTACATTTGTGGATAGAATTCAAAAGCTACATGGAAGCCCAAGGGTTATTGTGAGCGACAGAGATCCCATTTTTACGGGAAATTTTTGGACGGAGTTATTTTCTTGTTTGGGTACTCAATTATCTCATAGCTCATCTTATCATCCTCAATCTGATGGTCAAACAGAGATAGTAAATAAATATTTGGAAGGATATCTTCATTGTTTTGTATCTGATAAACAAACACAATGGGTCAAGTGGTTACCTCTCGCCGAATGGTGGTATAACACTTCCTTCCATACTGCAGCAAAAATGACCCCATTTATGGCACTTTATGGATATCATCCACCATCGATTACATCATCTTTAAGGGAAAATTCAAAGGTTCAATTAGTCGAAGATCACATTGAGCATCAGCAAGAAGTTCTCCAACTCTTAAAGGATAACCTTAATTTGGCACAAAATCGAATGAAACAACAGGCAGATCAACATCGCAGCGAGAGAAGTTTTGATGTAGGAGATTGGGTATTTTTATGGCTACAACCATATAAACAAATGTTCCTCAAGCAAGCTAAGAAGGATAATAAATTATCGCCAAAGTACTATGGTCCTTACAAGGTGTTGCAAAAGATTGGTACTATGGCATACAAATTGGAGCTTCCTGCTTCTTCGCGAGTACATCCAGTTTTCCATGTTTCGTGTTTAAAGAAGGTTATAGGTGAAAATATTCCAGTTCAAACAATATTGCCAGAACTTGATGAGGAAGGAAAAATCATATTGGAACCGGAAGCGGTCACGGAAACAAGAACTCGACAACTATGGAATCGATCAATTTCAGAGTATCTCATCAACTGGAAGAACTTACCCACTGAAGATTCTACATGGGAGGATGAGAATTTTATACAAAAGCACCCAGAGCTACTCAAGCTTTGAGGACAACACTTTTTTTGAAGGAGAGGGTCATGTTAGGTCCCTATATTACTAGTATAGTCCCTTATTGTTGTTAGTGTAACCCCCTTATTGTTATTATTGTACCCTTGTAACCCCCATTTTGTTATTATTGTGCCCTTAAATTATTATTGTTAGGTCGGCTAGGATTAAATTGTGGCCCACTAGGATTACATTATGGCCCCATGGACTCCTATATATAGAAAGGAGGTTTTGTAAATTGTATCATCCAAGAATTGTTCATTTATGTAATGTATTGGAGGTTTCCCCCTCGAAGAGGTTCATTTATAAGGCGTTGATATCTCTTTTCTTCTCTTTTTGGAGTTGGTTACACAACAGAGGATTTACCTACTCCCATTGACATTCCCCCTCCTGATGTGGAGATGACGGAGCCTGCTACCACCATTTTCTACCTATCATCATCCATGAGACCCTTGGTGGAAGTCCCCTTGGAGACTTCCCCTGATGTTGTGCTTGACCTCCCTTCAGCGATCACCCTGGGCTCAACATCGATAGATCCTTTATCTTCTTACTCTTCTGTCACCCCTTGTGATGATGCGCATGTGACCCTCTCTTCTCATGATGATGAGTCAGGTAGCTTCGCCGTGTCAGGTGTTCTTTCTTCCACCAGTCACCCCATATTCTATCACGATGATGAAATTATGGAAGAAATCACCACCCCTA
Organism: Pinus albicaulis; assembly: GCA_034641835.2. NCBI lineage: Eukaryota > Viridiplantae > Streptophyta > Pinopsida > Pinales > Pinaceae > Pinus > Pinus albicaulis. Next base: position 209,130,586 of record CM076581.1, on the reverse strand, counting down.
ACTTTATCTATTCCCCCTTAAATTGAACCCATGCGTTCACACCACATACACCTTATGGTCATTACATTGAAACCCAATGTTTGGGTAAGGGGGCACCCACATTTGAGAGACCAAGAGAAGCAATTCTCCACAACTCTCCTAGTGTATCCGTTCGTGCCGACTTTAGTACCATTATTCTTCCACATTTAGAAGAACCTATAGAGTCCCATATCACTTCAGATCACTCTAGGGATGATACCCCTTATCGTTCCTTCATCTTACATCAGCAACCTAGTCTTTTAGACATTGTTGTTGACCAACCTATAGGTTTTCTAAGAGAGCATCAGTTCATTATCTCCAAATCCTCTTTTTGGGATAGTGACACCAGGTATGCCAACCCAAAAACTTAAAGTCCATTTGATTCATATATGCAGTAATAAAAGAGATTGGTAATCCTCCATTTCCTTTCTCAAACTGCATAACCATAACGAAAACAAATGGCGCACCATATCATTAAAATGTGTTTAGATTCCCCTTTTTCTAAATACATTTTGGCATGACCACAACATGATTAGGGGCACCTATGCACCTCAACCATACAAATCCCAGATCTCAGCAAAAAACAACACTAAAACCCCCTTTCTCTGACAGGTCACACTTTTCATGTCATTTCCTGGGAAAGGTCACATTTTTCTGCCCAGTACCTGCTACCCAGGTCGCAGAACAGACCCCAAAAAGTGCGATCTGGCCTGTTCATGAGCTCTGGGTACCTGTTAGTTTTTAGTACCTTGATACTTCACCAGGACACATTTTACCCAAGAACGGTCTCTTCACCTCTCCTCAAAATCAGATTTCCTCACCTACAACAGTTGTACTTGAGGCACCACTTTTCCTTCATACTTGTCCTTGTTCGTGTTGATTTTCGTCATGAGTTACCATCTTGTACTCATGTTTTCATGGTCCCCCATTGGACCTTTACTGTGTCGCAGCACCATCGAGTCGCCCTTGTTTAGAGCATCTGAGTTGAGTCATCATCGCATTCATGGAGTCTATCCGAGCCCCTTTGTACCCCGCTATAGTCCTCCATCCTTCCTTGCTTGGTCCCTCTCTCGTGTTACACATTATGGCCTTCAGTTCCATTTTCCCCTATCCCTCATGATATTTTTTCAGTTGCTGCGAGGTCATCCATGCCCTTTATGCTTTAATAAGGGAAGTCGTCCATTCGCTACTCAGTATCCCCTACTTCATTATCATCATTAGTGTCAGTCTGTCAATCACTCTACTATTTTCTCTCATGCCTTAGTTGAGAATTCCTTATTGCCTCACCTATGGCGGACCTCCTTCTGTCGACATCAGCTCATTCATTCCAGAAGACAGGTCTAGAGGGCGTTGTACCTTGGTTCCAGCTTCCACTCTTGTTCGGCGCCCTGGATTAGGCAAAGGGACTACTTATCGCCCTTTGACTTGGTTGTTTCTCACCTTCAGATCCTTTCAGCATGATCGAGATTTGTATACTTGATGGTCCAGCAATGCAGCAATAGATATTGGTGATTCTCGGGTGTGTGTGAGATGTCTCAACCCTCATGAGGGGGTGGCCTTGCAGGTATCCCCCCACATGCCCGGATGACCTCTTCATTGCAACCTTCGATGCATCTCCATATATTTGATGATGTCGGCCTTAACCGCTTGCAACGCCTCTTTGATTTGCATGTATCAGTCAGATTTTGCGAGCCCTTTCCCATGTATAGGGGAAATTTGGGTTGTATTTGTCATGTCTTCCCTTGATGTTATTGCATAAGTCAAACATGTCCAGACACAACATGTATACGGAATTCTCATTATAGCCTGTGGGATCACATTTGTCTGCAGGCACATGTACTTTATAGTTCAGTTCCTTATTTACTAGGGCCTTTATTCCTTTAGTGCACACATGTAGAAATCGAGCATGAAGTATGCCTCCACGCTGTAGGTGCCATCTCATAAAAAGAGACTTGTTACTGTATTCTCTGTCTCATAAAGATGGGTATTTCCTTGTTAAGTATACATTTCTCTCTCTTATTCCTTTTTGATATGGTGATTAAATTCTTCTTTCCTTCAGATATCACAGTTTGTCTGTATACACCTTGGGGGAAATGCGGCTACACTATTCTTGGTGTATTTCTGTATCTTTAGATGATTATTTTCATGTATTAATTTTACCCTAAGTAAAATTGCTTTCATTATGTAAAATAACTTAATAAAACACATTTATTAGGTTGTTTATGGTCTAAACAGGAAACCCCAAAAGGAAATATTAAACAAACCTATATTTGTTTGATTTTCCTCAAGGAAGAATTAATTAAACAATAATTTAATTATTATTCCATTTATATTAACTTAAACAAGAAGTCTTATTAGACTGATATTGTTTAAGTTGTTTATCTTGTTAGCACTGCTGGTTTTATTTAAATCCTTATTTAAATATTTTCTTATTTAATATGACTCAATCATTATCAATAGTCATCATTACTATCTTTAATTATTAATTAACCTTCTTAAAATAATAAATAAATCATTTATTTATTTATTATTCACAAATAAAGGGATTTGACCCAAGTCAAATACTTTTTCCCTTCAACAAATATAATAAAATATTCCATAAAAGGTGGATCTAAATTTGGTTAATGTTATTTTAATCATGCACCAAGATCTAGAATGACCAAATATTTTGTTATAAATAGGAGGGTTTTATCCTACCATTCTTCACCTTTTGTTGCCTATTAGATCACTCTGAATCTATACTCTTGGTCTGACTTTGATCCATTATCATTGTCAAATTTTCCATTATTTGTTGTGTGAGCTCCCTTTGAGTTCTATCTTTGTTTGGGTTTTCTACACCAACAAGAGAGAGAAATACTAGATCTGAAGTGTTGAGGACTTCCAAGGAACTGTCCATTGAGAAGTTGACTTTTCTTGTTTTCCTCTCAGGTGCCCTTAATATAAAAATTCTTTCAAAAATATTGTTCTTGTCTTGTCTATTGGATGCATGGAGCAAAACCTTATTTTTACCGCTTAATGTCTTTTTACACATAGATCTGGATTTGTGCAACATTTATCTTGATCAACTAACTGCAGATTTGAAGATATTGGCAGCCATAATTGATGTTAGGGCTATTTGTTATGTGTAGCTAAAGTGGTCTTTTTCCAACAAAAGATTCATACTAACAAATATATTTATGCCAACATATTTTTATGCCGATGAATTTATTTTGAATCAGTTCACTATGCAATTTCGTCTACACTTTTCTTAGGATGTTGACACATGTTGAGTGACTTAGAATGACATTTTTCAGGTCTATTTTTCTCCGAAATTAACATGTCTCTTCAGTTACAACAAAGGAATTTCAATTTAAATTATAAATGGAATGGTGACCATGAACATGACTATCGAAGAATTCGAAAGTCGCAGAATGGTGACCCATGAACATGACGATATGAGAATTCGCCAATTTGTTATTTTTTTACTTCAATGCGATCAGCCCTAATTTTGCAGCAAGGCTACGGTTCAGTCTTCTTAAAGTCACTGAAGGCTAGAGACAACTATTGGAAATATCCTCTCGAATTCACCAGTTTGTTATTTTTGTACTTCAATGCGAGAAGCCCGAAGGTTGCAGCAGGGCTATGGTTCGACCTGTTTAAAGTCACTAAAGGCTAGAAACAACTACTGGGAATATCCTCATGTAGCAAGCCTTTGAGTACAAATCTCCCACAATGTTGCAGCAAGGCTACATTTCGGCCTGCTTAAAGCCACTAAAGGCTAGAAACACTAAAGGCCAAAAACAGCTACTGGAAATATCCTTTGGTAGCAACCCTGTGGTAGCAACCCTTCGAGTATAAATTCCCCACTTCAGTTTATATCTCGTACTTTCACTTGTAGAGGACCAATCAATTTTTGAAGCAACATGTTCTTCTTCTTCACAACAGTGGAAACAAAAAAATGTGCCCATTTCACATGCATTTCACTTGCATTGCAATTGTTCTAAAATACAAGAGTCCCATGGCCTCAATAAAGAATCCCAGACTTCTCAAGCCCATGGGGGAGCAAGAAGAAGAAAACGATGGTGAGGATAGGTGAGCAATTTGTGAAATGACGTTTATAACTGTAAGCTTTTGCACAATGTTGACACGCATGAAAATGTTGATTAAAATGCCCAGGCACAATAGAAAAATAACATTGTTGATATTTTTTTTACATGTCTTTGCATAATGATAGATGTTTCCACTCGTGTTGGGGACATCTACCATCCTAGATCCATCTAACTCTGGATCTATCATGCGCCGAGAGGGATCAAATCTCTCGAGGTGCAAACCTATTTTTTAATTGCAAAACTTGAGGAAAGGTTTGCACCTCGAGAGGTTTGATCCCTCTCGGCGCATGATAGATCCAGAGTTAGATGGATCTAGGCTGGTTCCAGTCAGAGGCATCAACGTCACATTTTTCATATTATTAAATTTTTTGTATATTTTTGAGATGTAAGATGGATCTAGGTTGGTTTCAGTCGTGTGCTGCCAAGGAAAATCTATCAAATATATGATTAATTTTATCAGTAATATGTAAATATATCAAATATTAATATAATCATTTTAAATATGCTAAATATTTCTGAGATTAACTTGGTCATTTTAATTTTAAATTTTCTTAGTTACCTCAGTTCATTGAGATGATAATTATTGTTAATAACTATAATGATGAAAATTGATGAAATATTTTTTTTTAAATGCAAAGTGACAATAATAGTGTTGAAAGATAGAAAATGTGAATAATAAGAATGTACTCATGTTACAATAAATCTCAAACTATTTTCTTTTACTATTCTTATTTCCTCCCTTGTTAGTTTTGTTATCTTTTCATATCGATTATATGAAGAAAAAAAAAAAAATCGTAAACCATTTAAATCTTTAGCTCGATCTGTTGTAGTAAACATGATACCTTGTCTCTCTTGCTCTCCAATATTAATAGCTTAAATTAATATAACACAAAAATCAATCTACATTGTTAATAAATTTTTGTGCTTACACTAAAATCAATGCATATTGTTAATCCAATCACTTTAATATTAATGTACCATCATATATCCAATTACATCAAATCATAAATCAACATATACATTGAAATCAATGCATTTAATGCAAGAAATCAAATAAGATTAGAAAATAACTTCTACATTGAAATCAATGCACCTAATGCAATCAATCAAATAAGATTAGAAACCAACATCTACACTGAAATCAATGCATTTACTCAAAGTAATCAAATAGGATTAGAAATCTCCATCTACACTGAAATAAATGCATTTAGCGCAAACAATCAAATAGTATTAGGAATAATCTACATTGAAATCAATGCATCTAGTGCAAGCATTCAAATATAATTATAAATCGACGTCTAAATTGAAATCAACACATCCAGTGCAAGCAATCAAATAGTATTAGGAATCCTCACCTACACTGAAATCAATGCATCTAGTGCAAGTAATCATATATCATTAGAAATAAATATCTACACTAAAATCGATGCATCTAGTGCAAATAATCAAATAGGATTATAAATCACCATCTCCAGTTAAATCAATCCATCTAGTGCAAGAAATATTCTTCCCTCTCTCCACCCTCCATCCATATCTATATCCCCATCCATCTCTTTTTTTTTGTCTCTATCTCACCCCCCTAAACACACACGCTCTCGCACTCCATATATATCATTCTCTTTGTCGATCACCCTCTCTCCCCATCTCTCTCTTCTTCCCTCTCTTCACCTTCTCTCCCTCTCCCTCGCTAATATCTCTCTTTCCTCCTTTTTTCCTCTCTCTCTCTCTCTCTCTCCATCTTCCTTATCACTCACTCTCTCTCTCTAGGAACCAACATCTACATTGAAATCAATGCATTTACTCAAAGAAATCAAATAGTATTAGAAATCGCCATCTACATTGAAATCAATGCATTTAGTGAAAACAATCAAATAGTATTAGAAATCATCTACATTGAAATTAAGTCATCTAGTGCAAGTAATCAAATATAATTATAAATTGACATCTAAATTGAAATCAACACATTCAGTGCAAGCAATCAAATTGTATTATAAATCACCACCTACACTGAAATCAATGCATCTAGTGCAAGTAATCAAATATCATTAGAAATAAATATCTACACTAAAATCGAGGCATCTAGTGCAAATAATCAAATAGGATTAGAAATCATCATCTCCACTTATATCAATCCATCTAGTGCGAGAAATATTCCTCCCTCTCTCCACCCTCCATCCATATCTATATCCCCCTCCATCTATTCTTTTTTGTCTCTCTATCTCACCCCCCTAAACACAGGCACTCTCGTACTCCATATATATCAATCTCTTTTTCAATCACCCCCTCTCCCCATCTCTCTCTTCTTCCCTCTCTTCACCTTCCATCTATATCTCTGTCTTCCCCTTCTCTCCCTCTCCCCCATTAATATCTCTCTTTCCTCCTTTTGTCCTCTCTCCCTCTCTCTCCATCTTCCTTATCACTCTCTCTCTCTCTCTCTCTCTCTAGAAACCAACATCTACATTGAAATCAATGCATTTACTCAAATAAATCAAATAGGATTAGAAATCATCTACATTGAAACCAATACATCTAGTGCAAATAATCAAATATAGTTATAAATCGACATCTAAATTGAAATCAACAAATTCAGTGCAAGCAATCAAATTGTATTAGAAATCACCACCTACACTGAAATCAATGCATCTCGTGCAAGTAATCAAATATCATTAGAAATAAATATCTACACTAAAATCGATGCATATAGTGCAAATAGTCAAATAGGATTATAAATCACCATCTCCACTTATATCAATCCATCTAGTGTGAGAAATATTCTTCCCTCTCTCCACCCTCCATCCATATCTATATCCCCCTCCATCTCTTCTTTTCTGTCTCTCTATCTCACCCCCTAAACACACACACTCTCGCAATCCATATATATCAATCTCTTTGTCAATCCCCTCCTCTCCCCATCTCTCTCTTCTTCCCTCTCTTCACCTTCCATCTATATCTCTATCTTCCCCCTCTCTCTCTCTCTCTCCATCTTCCTTATCACTCACTCACTCACTCTCTCTCCACCTTTCTCTCTCTATTTCTTTCTTCTTACCTCTCTCCTCCTCCCCCTCCAAGTCCATCTCTCTTTCCCTCCCTCTCTCCACTCTCTCACATCCTCTCTTTCCCTTTCTTTCCCATCTCTCTCTCCCTCTCTCTCTCTCTCTCTTCACCCACCAACTATGTTACTATATCCCTCCCTGTCTCCTTATATCTCCTTCTCCCCCCTTATCTCCATCTCTCCTTATTTGTCTCTTTATCTTAGCCCCAAACATACACACTCTCTCTCTATCTCTCCCTTGTCACTCCTTCTCTCTCTCCACTTCTCACTCTCTATATTTTTTATTTCCTACATCTCTCCCCCTCCAACTCCATCTCTCTTATCGATCCCTCTCTCCTCCTCTCTCTCAAGTCCTCTCTCTCGTCCTTCCTCTCTCTCTCTTCCCTAAATCCCTTTCTCTTCCCTAATCTCTCTCTCTCTCTCTCTCTCTCTCCAATACTCTCTCTTCCCCCATCACTCTCCTCCTCTCTCTCATCCTTCCTCTCTCTCCCTTTCTCTCCCACCTCTCTCTCTCTCTTTTCCCTCCAATCCTCTCTCTTCCCCCATATCTCTCTCTCTCTCTCTCTCTTTCTCTCTCTAACCCTCTCTCTTCCCCCATCCCTTTCTTTCTCTCTCTCTTTCCACCCCTCTCTCTCTCCAACTACATTACTATATCCCTCCCTCTCTCCTTCTCACTTCTTCTCTCCCCCCTTCTTTCCATACATCTTACTTTGTCTCTTTATCTCACCCCTAAACATACACACTCTCTCTCCATCTCTCCCTTATCACTCTCTCTCTCTATTTCTTATTAGTTATGTAAACTAATGAACATAAATATTCGTAAATATAAAGCAGATTATGGAATAAATATGAAAAGAGGTTTTATTTACTTACCATACATCTAGTTTATTTATATTTATATTTATTTACCATACCCCTTTTCTTTACTATGGTATTTGGCCCATAGGCTTGTTATATTTATTTATTTACCCATGGTATTTGGCCCATGGTATCAATATTAATTTGTCTCATGGTATTCGTCCCATAGGGGTCATCTAAATAAAACCTCTTTTTAAATTTTTTTTAAATATAAAAAGGTTTATGGAATAAATATAAAAAGAATTTTTATTTATTTACCATACATCTAGTTTATATATATTTTTATTTATTTACCATAGCTCTGGAGTAAGTATAAATTCATTTTATAAATATTTAATTAAAAGAAATATTAAAAGATTTTGGATTTCGATTGCTTGTGTTGAATTAACTTTTTTCCTTTGATTTAGGAAATGGTATTGACTTTAGTAAAGAGTAAATATGATTAAAATTTTACTTAATTTGGAAATTCAATGTGGTGATTTTTTTTGTTAAAGGATCCATTCAAATTCACGTATATAATTTACTGTCCATTCAAATTATATAAATAATACATAATTGTATTAGAAATTGATATATGTTCTAGCACAATGTGATTTATTTTTATTTTTATTTTTTAATTTAAAACCTACGCCGACATTTTGTATGAGGATGTGGCCCACTTGACATCGGAGTCATATTGGACCTCGGCACAATGACATACCAGATGTTGAAACACAAAAGATAGATTCAAGACCTGGGACGCTTTGTTGTGGATGAATACAACATCCAACATAATGTTGGTATTTTTATTTCCAAGGTGGTAAAATCCCAGGAGCAAGTGGTCTCGGGCCTGTTGTACTTTCTCATAATAGAGACCAATAATGGCTCCAAAACCAAGCTATATGTGGCCAAAGTATGGGTGAAGTCATGGGCGAAATTCAAGCAGTTGAACAGCCAAAGTATGGGTGGATCCACGAGCGAAATTAAAGTAGTTGTAATAGTTCAAGCCTATGCAAACTCAATATGATAACAATTGGTTTCATCTTCATCTATCTTTTTTTTCATTTCTTTTTCTGATCTCACGTTAGGGTTTTAGGGTTTGTGGATTAATAATACAAGTTTTCGAATTAGATGGTGTAGATTCCATGGTCAAGAACACAAATGTTTTGGAGGGACATCACAACATTTTCCATCTAGGTTTGGGGTATGGATTTTTAGTTCTCTAAGTGGTATGAAATCAAATGTATATTAATTGGTATGAAATCAAATGTATATTAATGGAGAACTGTAAATGTGGTTGTAATGAAATTATGAAGGAAGAAATCTAAATGTGGTTGTAATGAAATTATGAAGTTAAAAGTAACATGAATACTTATTGTTCAAGCCTAACTCCGGTTGAGGACTTTAAAAAAAAAAACTACTAGCTTTTGGAGTTGAAGGCAATTCATTGTCATCAAGAGGCATGTTAGTCTAGCCATCAAAAATAGCGGTGAAACAATTCACCTTAACATCATGATTGAATGTTTGTTGTATTTTATTGCCTTCCATTAATTAATTTTTGCCCTTTGATTTCATCACTCCCACTTGCTCCACCACCTAGCCGCTTGCTTGGATCCTTTTGTAGTAGCTACACATCACATGAAGTTAATAAAAAATGGACATTTCTTTGGTCTAGATTTTTGCACATTTCCATAAGCCTTCATTTTTTCCAAATTGCAGGTTTGCAATAATGTTTTTACTAAATATTGACAAATGGTGAATAAGATTGAAGTTATGAAGAAATCTTTCGGTAATAATCACATTATCATTAACAAAGTCGACGAGTTTCGAACCAACCAGTGTTGTTCATCATTAGGACTAGGTGAGAGATCAGATTACTCGTTAAGTTTAAATAGATGTAGGAGAGGCAAAGAAAACTGTTATAATCAACGAATTTGACTATAAAATCCAAAACAGTTAGCTCTAATAATTAAAAAATAAAAAACGGTTAGTTAAATATTAAAATTAATAGTTTAATTAAAAAAAAAAAATTAAAAATTATATGTCAATTTAAAAATTATTTTACTTTTTATTAATTGATTATTAAAAATACAAATATTATTTTATTATAATTATATATTATTTTATTGTACATCTATCTTTTTAAAAAATAAAAATAAAAAATAAAAAATAAATAATAATAATAATAATAATAATAATAATAATAAAAACAAAAATAAAAATAAAAATAGTTCCATTAATTTAAATATTTAATTACAAATTGAAACAGTTAGTTTGAATATTTAAATTAATAGTTTAATTATAAATAAAAATTATTATTATAAATAACAATTTTTTTTTTAATATTTTTTTTCAAATTACAAATATAATTTAATTATAATTATAAATTATTATATTGTAATTCTATCTTTAAAAAAAAAAAAAAATCTATAAAAATAAAATAAAATATAAAAATAAAAATAAAATAAAAATAGTTTTATCAATAAAATTAAAAATGGTAACCGCTAGTAAGATATTATAATTAATAATTTAATTAAAAATTATTTAGATAATCAACTATAAATAAAAAAATTTAAATTTATTTTTCTTAATATTGTTAATTGATTATTCAAAATTTATATATATATATATATATATATATAATAAAAATATAAAAATAAAAATAAAATAAAATAAAATAAATTAACAAATATATATAAAAAAATAAATAAAATAAATAAAAAATTAAGAATATAAGGCAGGAATCCAACACCTGCTTATTACCGAAAGATTTCTTAAGATTTTTTCATAATTTATTGATGGATCACAGAAGCCAAAAATCTAATAAGATTGAAGTTGTGTCTCAATGGGTTAGTTGAGAAGATTGCCAAGGGGATTAGTCCACAATCCTCACTGACATGTACTCTATATGTGGTTTGCCTTTTCTCCTATATGGTGATGTGAGGGACTGAGTTATCCACCATTCTAAGAGATGTATTATTCGGAGCTGAGGGACTGAGTTATCCGCCTTTCTAAGAGATGTATTATTCGGAGCTAGCACCCACAGGGATCAAAGTTAAATCCAAATGTGTTATCCTATTGGAACCTGATTTTAAAGGGAACAAAACACTTATAAGTCAATTCATAAATGTTATAATTTAGAGTAGGCGTTCACGCTTTGCTGAAGGATATTTAACGTAAATTTATTTTGAAGGAATGACGTCAGAGAGACCCTCATCAAACTTCTCAAGAATGGTCTATTGGAAATTGTTGGAGGTTATCAATTCTCATTACTTTGCAATTATTAAGAAGATAATGGAAAGTAAATTGGGGTTGAAATATAAGATCAATATTGTACCATGAAATGTTTGGGTAATAGATTCTTTTGGGTACTCATCTAAAATGACATGACCAAAACAACATGTTTACTTTGTTTGAATAAATTGTTGGCTTGACTTGTGATTTTGTTTCGACCTTTACAATTCATTTTTTTTCTCTCATCCTGTGTAGTACGGGCTTATGGAGTCATTAGGAAATAACTTTGTTGGGAAGAAATATATAAAAATAGCTAAAACATAAAATGTGCATTTTTTTTTGAAAGAGAATTGAGTTGCATTGTAAATGGGTCTATTTTTGATAGAAGTTTATGCTCTTCATTTTTTAAACTTGAATTGTTTATTCAATGGCTCAAATTGATGAAATATTAATGTTATTAGATACTCTAAGACTCTATTGTTGATTTATTTAGTTACAAATAAATCATGAAAGCACTCGATAATAACAAACCTTCCGACATGACTGTTACTAAAAACAAAAAAATGATCCATATTTACTCAAAGACAGTCCATTTGGAAGATGAATAATACTCATAAGCATGCTAGCCTCTTCGGTTTGTGTAGTTGTATTTTAACACTCTACTCGAAGGTTCTGCTGAAAAATCCAACTGAATGAAGTTCCTGATACACATAAAACTACAGATTTCAGAGACAATAATTTAATAAAAATATAACCACTACTAATAAATAACTGGAATGGTAGATATGAATCCAGGGTCTAAATAAATTCATGTTTTTTCATATCAAACAGGCAACAAAATATTAACCCATAACTGGTAAATAATATTCTTTCTTTCTTGGCAATCATTTGTATAGTCATGCATTATAATGTTCTGGTGTCACTATTATCTAAGAACCTAAACTTCACTAACACTTAATTGAGTGATTTCCTCTTGAAATTTCCCAAAGGTTTAATTCAAGTTGCATGTGCTGATGAACTTAGTGACAAACCATGACATAATGTTTAAGTTTTATTTATTTTGTTGCATAATCACTACAGTGTAGTTCGAAAATATTTGTATTCTTGTACTTTTCTATGCACCATATCATTCTACTCACTTGTAACAAGTAGTCATATGAGAAAGAAAGTCTAGACACATCGAAAAGGTGAGGTTTAGGTGCCTCAGAATTAGAGTTACAAAATGAACCTTCACACAATTTTAATGGGAATAGTTTGACTATTATCAGAGTTTAGATAGAAACCTTCACACAACTTAAATTGAAATAGTTTGAATATTATCAGGAAAAATGAAAAATGAAAAAGTAACTTTATTTTCTAATTTACTTGATTTAAAAATTAAAAAAAAAAAAAAATCTATATTTAAAAATTGATTTTGTAGCTCAAGAAACATGAAAAAGAAAAAGAAAAATAACTTTATTTTATAATTTACTTGATTAAAAATAGTTCTCTAAATAAAAGTATGCATTAATTCGATTAAGAGTAATTTTAAAAGTAACTTTAAAAATAGATCTCCACATAAAAGTATGAGGACAACTTAAAAAAAGAATTGCACCATAGTAACCGTTGAGTAGATTGAGTCCCAGAAAAAGGGAGAGTGCTTACGCAGCTGGGAAAAAAACATTTCCAACCTGCCCATATTCCCTTACAAGGATATGTAGAGTTTCTATAACATACAAAACATATCCATGCAACCAATTATTAGATGGATCCATATATTCCTATGGACAAGTCGGGCAAATGCCTGGACATTCCATGCATATTGTACAACCTTACAACCATGCAACGAGCCATAATTCTCAAGCAGTCATTCTGCTTATCTTCAGGGTTTTTTTGGTGACTGGGAAGTGCTGTTTTTGGGCTGCGGAGGTTTCTTTGTAATGTTTTTAAGAAGGAATGAAAAGAGAATCTTGAATTAGTAAATGCTGCGGAGGTTTCTTTGTAATGTTTTTAAGAAGGAATGAAAAGAGAATCTTGAATTAGTAAATTACCTAAGTATGTGTGACATTGCTTTTTTATACTTAAGGAGAATTTTGAATGAGTAGTATGTGTGAAATAATAAATTTTTATGAAGAATTTGTTTAGTAATAATCACATTAAAATGAAAACTGTCCACGCATTTCGAATCAATCAGTGTGGTTCATCATCACCTAGTCCTGATGATGAGTCACAATGGTTGGCTCGAAACGCATCAACAATGTTCATTTTAATGTGATTATTACCGAAAAAATTCTTCATAATTTTAAGATGGATCACAAAAGCCAAAATTCTATAAATAATAAATTGTTTTTTATACAAAATTTAATTTGTGAAATTGTTTTTTTATACTTAAGAAGAACTTTGAAATAACACTATGTGTGAAATAATAAATTGTTTTTAATACTTTTAAAGCAATTTAATTTTCAGTTATTAATATTTATTTCTACATTGATTAAATTCAAAAATTACATGATTTATTGAGATCCTAAAGAGTTAATAACTTAGGCTTGGATTTTTTCACAAATCCTCCTACAAGACCTAAAATTATTTTAGCTTCAATATAGCCTCAAGATATAGCCGAATTTTCAAGACCTAATCACAAGAGGAAATTATTTTAACTTCAATATAGCCTCAAGATATAGCCGAATTCACAAGACTGGAGAGTTGTTTTTCAATTGGTTAGAGAGAGGGCACATATTCTCTTGAGTGTAGGGAAAAAATTTGGAAACCATTTTTTTTTATGACGTTGCTATAAATTTGGTAGCTGAGCAAGAATTCATACAATGAAGGATGCATACTAAACCTATGGTATAATTCTCATACCATGATTTTCAAGGATGTTGCAGACATTATTTGTCTCATTTCATGTATAAGGAACATATGTATGCTCATAGCATTGTATTTTTAATGAAATTCAAGGACTTAGCCGTCCCATTAAATATAATAGAGGTTTTCCAAACCTATGGTCTAGTTCTCATACCATGTATTGCAAGGATTTTGTGAACATTATTTGTCTTATTTCGTATATAATGAATATAGGTATACACTCATAGAATTTTCTTTTCAATGAAATTCAAGGACTTAATCGTCCCATTAAATCTAACGGAGGTCACAAAAAAAATGGTGGAGTATTTTTATATTGGTATTATGAGATGGATTTTGATCAGTTTCAAGAGTTTCGGGTGCTATTAATTATTTGGAAAATTTTAACTGAACCAGTTAACAAGAGATCAACCTGAATTTTCACTTCTCAATTATAGCTCTATACAATACTTAATCCTTTTAATTGCTCAAACTACATGGAATACCATGTGGTCAGTACCATGAGTCACCAATACCAGATACCCAAAATCACAACTGTTAAACATAATTATTAACACAATCTCAACTCCAAAATCACAACTGTTAAACATAACTATTAACACAATCTCAACTCCATAACAGAGTCAAATTTATCTAAGACAATATACATAATCCTATAGGACAAGTGACATGATTGAGACTCTACACGAATCATAATGTAATGGCATTGTAATGCATTTTTCAAAAGGAAACCAAAGGTCAATTGACCCTGAACTGGTAAATTTATGGAGTCCAATTTCCCTGAACTAGTAAATTTATGGATTCCAGTTTCAAACTAATTTGTGGATTCCAGTTTCAAACTAATTTGCATGCTCTGAGAATCCTGGTAAATTTTAAATTAAATATTAATTGTTTAATTGATTCACAAAATTAATCCCTGGAATTTTCTAACCTATACACTGATCTTAAAAAATAAATCAAATATGCATTTGAATTCTTTCAAAACATAACCTATTGTAAGAGACTTTGATACTATAAACTGATTTCAGTAATCTAGTAATCTAGTGGAGCTTCAAAATCTTCATGAAAATATGTGTAATCAATGGCCTGATCCAAATAAAAGAATATGCAACATGACGTAACAACTTTCAACAGGTTTGGAAGAGTTAACCCTATTGCAAGATACACCGAAAATAAGGGTTGATCATACGACCACTCCTTGCTATGGATTTCAGCAACTTGTCAAGAATTCACATACAACAACCAAAAGGGTTTGAAATCAAAAGGTTTGGTGTTTTTATAAAGATTAAAAAGCATAGATATTAAATATATTTTCATTTAAAAAAAGAGATTAAATTTATTTTCACTCTAAAAAAATAGTTTACATTCAAAAAAAATTGGTTTTTCTTGGCTCAAAGCTGGTTTTGTTATTAATTATAATTATAATTATTTATTTTATTATTTTATTAATTTATCAATATTTTTATTTTTAAAATAGAACTTTGTATTACTCAAAAATAAAAAATCAAAGATACATAATTTTTCTGAAATTTTCCCTGAGGATTTTGAATCTCCTTAAAACACTATTATAGTGTAAATAGGACTAGAAATACCATACAACACTAAGCACAAAAGTTCCCGTACACAATTATATGACATGACTATAGCTATTCAACTAACCACAGCAAAACCCCATAACTAACTAATATACCAACAAAACTAAGGCCACCATAAACACCATAACTAGCTCATAAACAACAAATGGATAGTAGAGAAAGTGAGAACTTGTGATTATACAAAGATAAACTAAGACCATCCTATAATATTATAACCTAAAATTTTTCCTAGTAAAGATTAGCAATTTTAGTATTTTGAAATTAAAATAAGACTATGGAGTAAGAAAATTGCAAGACTTTGAATTAACAAGGATTTAAAAAATTGCAATTCAACAAATAACTTCAAGTATATTTTATGTTTTATAACCGTCATGGATCACTCGTCACTCATGCCATTGGCATAGTTTCTTTTCTTTTTTTTCCCTATTTATTCCACTAATATTAAATTCTTGTAATATTTTTCAATACTTGGTTTGCAGATATGTCCATTGCCGAAAGGTATGTTCAAAGTTATTTGCACAATTCACAGTGATGTGGTATACTTTTATTAATCATTTTTTTTAATATAGGTGGTTGCTTTAAATATTTAAGGATTTGCAAGGTTAGATTTTGTTTTTTTGTTATGGATTTTTTTCCTTTTGCAAGAGATGAATTTATAGGAAAGAAAAAGTAGTTGTTTATTCTAGTTTCACTAATAAATCCATTTTCTTGAGACATGGAATATAAATATAAACTTTCATAAATTTAAAGGGATTTGCAAATAAATCAGGCATAAAATCCTTATTTCATTGTTTATATTCTAATATAAAGTTAAATTTATATCAAATATATCACTTTTTATACCGAGTAAGATCATCATCGGATAATTTCAACATTTCACTTAATAAAATCATTTAGAATTCTTTTAATATTTATAATCATAAAATGTGGGTTCACAATGGCATGTGTGACATATTATCATATGTGTCTATTTTCAAATCATTGCATAAATTCATTTTTCGATTTTTTGCATACTACAATATTTCATTTGTAATTAAATTTGAAGAAGTTATTTTTTAACTCAGTTGAAGAAGCTATTTTTCTAACTCAATTTCATAAATACAAAAATACGCTCAATTTAGAAGTATTAAACATATTAAAATAACACTGAAAGTCAATTTACAAGAACGCAGACACCTTCTGCTAGTATTTGTCGCAACCACATTGTTTAATTTCATAAATAATTTGCAATATACACCATATTAATGAAATTAAAAACAAGGAAGTGAATAATTTCTTCCCTTTGGATCAAGAAAATGGACCAGAGCTTCTACAAAAGAACTTGAGAAAAACCAATGTCAATGATTTTGAGTTGGTCATTGGGAAAAGACTTCTATGTGAGTGAGAACATTGATGGTAATCTAGTTGAATACATGAATATATATGGTTGAATGCCTAAATATCTATCTCCATTCTCTATAAATTCATAGAGCATATTTTTTAACCATTCCATCCCCATTTTGTAGTGTGATATGCCTGGATATCTATCTCCATGCTCCATAAATTCATAGACCATATTTTTGGACCATTCCATCCCCATTTTGTAGTGTGATTATGTTCATCTTAATGTAATTATTTTTAATAATTTCATTCCAATATGGTTTTTATTGCTAAAAGTTTTGTTCACAATGCGACATTCATAATTACTTAACATTTTCAATATATTTTATAAAATTTAAATTTAAGGTTTATTTAATTATGCATAAAAGGTTTTTTAATAGAATTAATTTAAAAATTGAAACTTTGAAAAAGATACAATTGTTAGAGTATTTGAAAATATGATTTCATATTGTAATGAAGAATACTTTTGTAAGCTAGATTGCTATTAAAGAGATAAAAAAAGAGAAATATTAATTTCTTTTAGACATGTTTATTTTAAATTTTATTTCATAAGGAATAGTCTAATTTATTTCATAAGGAATAGTTTATAAATGATAATGAGCGTATTTTAAAGGAAGGTCCAGAATTTTTATTTATATATAAATATCTATTTTTAATATGTTTTAAATTTATATAAAAAGGAGCAGTTTGTATCAGATATTTGAGTGCTTGTCGCAAGTAAGATCATCCCCAAGACAATTTTAACATTTCATTTAATTAATTTCATTTTAATATATCTACTCATTAAATGCTTGTTCACAATGACATAAAATGATTTCTCGAATTTTTGGAGACTACAATCTTTCATATTATAATTAATGTTTGAAAAGCATGATTGTGGAACCCAAACTACAACTTCTTCAATTTGGCAATGCTTACAAAATCAGCAAGGATAAAACTAATAAAATAAATTTAGGTGATGTAGTAAAAGTTGTTTGCTCAATAATTGTAGTTAAAGTACAACTTTTTTCAATTTAATAATGCTATGGGCATCTCTTTGCACCTTTTGAGGCAATTGCTAATAATATATGATGTTTGAAATTATAGTGTGTATATATATAAATATACGTTATATATGTTATGTAAGGTATGAAACTATGGGCATGTGGGTGAGTAGCAGACCCCAAGCCATGCCTTTTTTAATTATGTATTTTGAAATTATATATATATATATAAACATGCACTATATTTGTTGCATATGGTATGAAACCAAGGGCGCATGGGTGCATAGTAGACCCCACGACATGACTATTTTAATGACATATTTGGTGTAACGTTGAGGCATATGGTGTACCAATAGAATTTATATAGTGTTATATATTATTATGCCGATGGGAATTCTATTGTGGGTTTGTTGTTGTTGGGGACACTGTTGAGATTCGTCATCCTCAATAGCTGTCCCACGAATCTCAATAGTGTGCCATTTGACCAACATCACATTTTCTTCATGCTCAAGAAATTTCGTGCAAAGCTCTTCTTTTCATATTTTTTCTACATTGTGCTTCTTTTCTTTTCCCCTCGTTACTCTTCTATGTTGTGTGATTAAATTTCAAATACAAAGCTAGGGTTTTGTATGGACACAGACATGAGAGCTAAAAGAGGACAGGTTCTTGTAGTGGGGACAAGCCTCGCTCTTGTCGTTCTGCAAAGTGTGGCCGTAATGACCTGCACCATGGGCGGAAGAGCGAGATCGACTGTTCCCGCCTCCAATGCCAAGCTCTTCACCGATTAGGTTAAGGCCACAAACTTTAAGCTCGGTGATATCTTGGTGCGTGAATGTATTTAAGCCTCACAATGGAAATCCTAGCCTCACGATGGAAATATTGTTGGTTTAGTTGGTTTTCTTACAATATCGCATTTTCCTGATCATGTAGTTTTGTTTTTTTTAAGGTTTGCAGTTATAACATCGATCCCTGCAGTAATGAAGTCTCTCAATCTTGCATTGGAAAATAAGGATAATGACCCTTCAGAGGCGATTTCTATCCTTCGTCAAATAATTAAGAAGCCTTCTTCTTCATCTAAAGTTATCTGAGTCAAGGAGCAATCTATTTCCAACCTTTTTGATCTTCTCACACACACATGAGAAGAGGGGAGAAGAGGTGAGGGGTCTCCTAACACTTCTTCATCCCTTCTTTTTGTCGATTCCAAAAGATAAGATTGCTCAGATTGTCAGAGGAATACTCGATGCAGTTGCAAAAATCCCTAGAACAATAGATATTTAGATATCTCTTTGTAGGGAAATGGTGGAATGGACCGACTTAGAGAAACAAACTTTTTTGAGGTAGAGGGTTGAAGCAACGCTTGCTGCTTTATTAATGAAAACCAAGGATTAATTTTAATCTTTAACTCTCATTTTTCATTTGGTCAAGAAGGTTAGGAGGCTGGGTGGTAAACTGCTTCTTGTTGATATTGATTTATTGGAGAATAAACCTTATTTCTCTCTTAGAAATCTTCCAAAGCCTAAGACTGCCCCAACTGCAGCCAAAAGAACAGTGAATGTGATATATGTTCCACCTTCTCAAAAAGGGACTATTGATCTTCAGAATGAGATTCTTCATGCTAAGTGGGATTGAGACAGAAAGTATTAGCACACTGTAAAATTCCTTGTATGAATGCTCGAAGGATTTTTTTGGATGTTATCATACTTAATCGACCTAATTATTCAAGAAATGTAGCTAATATTAAATAAATACAAGATTTTCTTGAAAAAGAATTGCATTGAGCAGTAAAAGTAGCTAAGGCTAAACCACTCGAGTTCTGTCAGCAAGTTAGGCTGGTCGCAGAAGCAGATGTTCTCCTAACCCCTCATGGGTCCCAAAATGTTGTAGTTTTATTTTCACATCGTAATGTTGTAATTTCAGAGGTCTTCCCTCTTCTCTATTATATTGATTGGCTTGGAAATTTGTTGCATGTTGGAAAAGTGTATCACTATGAAATTTATGGAACATGGAAAACTGAAATACTAGGAATGCCTTTTCAAATGGGCCTATATGCAGTTATTTTGGGTTGGAAGAGATACCTTTTTGTAAGGGGATGCATGAATTATGGAAAGAGACAAAAGATTTTTGTGGATTTAGATCAATTAAAAGAGATTTTACACACCCTTACATCTAGTTGTTGTCTAGCAGTCCCTGGATCAAGATGTCTCAGAGAATATGAAACAAAATCAATTTTTCCTCTGGAACATTAATATTCTTTTTACAGTTCTCATTATTCATTATTTGTTTGAGTATTTTCCTCCTAGATGATCTCCATAATTTCTTATAATTTTTTCAAATTTTTCATTGTGAACTCGAGGTGCCTTTTGAATTGGTGAACCTGCTAGAATTTTGAGGGTATCTGAATATATGCTGCATTCATCTTACCCTTAGTTATTAAAAACGGTTTTCTTCTCCTTTAAAGCCTTCCTGCTTTGATCACATGATTTTTTTTCATAAGTTCTTGTTGATGAACTCCTTGAAGGTTTGGAGGACACGCTTATAGCTTTACTTCCATGGTTTAGCACATGGAATTCAACACCTTTTCTAAGAAGAGAGAACATTATGGTGATTCTTGAGGTGTAGCTTTGAAGTTTACTTCATGTTTTAGCATATTTCTTAATGCATGGTGGTTGAAAGGGCTCGAAAAGGATAGGTGGAGAGAGTAGTCAACACTGCATGGCACATTTGATGAAGAAAAAATATTATTTACAAGCTCATAGAGGTATCTCTGACTTTGTATGTGTTATGAAAAAAACTCCAAAAATAGAAGAAAAGAGAGATGAATGCCTTAGAAATAAGCAACTTCGAGGATGAAACCTCCTTTACATTACATAAATGAAAAATTCTTGGATTATACAAATGACAAAACTTCCTTCTATATATATGAATCCATGGGGTCACATTATAATCCTATCCGACCTAACAATAATAATGTAAGGGCACAATAATAACAATATAAGGGTTAAAGGGGTACAACAATAATAATAAGGGGGCTAAACTAACAAGAATAAGGGACTACACTAGTAATATAGGAAACCTAACATGCCCCTTGTTAGTCATCAATATTTTCTATTTTGTTAGTGATGACTAATTCGCACAGCCAAGTTTTCTAGCAGCTGATCCAAAAATTTGTCATATTTTCCAGCTGGGAAAACACCCATAAATTTTTTTTCGCTCTCCTACCTTTCAGCCTGCCCATGACAAGATGAAACCCCATTATCAAATCCTACCTAGCCTCAGCCATACTAGCCTGCCCACTAGCTCCAAAGAGACGATCCAAACCTGTTCAGAAAACCATCCCCTAAGTTAGGAAGTGGCGCTTTAAGGCATTTCACCCTTGGCAACCATCAAAAATCCAAAAACCTCCGTCTGCTATAGGCCAGTCATGACAGACCTCCCACTCTGCTAATGAAGTCAGTCACAGCCCTAAGTCACGCCACTTATACACCCTTAAGTCTCAGCAATGCATAGACCATAATCTCAAGCTGATGTTAGGTGTTTTACATTGTTTATGGATTTTACAAGCACAGGAAACATGTCAGCATCTTAGAAGACAATTATTGGCTCCACATAAGAAGAAAGATACTTCCCAATGTGATCATAAGCCTGAGATGCATCTGCAGGGCAAAGAGTTATTCATCAAACTCTTGCAGCCTCATTCACAGTCTAAAAGGACAGCAGAAGAAAAGCAACACTGTCAAGAAGCTGTTGAATAAGTCCTGGCTAAGAACCTCCTTCATCTATAAGCAGAGGGTTAAGGCACCTACTTCATCTACAAGTAGAGGGCGATGGCCAATGTTTGACTTAAAAAGTTGCAACTGACTGTAATCAAAGTTTGTTAACAAACAGTGAGAAGGTGACATAAATTTTCTGAAGAACAGTGATGATTAGAGACTGAGGTAAAAGCATCAATGTTTTCACTATTGTTTTCCTGTTATCATATGTAAGAAAGCCCTTGTCAATATGTTCATTAGGCAGCCTACTTGTGGCTGGGACAGAAGGTTGACAAAGCACAGATATTTTGCCAAGAGAAAAAGGCCTCCTTCATTCATAAGCAGATGGCCAGAGCATTAAATGATTTCAAGGCACTGTTTGATCTTAGAAACAAGGTAAGAAACAAAAAGGAAAGCAGGTTCCCTGTAAAAACAGGTCAAGGTACTGTACTGTTACATTTTGAATAAAGGTAAAGCAGTAGATTCCAAAATGACTGCAGGAGTTTCATTGCCTTTGAGTCACAAGGTAAAACCTGTAAACTGATAGTTTCATCATCATTGGAGAAGGGTTGTGAGAGCAGGTAGTCAATATCCTCAAATAACCAAATGTTGGATCAGTTTGGGAATTTGGAGATAATTTGGCATTGTTTGGGTTGATTGGCCCTCTATAAAACAAGGTCTGCACTTACAGTGACCAACAGAATTTTTATCCACGGTCAAAAGGGAGCTCCCCTGACACAAATTATAACAGATAAGGAACACAAGCGTTATAGGTGGGAGAGGAGTTTGAAGTTACAAACATCAGAAAATAAGGACCCTTTTTATTCTCTAACTTAGAAACAGTCAAGTTTCAAATTCTCATAAGGGTTAGAAGAGGTCTTGCTTACAAAGAGATAGTCTGTTACCCTTGTACACATATCCAAAACATGGATATCAGTTGTGTGTTCAAAAGTTAGGTTTCAAACTTCAGTTTAAAAACAAAGGATTTTCAAAAGAAACTTTGAATAAACCCTCTCAAATCAGGCATAAAGGGATTGTTGGCCTTTTTGCATTTCAAAGTGATAGAGGCCATTGAATTTTCACTTTACAAGCTCCAAATCACGAGCAAATATCCCTTTGCAGCTTATGAAGCCAGAGACAAAGTTTGCAAACCAATTTTCAATGTTTTAGAAGGGTTTAAGCTGCTCGACGCTCCTGCAAAATCACGCGGCGCTCCTGTGCGCAGAATTTCCAAAGCGCAACAAAGGCGCGCGGCGCTCCTGTAGCCGCGGGTCACGAGCACCCGACAATCCACCCGACAAGGTTTTTTGTGCGGCGCTCTTTTCCTCCAAAGTGCCGTGCACCTGTTGACCTCTCAAGGCGCCTCCAAACACCTTCTAAAGCGGATCAAACCCCTCAAGAGGCATCATCATCAATTTCTTAAGGTATCCCTTGACCTTCCTTAAAAGGTTGTCAATTTTTGAAAGGTGGGAGATGCTGTGTTTTCCAAAACTAAATGAGGTTAAAAGTTGAATGTTCTGGTGCGAGTCAAGGAGATATGTTTTATGTTTAAACTCACCATATGCCCCTTAGCTGAAAGCTTCGTCAAACTCTTGAAAGGCTACCACTGCTTTGATGAAACAAGGTCCACATTTGTCAGTCATATACATTACTGAAAACAATAGAAAAGAGAGACAAGGAATTTCCTCCATTTTTGTTCAAAGGTGAAAAAGTAGGTATTGTCAAAATGGGTATAAGGAAGTATGGATTATAAAAGGCAGTGTTTTGTTGAAAAGGTCGATTGTTCATCAAATACTACAAGGCTTGGTCACCAAACCCTATGACACCTTAGCCTCAGACTGTGTATTAATACTGCTTGAAATAACTGGTTTTATATCATTATACATTTGGTGAGTTGCATGCAAGGAGGGTAGTGTTTTGTTCAAAAGAAGTTTTGGCATTTAACTGCTGTAGGACCATTGCTACCACCTCAGAGACATTTCAAAACTCTGTCACCTTGCCCCTTTAAGCATGGTGACTTTGGACTATGTGGCTGCACTAAGGTTGGCTGTATATAAGGTGTGGACTTGGTTGGTTGAGTTGCATACCAAGAAAGAGGCAGGATTTTGAAATTAAGAAGTTTACCTTGGTCAAAGACACAAGAATATATTGTTGGCCTCCAAACTCCAAAGGGCAGGGTGACCTTGTCACTATACATAGCAATCTCACTTTGACTGTCTATCTTCATTTCACTGTGTTTTTTATTATTAAAAGTCTGCTTGTGAATATTGGCTAGGTTGATATACAAAGGTTGGAAAGGCAGATTTCTAAAGAAGCAGGGGTTTTATATTGAATTGCACAAGCATCCAAAGAAATTGTTTCCTTATCAAAATAGTGGGTTGACAGAATTTGACTTAAAGAAGGTATTTTAAAGACAGTGAGGCAGTTTGGTGCTTCAAGAGCACATTTAGCCCAAGATGCCGCCCAGGAAAGATAGCAGAAGTGGATTACACAAGAGATATGAACCAATTTCTACTGAGGAAGTAAATGCACATCCATCCATCCTCTTCAATTTTCATGAGGTGGGTTGTTTGGATTTCTACCAGAGAGTGCAGGAGGTCAAAAGTTTCTCGCCCTTGACACACTTATGCGCCTTGAGGTTCCAAGGCAAACATTTCCAAGTGGCAGGCCTTGTTTTCAAGTTTTCCCCGAGGTCGGTATCTAAAGCCACCAAAATCCCATATCTTGGCGAGAAATGGTTCAAGCAAGTCTACCTAGACTTGGATGACTACAAGCCTTTCATCAAACCCAAGCACAGAGAGGCATGCACTGCTATTTTTCCTTTCTCTCATCTTCTTGCCAGCTATGCTCCTCTTATGAAGATCATAATGAAGTATTTTACTTGTGAAGGGAGATTTACCCGAGTTTATGCCTACCATGTCCAACTATTGATGCACTTCACTAGAACTAAGCAGCTCAATCTCCCTTACTTCTTGTGCAAAAGCATTGAAAAAATGGCCTCTTTAGTCCAGAAGAAACCTCCATCACAGAAAGTAGCTTCCCTTTTCCATCATTCTCTGATTAAAATCATCATCCTTCACCAGCTGGAGAATAAAGGGGTTTCTTGGGATGTTTTTATCAGTCACCTAGATTTTTCCACTATCCCTCCGGTCCATACATCTCCCACTTCGCCTACTCATCGCCCCTCACCTTCCTCCATTAGGCCTACTCCTAGGAGCCTCAGATTCACCACAGAACAGTCAAGAGAGCATGGGGAAGGAGAGGGAAGTGGCCAGCAAAAGGAGAAGGGACATGAACAAGCAGGAAAAGATGAGGAACAGCAGGAAGAAAGTGATGGGGGACAACAACTTGATAGTGATGAAGGTAAGTAGCAGCAAGAGCAAGAAGAAGAGAGTGTTGATCAGCAGCAACTCAGTGGTGATGAGCAGCAGGGAAAAATGGAAGGACAACATTTTGAACATCAGTTAGAGTAGCAGCTTGAGCCACAAAGTGAACATGAAATTGAAGCACAGAAGCAGCTTGATGTTGGTGAACAGGGGCAGCAGTTTAAACAACATGATGAAGGTGAGCAGCAGCAGTCTCCACATGACACATAGCAGTATTCTCATGATACAATACAACATCCTCAAGTTGCACAGCAGCCTCAAGAGGAAAGGCATTTTCCAGAAGGTGACAAACAAGGTGACAAAGGAAAAATAGTCATGCCTTCCTATCCTGAAAAGGCTAAGCTCAAGACATCAAGCGAGAAAATGCCCAAGGTGGCCACTCCAAAAGTGACAAGAGCTATACGGAGCAAAATAAAGTCACCAAAGAAGCCTCTCACTAACTTGCCAAGAAGGAAGAGCGCAAGATTAGCTTTCAAGGGCAAAGGGAAAGGCAAGATAGGAAAAGGACACAAGCATGGGAGTGCTTTGGATGCCATCTCAATCCAAAGTGACGACAGTGACAACGAGGCCCGGATTCTTGAGAACCTTCTAATCCATAGAGAGGTCCAAATTGATACATTAGAAAATGACCTTCATCGGGCAAGAAACTTCAATCATTTCTTGCAGAAACAAAACAGCCAGATGAGTGCCCATATGGCTGTCTATGAGGCACGAGCAATCAAATACAAGAATGAGGCTGCTAAAGCACAAGCAAGAATAGAGGAGCTCATAGGTGAGTTTGACAAAGATGAAGAAGAGGACCAGCCTAGGCGAAAGAAGCCTAGAACCATAGGGCTTAGAAAGCTCTTGAGAGGAAAAAGGAAGAGGAACAAGCCCTTTTTCAATCCACTCCCCTCACTGTACTACTTGAGCAAGAGATTGAAAACAATAAGGAGGCATGGCTAGAAAGAGCCAATAAACATTTGGAGATGAAGCTTGAGAAGGCCAACAGAGACTTAGAGCTACAAAGGAGGATGACAAAGCATTATCAAAAGCTAAATCAGTTTGCCCGGCGCAAGTTAAAGGCCACTCAAGAGAAACTAAAGGAGGCAAAAGGGAAGCACCCGGCACGGAAAGAGAAGAAAAGCACATCAGCACTTGACATTTTGGCTTCAGTTTTAGAGCGTGTTGCCAAGGACCCTTGAGGGTCATGCACACCAATTTTGGGTACATTTTGACAATTTTTGGTTTCTTGGCATTTTTGAGTTTTTGGTCAAAAACTCATGAATTCGCCATTTCATTTTGAGGATTCGTCAAGGGAGGAGAATGGTATCATTGGATGCCATAATTTCATGATCATACCCTCATCGATTTTCAGAACATTTGGAGATCATTTTCCCCCTCAAAACGGCGAAAAACGCTCGCATTTTACACACTCTGCCCGGTCTATCAGCAGACTGTTATTTTCTGGTTGTTTATACACAGGTGCAGATTTGGAGGACTTCCAGGCATCAGATTGGGGAAATTTCAGTTGCGCCGGAAATTAGACACTCAGAGCTTTCTAATGAGCTATCATGAGCCTCATTTCGACATCAGGAAGGCTGCCAAATGTTTCCGGAAAGTCAGGGGACCTTTTTCTGATGTAAATTTGAAATATTTTTGTAATTTTTGAACCTCTAAAATCTGCTTTTTCCAAATGTGCGTTTAGCTATTTTTGCACATGAAAAATTATGCAAAGTCAATTAAATTCCCCTTTTTAGCATTTTTTAGATATTTTATGAGATATTTTTGTGCCTTGGGCTTTGAAAAGCCTCAAGGACAAGTTTAGATATTTTGATTAGGCCAATGGGATAGCAAGTTGAACCATGAGGTTTTCCTCACTTGAGCCTATATATTCCAAAGGCTTTCATTGTAAAACAAGGCTGAACTTGAGAAGAGAAGAAATAAATAGTCATATGAGCTTTGGAAGGAAATACTTGTTTTATGCTTTTGGATTGCCTCTTGGATGTTCTTGGATGAATGATGAAGGATTGTTGATGGATTCCATGACTTGGTAGAATGGTATAATGTCTCTTGCTTTGTTGTTGTCTTCTAGTTTTCATTCATGAATATATGTTTCTTGCTTGCTATAGATCAGTAGAGAACAAATTTGAGACATGCCCATGGAGGCACCTCAAATTTCATGTTTCTTCATAGCCTCTTTGTTTTCTTCTTCCTAAGTAACATTAAAGAATTCTTGACTGCTCTTTAAATATTTAGGATATTGTTGCTTGTTTCATTCATGGTTTTATACATGCTAAGAAGGACTTACGGTACACCCTACTTACCTATGGCTAGCTATAGTTCCATCCATGAAACTTCTCTTTGATTGATTAGATTATCATTTTGTTTGAACCAAGGAGGCCTAGTTTTGATCTAGCCCTTTGCCTAAAACTATGCAAATCTTGTTGCTCAAAGTGCCCAATAACTTGAAGTATTGTGTTTAGGTGTTCCGGCATAGTGTTTTGAGTTGTTTGTCTTCCTTAAGTGTTTTCCCCAAAGTCTGAAAGCCATTTCCCAAAGTTAGAGGGTCTTATACTTCTATGCTTGGCTTGAATGTTTATTTCTATGTATTGATTAGCTTATAGTTACATTTTGCATGATTAATGGTTTTCCCTACCATGTTTATGTCTGCTATTAAACTAGTTATGCTTGAAATCCTTCGTCGTTCACAAACTTGATGTCCATTTACTCCATTTTGCCCAAAGATCCTTTTTACCTTGAATCAAATCGGCCCTTCAACAGCCTTGTATCGTCATCTAATAGCTTTCTTGGCCTTTTGACCCCATAGTCCAGTTAATCTATCACCTTGTTATCTATTTTATATCTTTGATCAGTTTCATCCCTCACAACTTAAAAAACAAAAAAACTTACTTCATAACTAGCCTAAAATCAGAACACAATAAGAAAACAAACAGATATCCCTTACACATATAGAGAGAGCCCTCTCTGAGTCCAGGAAGGCTAGGTCCTTGGGCTCCAAAGCTTGGTTTGATGTTACACTGTCATTTGGCTTGCCAATCAGCCAAATCACGGGACCCTAACACCCCTCTCATTCAAAAAAGTGTTTTCCTCAACACTTTAGTAGTTATGGGTGCTTCTGTATAAAATTATCATCCTCCCATGTAGAATCTTCAGTGGGTAATTTCTTTCACTTAATCAGATACTCTGAAATTGATCGATTTCGTAGCTATCGAGTTCTTGTTTATGTGACTACTTCAGGTTCCAATATAATTTTTACTTCCTCATCAAGTTCTAGAAATATTGTTTGAACTGGAATTTTTTCACCTATAACCTTCTTTAAGCATGAAACATGGAAAAATGGACGCACTCGCAACGAAATAGAAAGCTCCAATTTGTATGTCATAGTACCAATATTTTGAAACACCTTGTAAGGGCCATAATACTTTGGTGATAATTTATCATCCTTCTTAGCTTGCTTAAGGGAAATTTGTTTGTATGGTTCCATAAAAATACCCAGTCTCCTGCGGCAAAACTTCTCTTGTTGTGACGTTGATCTACCTGTTGTGTCATTCGATTTTGTGCCAGATGTAGGTTATCCTTTAAGAGTTGGAGAACTTCTCATTGATGCTCGATGTGATCTTCCACTGCTTGAACCTTATAATTTTCTATTAAGGATGATGTGATGGACGGTGGATGATATCCATAAAGTGCCATAAATGGGTTCATTTTTGTTGCAGTATGGAAGGAAGTTTTCTACCACCATTCAGTGAGAGGTAACCACTTGACCCATTATGTTTGTTTATCAGATACAAAACAATGAAGATATCCTTCCAAACATTTATTCACTATCTCAGTTTGACCATTGGATTGAGGATGATAAGATGAGCTATGATATAGTTGAGTACCCAAACAAGAAAATAATTATGTTCAAAAATTTCCAGTAAAAATGGGATCTCTATCGCTTACAATAATATTTGTGTTTCCATGTAGCTTTTGAATTGTTTCCATAAATGTAGTAGCAATTTTACTTGCTTTAAATGGATGAGATAATGCACAAAAGTGTGCATACTTGGTAAGTCTATCAACTACCACCATGATGACACTCTTTCCTTCGAACTTAGGAAAACCTATGATAAAATCCATTGAAATCTCCTCCTAATGTTGACTTGGCATGGATAAAGGTTGTAGAAGACTCGGGGTCTTAATTGTCTCAAATTTATTTTGCTGGCAAACCAAACATTCCGCCACAAAATTTTGAACATCGGATTTAAGGCCATCCCAAAAAAATTCTTTCTTCACCCTATGGTAAGTTCTTAAAAATCCGAGTGTCCTCCTAAAGGAGAAGTGTGCAATTCCAAAATAATATTTTGTTTTAGTTGAGAATTCTTACAAATATATAAGCAACCTTTGTACCATAAGGAATAATTTTTCCAACTAAATGTATCAGATGTACTATGATATTTTTGAAACTTTTGAATGAGTGTCCACACTTCTTCATCCTTCCTCCATTCATCCCTTGCTTCGGTTATCCAATCTGGTTGGATAATAGAAATGGCACAAAGCAATGCTTCCACCCTTTCATTATTTCTTGAGAGTGCATCTACAACAAAATTTAACTTCCATTTTTTGTAGATTATTTCAAATTCATAACCCAACATCTTTGTGACCCATTTTTGTTGCTCTTCTGAAAATATTATTTGTTCTAAAAAGTGTTTAAGACTATCATGATCAGTTTTTACCTTGAAGTGTATTCCCATTATGTAAGTTCACCATTTATTTAGTGCATGTAGTATTGCTAACATTTCCTTCTCACAAATATCTTTTTGTATACTTTCCTT
The DNA here is from genome assembly GCA_034641835.2 of Pinus albicaulis. Lineage (NCBI taxonomy): Eukaryota > Viridiplantae > Streptophyta > Pinopsida > Pinales > Pinaceae > Pinus > Pinus albicaulis. The sequence continues at coordinate 209,100,603 of CM076581.1, read as the reverse complement.
TGATTGGATGACTTTCAAAAGAAATGGGTCTTCCTTCTTGCATTAAAACAACACCAAATCCATTTCCTAAGGCATCACATTCCACAATAAAAGTTTTTTTGAAGTCTGGCGTAGCTAAGACCGGTGCTAGGCACATTGCCTCTTTAAGATGTTCAAAGGCCTTAGTTGCTTCAAGAGTCCATTAAACTGCATCTTTCTTAAATAATGTCATTAGAGGTGCTGCTATTCTCCCATAATTCTTAACAAACACCGGATAATAACCTGTTAACCTGAGAAATCCTCGCAACCGCTTTATGGTTGTGGGTACTTTCCATTCCTTAATGGATTTAATTTTGTTAGGTTCTACCTTAACACCCTCGTGAGATACAATATGACCCAGATATTCCACCTCTTGTACTCCAAAGAAACATTTGGATGCTTTTGCATATAATTGTTTCTCCTCCAATAGTTTGAGCACCCTGTCAACATGTTGAACATGATCCTTCCAAGAATTGATGTATATTAGTATATCATGAAAAAATACTAGCACAAAATTTCTAAGGAAGGGTTTGAAAATGGAATTCATCAACCCTTGAAATGTAGAAGGTGCATTGGTAAGGCCAAAATGCATGACCAAAAATTCATAATGACCTTCATGAGTTCAAAACACCGTTTTCAGAATATCTTCAGTCTTCATTATAATTTTATGATATCCTAAACGAAGATCCAACTTGGTAAAATAAATTGTGTTGTTATATCATTCACCATCGCCCCAAGAAACTCATAAAAAGGGGGATCACCCAAAGCATAAAAGGGAGAAATACTTAAAGGAGTGTATGGGTTCATGTGAATTATAATCCATATAAAAAAGTGGACAAGGCATAATATACATTATTGCCTTGCAGTAAACTTTACATAGAACAAAGGAAGATAAAGGTACAAGACAGTTGGACAGAGCGGGACCTGCCCATGCTCCAAACAGTCGAAGGAAGAAAGGCACGTAAAGAGTTTCCAGGGGGAGCAAGGATGGCAAGGGGAAGGCAGAAGCTAACCCCCCGAAATGGTGGTGGCCTGGCATATGGTGGGACCCGAGACAGGTACTCCGTGGGTTGAGGGCTGTGGGCTTAGAGCTGCTCCAAGACCCCGCCGGACTTTCTAGTGGGCCCGACCATGGAGGACACCTGGCGCTATGAATGCAATGGTAAGGTAAGTCCTAGGACACCCGATACATGACCAGTACCACCATTTAACCCAATGCATGGTATACACCTAACCAAACCATGATAACCAATAACCAAATACCATGCAACCCAGTGTCGGCGTCCTTATGACGTCAGCCCTACAAGTGTCGTCCTAGCCTAATTTTTCGGGTAATCTAAAGCTGTTTAACCCTGATCTATGTTCACTATGGTAAAATACTTTCTTTTACGATATAAGTGTATTTCCAAAGTGCGAGCGTTCAGTGCCAGGTCTACCAAGTCGCTTTCAACTTCCCTGCGTCGTTTTCTCTTGAACAGTTTCCTTACTGCATAGGTATTCCATCCCTTTTTCACTATCTAGTTTCCTTCCACTTTTCATTTTCATAATGGTCATGGGTAAAATCAAGGTTAAGAAGTCTGAACCCGAAACCCCTCAAGTTCGCGAGTCTAGGGCTACTCCCGGATCTGAGCCATTCACAGACATGCAAGCCCATATTCGATACCCACAATACCCTTTCTTCATCAGTAGTGTCAAACCCGACCTATTTAGGAAACATATAGAAAATAGGGATAGGTTCGGAGTTGTTTTCTTGGTGTTATACCACCAGATTACTCCACCCATATACCCAGTTGTGGAATTCATATGTTGGCCTAGGGAAGCGTATGATGAGCGCTGAGACATGTTCCTATCGACTCAAGGGAACAAGATATTTAGTGTATCTCCTGAGATCATCAGGAAAGCCCTATGTTATCCTCCCAGTTCTAACTATATTAGCTTCACTGAAATGTCTTTATCTCGTCATTTTTCCAAGCTACCCTGGAGGCAGTAGAGCGATTTCATCATTGCTATTTCCAAATCTCACCTTACATCTTTCCCGTCTTTGGACTCGGTGCCTCTGAATACATTCAAGGAAGACCTTCAGCCAACACTTGCTCTCATCGCAGGTTTGCTAGGTATAGAAGGAGTGGAGCGAGTCACGAAGGAATGTGTAGCCCTTTTATGGTTAATGTCACAATCGGGTGTTGTTTTGGATATCCCTGGTTTCTTGGCCTCCACCATCCAAAACCAGTTTCTAGACCTCCCGGCCACCAGCCATTTTTGTTTTTGCTCCATGGTGTTCTACCTCTTCCTTTTCCAGCAGGCTAATAAGTTTGAGGGTTTGGGTTTGGACAATTTTTCTAGGATAACTTCCCAACCAAAAACGGTCTCCGACATGAACACTGCAGTACATAAGTTGGCTAATGGGGTGGGTTATTCAAATTTCTTAAACGAATTCATGACAATAGCTTATACTATTATTCACGATAACCCTACACCCAGGATTTTTCTTGAACAGAGGAACTGGGTACAGTACAGTGAGGAAGAAAGCACAGGAGATTGGTACCTATTTGATGACTACACTGAGATCAAAGTTTACGGTGCAGAGGTTTCCCCTTATATATTGCCAGTTTTTCCCGCCATGTGGATTTTCGCCTTTGAGTACCTCCGACAGACCTTGAAGGCTGACCAACTCCACTTCCTCCCTGCAAAAAAAGGGTTCATTCTTAAGCTTCCTACAACCATCGGCCCTTTCATTGTTAACTAAAGACATGCCCTCCCCATAGTGGAAAACCTGCTCAAAGGTATGGATTTAAGACAAGGGAAAGCATGGCCTTATGATCCGAAAGGCATCATATCAAACAAGAGGAAGAAGATTAAATCAACTGCATATGCTCACGAAACTAGACCCTTCATCGAGTGGAGAGATAATCTTGATACCTGGCATTTGCTTTCACAGATGGAGACTGATTCATCTGCGATAGGGGAAAAAAGGAGACACGCTTCAACACAAGAAGCAGGCAAGAAACAGGTTGAAGAAGCTGGAGTCATAGGAGAAGACTCTCCGCCCTTTAAAATGCAGAGAACAAACGATGAAGAAGGTGTTGGGGAAGAGCCATCGCTGCAAAAAGTAGCACTGTATGGAGAGTTGGACAAGCAAAAAGAAGGTTTCGTGGTAAAACATGATGGTCCATCATCATCTAATTTCTTAGAAGTTTCACAAGCCATTTTTGTAAACAGGTCCAAGGAGGAAAATGAAATGAAGGGGAGGAACAGAACTATCAGGGAGAAACATTGGTTGGAATTGGAGGGATATGTAGACAAATATCATACTCCGTTTTATGCCGATATTGATATGGATAAAGAACAATTTTTGTTGGCCATGACTGAAGCGGTACTAGATCCAGAGGTTGGGACCACTAGCTACAGAGCTGTGGAGGTGGCAGTAAACATGTCACAAGTTCCCCCAATTGATAAGTGCAATCTGTTCCAGTGTTTCAGTGATATGCTAAAGGATGAGGTTGTGAAGCTCTCCCTCACTTTAAGGAAGCTACAAACCAAGTACAACCAAATGCTCGAGAACCTTAGAGTGGAGAAGACTAATGCCCATGCACTCTCAAATGACCTGCGAAGTCTTCAAGCTGTTCTGAAGGGAAAAGGGAATGATAAAACAGATCCTCAGGGTCATTTCATCTTAGAGTTGCAAAAACAGGTTGCAGCCCTGAAGCATAAACTAAATATGCCTAGTTTTCAGCACGTACAAACTACCGAATTAGCCCAGATAGAAAAGGACAAGGCTGATCTAGCAGACTCCCTTTCCAAGGAGAAAGAAGAGAGGGCTAAAATTTCTAGTGAGATGGATGACCTGCAGCAGAAGATGGACGAGCTGCAGAAAAACTGGGATGCACATGTATGCTCCACACCACCTCCTAAAGGATCCAGCTCACTCTCGGAACTACTAACCATAGTGCTGACCGAACTTCAAGTAGCAGAGAAGCAGGTTCAGATGGTATGACATAAGATCCATGAGCTCGAGGCCTGCCTCAAGGATAATTCCAAAAAGGCAGTGGCTGTTGTTGAGTCTCAAATCTGCATCTTTCCTATACACCTTTCTAGACCTTTTTCATTCACCTAAACCTTCTAAGTTTTCAATATCATTGCATATCAATTGTAAAAGAGCATCTAAAATGTTTTTTAACTATGTTTTGTGTCTGTTGTTTGATTTATATTTTTGCTCATTCAGCTGCGGAATCTTGCCACTTTCCGCAGCTGCTGCAACTTTCCGCAGCCATTTTGTGAAAGTCTATGTTACAGGTGTCTTCAGGCAATTCGAGCCACATGGGCAAGTCAGAAATGATGTGGACATGGATCGTGTCCTATTGGCTCGGGAAAATTCACCTAAGGAGGCTGCGGTCAAAGGTACCCAAGTGGAAGTCAACCGTAGAGTCCCACGGTGACAAGACTCTGTTTCTCATCACGTGGAGATTTGTATGACCGTTTCTAATTTACGGGAGACACATCAACACCTGTACACGGCTCCATAAGCCGAATCCAACATCCACTCTTCATAGATTTACTCCTCACCGCGGCCATGATGCTGGATCTCTGGACGTGATGGTTCACGTGTCTCCATCAGCACAAACTTTAGGGAATTAGTTATATCACCTTTGTTATAAATAACGTGTTTTCATACGCATAATAGTTAGCCTCCATATAGCTCTGTAATGTAATTGCGTTGCCACTGTGCTGTAATATCATTTCTCTGTTATGACTTCATTTTAATATATAAGAAGACTCTGTTTCCAAGCGTAATTCGTATTTGAAGGCTGTTGCCCGAGGCTGGTGCAGAGGGCCCCTGCACACGCTGAGGTTTTGTGCATTACTGTATAGTTTCTTGTTTTATTTCTTTAAGTTCATTGTGCCATAAGTCATTCACGTGTTTATACATTGCATCTTTTATGGTATTTATGCTTCATCTCTGTTCATAATCTTTCATGCTTTACATTTTACTTCTGTCCATAATCTTTCATGTTTTATGTTGTTGTTAACTGATCAGTGTTCTTGTTTCAGATTACAAATAGGCAGCCAGGGCATTTGCATATCTTTTGACTAATGACATGGAATCAATATTGTTCTGCTGCTAATTTATTTTTCTTAGTTTTTGTTTAATTCCAGTACTGCTTTGTTTATTTCAGTCTTGCACATTTGCTTCAGTAGTTAGATTTAGATATATTAAATTGCTCATGTCATTTTCAGTTACCTCCGAAAGCCACAGCTGGACTGATGGTGAGGGGTTGAAGTATGAGTGTGTAGTTTGATATTAGTTTACTTTCTGCAAGTTAGATATATTAAATTGCTCATGTCATTTTCAGTTACCTCCGAAAGCCACAGCTGGACTGATGGTGAGGGATTGAAGTATGAGTGTGTAGTTTGATATTAATTTACTTTCTGCAAGTTAGATATATTAAATTGCTCATGTCATTTTCAGTTACCTCCGAAAGCCACAGCTGGACTGATGGTGAGGGATTTAAGTATGAGTGTGTAGTTTGATATTAGTTTACTTTCTGCAAGTTAGATATCAGATTGCTCAAGTTGTTTATGGTTACCTCCGAAAGCCATAGCTGGACTAATGGTGAGGGATCTGAATATAAGTTGATGTAATTTGACTTAGATTTACTTTGTTGCAATTCTTGGATTTCTTTAAGCATAGTTTCTTTTGTGTTTAGACAGCAGCAAGGATAGTTTGGTTTTCATGCTCAATAGTTCACTGTTTGATTTATTAGGCTAGCAGCACATTTTCATTTCCTTTCAGTTTTGTCATTGTATGTTTCAAATTCCTTTTTAAGTTTGAAGTTGGTAAATCATTATAAAGGATATCATTGCCTTGAATAATCATAACCATACTTGTTTTTATTTTAGAATTTCCATCTCACATTAGAAAACCAAAAACGACAAAAAGGTAAGAAATAGGTTATCTTGCACATATAGTGCGCCACACTTCATCAGCTTATGAATCCCGGATTGATAAATTAATGTAGCAATTTAGGAAACACTAAATTGACCAAACATTTTGGCGCCGTTGCCGGGGAAGTGTAACTAGGTAGCCAATTTCTTAAAAAAAAAAACAAAAACAAAATAATAAAAGAAGGGAAAACTTGATAACTTCTTGAAGTATGCTCTCCTCTTGCACCTAGTGTGATCTGGAGGATCAGAAAAGAGAGTTATTGGTTCAATAATTTCTTAAGTATGCTCTCTTCTTGCACCTAGTGTGATCTGGAAGATTAGAAAGAGAATTATTAGCCCAACTTTAAAAAAATAAAAATAAAAAAATGACATGCATAGAGCAAGAGATTCTAGGTGAAGGTTTATAGCTAAAGCCAAGAGTTCGATTTTCACAACTCCATCTTCTTCAAGGCATAGACAAGATTCACCACCATCTACCCCTAGCCTTAAGATTTTTGGAATTCAAGGAGCAGCTGAATTAGAGGATTCTTCTATACCACCTACTAAATCTCATTTAGAAAAGGAAGAGACTCCCTCTCATCCTCCCTTGATAGAAGAACCAGAGGACTTTAAGGACTCTAAAGAAACTATCATGGCAGAGGAAATAATAGATGGATTTAGAGGTAGAGGTAGAGAAGGAGGAAACAATGGAGACAACAATGGTGAAGGTAATAATGGAAGAAATAGGGAAGGAGACAACTTGTTTGGATTCCCTATAGTTGATGAGGAAACTCATACAACAATGAAAAATATCTCACCATTTGTCCTCCCCAACTTTTATGGATTGCGAAGTGAGGATCCTGAAACATTTCTGTTTGAGTTTGAAGTCGTGTGCCGAACCTATGACTATATGGAAGACTCTCAAAAACTCAAACTGTTTCCTTCAACACTGAAGGGAGCTGCTTTGAAATGGTTCATGGGATTAGCCACTCAATATATTATGACTTGGAATGATATGAAACAAACATTTTTGGATAGATACTTGGACTATTGTATGCCCACCAATCACAAGGATGAGGTGTTCAAAATGATGCAAAAAGAAGATGAAAAATTGGAAGATTTACTTGAAAGATTTCAATACAACTTAAAAAGAGAAAAGATGAGCAACTTAGATGAAGAAACCTTGAAAGCCCTCATATTAAAAGCCATTAGAGATGAATGGATAGATATTTTAAACATGATGGGGAAAGGAGACATTTCTCAACTTCCACTTCGTGACATAACAAAACTATGTGTCCATCTCTCAAGAAGAAAATCTAAAACAGGAAAAGGGCCTAGGGATCCTTCTCTTATTAGGGCTAACAAATCTGCAACTGGATCAGTAAGTAGGGCAGAGATTGGTAATATGCTTGATGAGTTCAAAACTGATATCTTAGGGAACCTTAGTGAACAACTAGACACCCTTAAAATCCAAAACAAGAAGAAAGCAGAAACAGATGCTTTAGCCATCTTTTGTCCGAAATGTAGGAAGAAACATGCTTTAAGGGAATGTCCCTTGGATGCAAAAGTTGTAGAAACATGTATAATTTGCTCAGAGAATCATGAGATCAAGGATTGTCCTTCAATTCCTGGACTCAAAGCTGTTTTTCAAGAAGACCCAAATTCAGTAGAATCTCTTTGTTTTGTTGCAAGAAGACCTTGGAAGGGACAACAAACTCAAGGGTTTAACAACCCTATGAATTTTCAAACCCCACCAAATTGGAATCCTTGGCAACAACCTTGGCCCCAACATCAAAATTCATATCAGCCATGGGTACAAGGGATGAAAAATCCTTATGGGATATTTGCTCAATTTTATCAATATCCTCCATCTTTTCAAAATCAACAAGCTCCACAACTTCCAAACCCAAATCCAAAACTTTCATTGCCATTTCCACAACAACAACCTTCTCAACAAAATACAAATCCTCAACTCATGCTCCCATACCAACAGAAGACAAATCAACTTCCAGCTCAGCCATTGCCAAATCCTAACAATAAGAATCCTCAAACTACTTATATGGTAGAAGGACAACAATTTCCTACCTATATGATTATTCCTCTCAACGATGTACAACTCAGATCTGGTAGAGTTTTAGAAAAACCTTCTATAGATATTCAAGAGCAAGATACCTCTGAGGAGGACTCTCTTTAAGTCAATAAGGGTTCTGAGGAAGAATCTCTTCAAAATCCAAGCATGCAAAAAGAAAAAGAAAAGTTAACACCCACAACTCCTATAGTTGAGCAACCAACAACTTCATCTACACCTCCTTTTCCTGAAAGACTACAAATTGACAAGGGGGTGGAAAAACAAATCTTATTGCCTAACTATGACTTTCTAGATGAATTGAAGAATGTTTGTATCAAGATTCCCTTGCTACAAGCCATTCGAGAAATTCCTATTCTAGCAAAAACCATAAAGGAGTTGAGTTTCAAAAGACCGGGAAGGAAACTAAAAGACACAAAAAGAATCCACCTGGTAGGGAAGATTGCAGATATTATGATGGGAAAAATTACCATGCAGAAGTATGTAGATCTAGGAAGTCCAATTGTCAAGACACATATAAATGGGATAGAAATTCCAAACACATTGATTGACTTAGGGGCTACTATCAACATTATGAGTAGACAGACTATGGACCAGCTAAAACTTCCTAACCTTCTTTTTACACCTACTTTACTGCAACTTGCAGATCGATCAATTATTAAACCGGATGGTGTATTAGAAGATATTTCAGTCTCCTTAGATTCTTGGGAATATCCAGTAGATTTTATGATTTTGACTCCCAAGAGTAATCTAGGAGGGCACCCACTTATCTTAGGAAGACCTTGGCTAGCCACAGCTGATGTTTTCATTAGTTGTAGATCTGGGGATATGTACATTTCTAATGGTAATTCGACAAAGAAATTCAATTTGTATCCTCCAGCAAAAGCAATCACAGAAGTAGGAGACAATGAATGGGTTGATGATGAGGACACTATACAACCTGTCTTTACCATTTCTGAAATCAGTGAGGATAGTCAAATTCTGAACACATTAGAAAATTTTGATATATCTTCAGAATATGACCCCACACAATTTCAATTGGAATCTGACATAGAATATTTATCATCAAGACAAATGTCTCTTTACTCTATGGAAGAGTTTGGTAGTTCTACTATTGAGATTTTTCCAGGGAAAACATTGAATATCAACAAACATTTGGAAAAGTCACAACAAGAAGAACTAACCAAAATCTTGCAAAAACATTCTATTGCATTTGCATGGGAGTATATTGACATGAAAGGTATTGATCCTAAGACTTGCATCCATCATATCTATATTGAGGAAAACAGTAGACCAATCAGACAACCTCAAAGAAGGATGAATCCAAATCTTAGGGAGATAGTGAAAGAAGAGCTCCAAAACTACTCAATGTAAACTTCATTTATCCAATTTCAGATAGCCGATGGGTTTCTCCTTTGGTTATAGTACCTAAAAAGAATGGTAAATGGAGGGTATGCATTGATTACAGGGAATTGAACAAAGCAAATTTGAAGGATCACTTTCCTTTGCCTTTTATCGATCAGGTATTAGATACATTAGCGGGTAAAAAGTACTTTTCATTTTTGGATGGTTTTAGTGGCTATAATCAAATTCAGGTAGCACCTGAAGATCAAGATAAGACCACATTTACTTGTCCATGGGGAACTTTTGCCTATCAAGTGCTTCCTTTTGGGTTATGTAATGCACCTGCAACATTCCAAAGAGAAGTACTAGGAATTTTTTCTGATCTAATCCATGATTGTGTAGAGGTTTATATGGATGATTTTACAGTTTATGGTAATTCATTTGAAGAGGCATTAGAAAATTTGGAAAAATTCCTTATAAGATGTAAAGAAATAAACCTTTCATTAAGCCATGAAAAATGCTTTATGATGTTTACTGAAGGTATTGTTTTAGGACATCATATTTCAGGAGATGGGATTAAGGTTGATAGATCAAAAGTTGAAGTCATCTCTAAGTTACCTATTCCAAATTGTCAAAGAGATGTTGGAAGTTTTCTAGGATTTACTGGTTACTATAGAAGATTTATAGAAAACTTCACTAAAATAGCATCTCCACTCTTCAAATTGCTTACAAAAGACTGTGAATTTAAATGGGATCCTGACTGTCAATCAGCCTTTGAAACTTTGAAAACAAGAATATCTGAAGCACCTATCTTGAGAGGACCAAATTGGAAACTCCTTTTCCATATTTCTATGGATGCTTCAGATACAGCTCTAGGAGCTGTGTTGGGTCAAAAAGATTTAGTTCCTTATGCCATTTATTATACCAGTAAAAATTTGACTCCCACGGAGTTAAACTATACTGTGACTGAAAAAGAGTTTTTAGCTGTTGTTCATGCAATTAATAAGTTTAGACATTACATAACAGGCTATGAAACTTTTATTCATACTGACCATTCTGCAATTAGATATTTAATGAACAAACTTGTTACTAATGGCAGAGTGACAAGATGGCTCTTACTTTTGCAAGAATTCAATATTACTGTGTTGGATAGACCAGGAAAACAAAATACGGTAGCTGATTTCTTGTCTAGGATTCAGAATACTAAAGAAGATTCTCCTGTAGAGGATAAGTTTCCTGATGAATACTTGTTTGCAGTAACTATTAAGACTCCTTGGTATGTAGATATTGCTAACTATTTGGTTACAGGGAAACTGCCTTCACATTTATTTCCAAGTGAAAAACGAAAAATTATTCAGGAGAGATCAAAATATTCATGGATTTCTAACGAATCGTTTAAAACAGGGCCAGATCTTGTGATCATAATATGTGTCAAGGAAGATGAAATGCATGATATTCTTAAGGCATTTCATGATGAACCATGCGGCGGACACTTTGCAGACAAAAGGACGACCTATAAAATCCTCTCTTTAGGATATTATTGGCCTTCCCTCTTCAAAGATGCAAAACAATATGTCAAAAGGTGTGACAGCTGCCAAAGAGTAGGGAAACCTACCCTTTCAAATGAAATGCCATTGAAAACATAGGTACTCATTGAACCCTTTGAAAAATGGGCTTTAGATTTCATTGGACCTATTAATCCACCATCTAAGCAAAAGAAGTATATATTGGTTTGTACTGATTATGTTACTAAATGGGTAGAAGCCAAAGCATTAGTATCTGCTACTGAAAATTCAGTTGTTTATTTTCTTTATGAGGATATTTTTACTCGCTTTGGTGTTCCAAGAGAAATTGTGACAGATCAGGGGAGCCAATTTACATCCAATTTGGTGGAGAAGTTGATGGAAGAATACAAAATCAAGCACAAAAGATCTACTCCTTACCATCCGCAAGAAAATGGTCAAGTGGAGTCCACAAATAAAGTTCTTGAAAGTATCATCACCAAAACTGTTCATCTACATAGAAGATATTGGGCAGAAAGGCTTCCTGAAGCCTTGTGGGCCTACAGAACTACATGGAGAAATACAACAAGACATTCTCCCTATGAACTTGTTTATGGGAAAGAATTCCTGCTCCCCATTGAGTTCCAAGTCAAGACCTTCAAGATAGCAGTTCAATTGGGGATGAATTTATCAGAAGCCCAAAAGCATAGAATGGAGCAATTAAATGAGCTAGATGAGATCAGACAAGAGGCAATTCTAAGAGCTGATCTAGTTCAATATCAAAGAGCTAAATGGCATGACAAGTACATCAAAGAGAAGAAGTTTCAAGAAGGAGATTGGGCATTGTTATTTGATTCCAAGTTTAAAGATTTTCAAGGAAAATTTCGGACTCATTGGCTTGGGCCATATGAGATTGACAAGATCTTTAGCAATGGAGCGGTAAGAATCAAGACCATTGATGAGTTTCAAACTCCTCTTATTGTGAATGGCCACAAATTGAAAGTTTATCATAAGCCACTCTCAAAAGAGGATTTTGTCAAAATGTTTCAAGAAAATTCTGCAATCAGGCTGGTACAGAAGAATTCTTCTTCTCCACCAGCCTAGCTTTTGTTCTTTTCAGTTAAAAAAATAAAATAAAAAATAAATAAAAAATAAATAAAAAAATAAATAAAATTGTATAAGCCTGAAAACCAATCACTGATTGGCAGTCTTATACAGAAAATGTAGGGTGAAAATCAGGAACACCTGACACTCTATATTTTCCAAAAAAAAATCTCTCTCTTTCATTTCACAAGTTTTGTGACCGCCCACTCCATTCCATTCCACTTCATTCCACTTCATTTCATTCCACTTCATTCCACTTCATTTCACTCCACTTCATTCCATTTCACTTCATTTTATCTATTTCAATCCATTTCCATTTAGTCAATTGTCATCCGTTCATTTCCATTCACCCAAATAATAGTTGTGTCAGTTTCCGCAGCTGACATCTGTTTCCGCAGCTGACACCAGTTTCCGCAGCCAGAAGCAGATTCCGCAGCTACCACTCTGTTTTTCAAAATAATGTACAGCCATATGTTATTTCCATAATCATGAAATAAAATGCAGGTATGAGGACCAGTTATGAAGACATGGAGCATTCAAGATATCAATGAGGAGCAACTAATTGAAGACCAAGGAAAAATGGCAAGAATTCCAAGGTATGAGTAAAAATTTATTTCAAATAGCATTTAAAACACATTTTTATATAGTTATAAACCATAAGCTCCATTATGTGCAATGATTGTATTGACAACTTCCGTAACCACTCCATGATCTTTGTACAATCCTCCCACAATCCGTGCATTCATTCTTAAACGGTCCCATAATTAAACCTCCGATCTTCACTCATACTCCGATATTCCACCTGTGACAATGAAACGTAGTTGATTTGACTACGACTTCTTTCAGCCGCATAAAATCCGTAGTCGTTGTATAAACGTGCTTACATTTATTCTGCAGCCACCAAATTTTAAAACACTGCCGGATGTGTTATACTCCTATTGTTCTATTAATCTCACAGCCACATTTCTGCCGTGCTCACGTAACCCCTCTCTGTTCCGCTTCACTCCATTTCATTCTCTGTTACACTACAATCTGTATACCCACTCTCTGATATCTACCTACAGTCATCGTGCTCATTTCCTTTCATTCAGCCGTCCTACTTCCATTGAACCCTCCTCACGCAGGCAAGTTTTTAAAGAGCAGAAAGAAGGATGGGTAAATTGTTGAGAGCAGAACCAGAGGGACCTAAATTCATGGAAGGATACCCGCAAGTCAGGGATATATTGAAGAAGGCAAAGTGGCTGCGGTTTATCCAAAAGTTTAGAGGCTACCATAAAGAAGTGACAAAAGCTTTTGCAAGGTCTTTCAATGGCCTGGAGGTAGAGATTGGAGACCTTAAGTTTACGGTGAATGAGGCATCTATAGCATCTGCCACAGAACTTCTTCAAGAGGGTGAACGTTGGTTTAAGAATAAAAGCATTAGTGATGAAGCCTGGAGAGTAATTCTACATAATCCAGGTCTGGACATAACTATTTTTAAAAGAGGAATTCCTGTTCATGCTTTGAAAGAGGAATGGGATACTTTGTTGCTAGTTGTTCAAAAATTTATCACCTGTGAGGGCCGTTTTGGGTCAATGTATATGTACCATACCCGATTGCTGATGAATTTTATAGATAACCAAACCCTCAACTTGCCATAATTTTTATTAAATAGTTTGAAGAAGATGTCTGTGACTGTTCAGAAGCATTTAGGGGATGTAGAACCACATCTATATCACCATGGTCTTGTAAAAATTTTGATTGAAAAATAGTTAAAAGAGAAGAAGGATACATGGGAACAATTTTTTATTAGAAATTTCTTTGAGGAACCTCAAGAAATTCCTGAAGGTAGCACATCAAGAAGGAGTAGGAGAAAAAGAACAAATGATGAAACTCAAAGTAATCCTACTACTACAATTGAAAGAACTAGTAGGGAAGAGATACTGTCAAAAAGGAAGAAGAAAGAAACCAATGGCAAAAAGCCAATAACATCAAAAGAGAGAAAAAGTATTGAGGCTATACATCAAACCCCTTCTTCCGAAGAAGATCATCAAATGTTATCTGAAAGACTAGTTCACCTTCAAGAACAGTCATCTATGGCCAAGAAGAAAGGGAAAGGAAAACAAAAGCAAAAAGACAGTGGTCCACAGCGTGTGAGAAGAAGTTCCAGGCTTAAGGGAAAGTTGAGGAAAACGCAAATGAAAGGACCCCATTTTATTGATTTGGGGGAAGAAACATCTGAACAATCCCCAGCTGGCCATAGTCCATCTCACTCTCAGTCAGACAGTGAACCTACTTCATTTCATTCTCAGTCAGACATTGAACATAGTCCATCCTATTCTCAGCCAGACGTTAATGTGAGTCCTTCTCAGCCAGATTTTGAAGACAACTCTCCTCCACGGCATTTTGGGGACAGCCCAATAAAAACGACACCTGAGATAGACCCAAAGCAACAAGAAGTATATGATTATATAGAATTTTTAGAAAGAGCAGCTACGGGTCCCAGTACTTCGTCCACCCAGCCTCACACAATACAAGATGATTTAGTCCAATCACTGAAACAAGAAGTCTTTGAGCTAGAGATTTTAAATAGACACATTAAAAATGAAAATGAGACATTGAAGGAACAAAGTAAATTGGACAAAATCATTCATGATAATACCATGCTACATCTGGGACTATGGCAGAAGAAGAACAAGAAATTGAAGAGGAAATGCCAGAAGTTAAGCAGAGCACTGATTAATATCAAATTCAGATGCTTGATGAAAAATCCCAGGATGTTAGCAGCACCAAGGAAGAGGAGGAGAGGACTGGATGTACTGGCTGAAGTTTCAAGGCATATGAATTGAAGAAGGATTATCAAAATTTTGGTTGCATGAGGACATGCAACACCTTCACAGTGGGGGTATGTTGAGTCTCAAATCTGCATCTTTCCTATACACCTTTCTAGACCTTTTTCATTCACTTGAACCTTCTAAGTTGTCAATATCATTGCATATCAATTGTAAAAGAGCATCTAAAATGGTTTTTAACTATGTTTTGTGTCTGCTGTTTGATTTAGATTTTTTCTCATTCAGCTGCGGAATCTTGCCACTTTCCATAGCTGCTGCAACTTTCCGCAGCCATTTTGTGAAAGTCTATGTTACAGGTGTCTTCAGGCAATTCGAGCCACATGGGAAAGTCAAAAATGATGTGGACATGGATCGTGTCCTATTGGCTCGGGCAAATTCACCTAAGGAGGTTGCGGTCAAAGGTGGCCAAGTGGAAGTCAACCGTAGAGTCCCACGGTGACAGGACTCTGTTTCTCATCACGTGGAGATTTTTATGACCGTTTCTAATTTACGGGAGACACATCAACACCTGTACACGGCTCCATAAGCCGAATCCAACATCCACTCTTCATAGATTTACTCCTCACCATGGCCATGATGCTGGATCTCTGGACGTGATGGTTCACGTGTCTCCATCAGCACAAACTTTAGGGAATTAGTTACATCACCTTTGTTATAAATAACGCGTTTGCATACGCATAATAGTTAGCCTCCATATAGCTCTATAATGTAATTGCGTTACCACTGTGCTGTAATATCATTTCTCTGTTATGACTGCATTTTAATATATAAGAAGACTCTGTTTCCAAGCGTAATTCGTATTTGAAGGCTGTTGCCTGAGGTATGTGCAGAGGGCCCCTGCACACACTGAGGTTTTGTGCATTACTGTATAGTTTCTTGTCTTATTTCTTTAAGTTCATTGTACCATAAGTCATTCATGTGTTTATACATTGCATCTTTTATGATATTTATGCTTCATCACTGTTCATAATCTTTCATGCTTTACATTTTACTTCTATCTTTCATGTTTTATGTTATTGTTAACTGATCAGTGTTCTTGTTTCAGATTACAAATAGGCAGCCCGGGCATTTGCATATCTTTTGACTAATGACATGGAATCAATATTGTTCTGCTGCTAATTTATTTTTCTTAGTTTTGTTTAATTTCAGTACTGCTTTGTTTATTTCAGTCTTGCACATTTGTTTCTATAGTTAGATTTAGATATATTAAATTGCTCATGTCATTTTCAGTTACCTCCGAAAGCCACAACTGGACTGATGGTGAGGGATTGAAGTATGAGTGTGTAGTTTGATATTAGTTTACTTTCTGCAAGTTAGATATATTAAATTGCTCATGTCATTTTCAGTTACCTCCGAAAGCCACAGCTGGACTGATGGTGAGGGATTGAAGTATGAGTGTGTAGTTTGATATTAGTTTACTTTCTGCAAGTTAGATATATTAAATTACTCATGTCATTTTCAGTTACCTCCGAAAGCCACAGCTGGACTGATGGTGAGGGATTGAAGTATGAGTGTGTAGTTTGATATTAGTTTACTTTCTGCAAGTTAGATATAGTAAATTGCTCATGTCATTTTCAGTTACCTCCGAAAGCCACAGCTGGACTGATGGTGAGGGATTGAAGTATGAGTGTGTAGTTTGATATTAGTTTCTTTTTCTGCAAATTAGATATCAGATTTCTCAAGTTGTTTATGGTTACCTCCGAAAGCCATAGCTGGACTAATGGCGAGGGATCAGAATATAAGTTGATGTAATTTGATTTAGATTTACTTTGTTGCAATTCTTGGATTTCTTTAAGCATAGTTTCTTTTGTGTTTATACAGCAGCAAGGATAGTTTGGTTTTCATGCTCAATAGTTCACTGTTTGATTTATTAGACTAGCAACACATTTTCATTTCCTTTCAAGTTTTGTCATTGTATGTTTCAAATTCCTTTTTAAGTTTGAAGTTGGTAAATCATTATAAAGGATATCATTGCCTTGAACAATAATAACCATACTTGTTTTTATTTTAGAATTTCCATCTCACATTAGAAAACCAAAAACGACAAAAAGGTAAGAAATAGGTTATCTTGCACATATAGTGCGCCACACTTCATCATCTTACGAATCCCGGATTGATAAATTAATGTATCAATTTAGGACACACTAAATTGACCAAACAACTCTGCAGAAAGATATAGAAGAGGGGAAACAAGAGAAGCTACAGCAGGATAAGACTATCAGGGACCTTACGAGCCAGATGAAAGGAAATATCACCCTTTTGGATACCCAACCCTTAATTTGGACTGACATCATCATGGAAGTAAAGAAGTGTTAGGCCTTCCTGACCTTAATTGAAGAAAAGAAGGTTGTGTTTTGTCAATTTAGAAGAACTCTACATGAAAGGCTCATGGATGCTGCAACTGAGGCTGAAATTTCCAGAAGGTATATTGCCTTCTTAAATGATGAAATCCCACAAGAATTGGCCAACCAGGGAATCAATGACAAGTTTAAGCAGGTAGCAGAATGAAGAAGGGTAATGGAAAATAAAGCCATGCGCAACCTTGCACTGGGTAGTTTAGAACAGATGGCGACAAGTCTGGAGCAGTTTGATGTAGAATGGACAGAACTGATGTGTGCTAGCCTCCCATCATCTTGGGAGCCTGAAAATGTTGTACTACAACCATTACCATTTTACAAGTGAAAAATGACAGAGGCGATGAATAAAACAGATATACTGTCTGAGAAGACCACTCGGCTTAAGGCTGAAACAATAATTGCTGCACTCGGTAACAAATTCTCTCTCCTCTATCATATTAAACAATGGTTGCCTACTCAGGCGAATTATGTTGAATTGAGAGAAGTGCACGCTCTGTTCGACGCTTTCGTGGTGATACCTGGTCCTACAACTGACACCTGGCAGAGGTGTAGAGATCATTCGATTTCGTCAACCATTACGTCGGCGTCCCTGTCAACTCCATCTGCCAAACAAAAAGCTAGCTCGTCTACAACTGCAGTACCGCCTCCCTCAGCACCAGCTCCCACTCAGCCACACCAAAAACAATGACACTCATGATTGGGCCTATGTGGCCCCTTATTTTATTTTCTTTTACTTCTACTTTTGAGTGAAATTCATATTTCACTCTTATATTCTTACTTTCCGTTAGCAAGTTGTTTTGTATTTCCATTAGAAATGGCTTTAAGCCCACTTTGTAAGATGATGGGAGGTGTTATACCCCATCATCAATTTTAATTTTTGATTAAGACTTCAAACTGCACATAGGCATGTGGAAAAGATATTTTCCCAAAATATATTTCCGCATATAGAACATCAGAATGTTATAAAAGCAGTGGAGAAAGGCATATGAGAGGTTCCAGATTTTCCAAAGGACTCACTAGTTCAAGTATTCTATATCTATTTTGTATGAACTTTGATAGTGGATGTTTGAAGATCCCTTAGGGACTCAGTAATAATAAGCTTTGTTGGAATTTGGGATTCCACTCTGGATGATTCACAGTTTGTAACTCTTCTCCATGTTTTTAATATAAATGTTCATTTCGTATCTCTCTACATTTCTTGTAACTAATGTTCAAGAATGCAAGTGCTCCCATGTTTAAATTTGAATTTATCATAGTAGATACTCATGTTTACTCATTTACAACGCTTTAAATATGGCTCAGGCATGATACTTTATTTCATCTTCTAAATCTTCTGCCATTCCTCAAATATTAACTACAATGGATTCTTATCTTTGAACGAGTCTAGATATATGAATTCTCATGTTTGCATGAGCCCAGTATATATGGATTCTTATATTTGAATAAGCCCGGTTATAGTTGAGATATTACTCCATCTTCTTCCATAGTCATCGCTCGTATGCAAACTTGATATCTGTGTGTTCATTTTAGAATTCAGCCCCCTTTACAACATTTTGTTTTAGAGTTGTCTGATGCATTTACTTATTGTAGTTTATACTCAGTTTCTGCAGTTTTCCTAGTTGTTGTGTTTAAAATTTGAGGTCTTGGTTCCACCCTTATTAAAACCATTCATCTGAGTGATAGTAGCATGAGAGCCTAACATTGTCAACTACAATTAGTTGAGTCATATGCTCCTTGCATTTAAGATCTCCTAGGCACTAGTCTTTATACAACTTAAGGCTGTCTCTATGAGCTACAACATCTTTCTGGTGCCGTCTCCAGGGAACCAATTTAAATAACTAAATCCCTGGGCCTCGACAAATATTCATCCAAATTTTAGAATAGGTGAGTAGGAAGGGTTGGGAGTTGTAGATCACTCACCTTGGCAACTCCACTGTCATTCAAAGATAAATCTATTTTCAGTCCTGGCTTCCCGAAAGCCACACCTGAGTTCAGATACATCCCAGTTGAGGACACCTTCAGTGTCTGATCCAGAGAATATTTTGCACAAGGGAATTTGGAGAGAAATAAAATCAGTGCATACAGATATTCCCAGACTCTCCCTAGAAGACTCTCCATCCTCCTCTCAATTAGCTCAAGATCATGGTCCTGATTCCACTGGGAGAACCCTTGATTATACTTTAGATAGCCCCTCCCTGGAAAATATTGAAGTCAAAGATGAGGCTGAATCTGTAGATAACGCGAGCTTCTTTTTTCATCCCACTCCTGAAGCTGAAGAAGTTAAAGAGGTCATAGAGGTTTCCACTTCTCATATTCCAACATTTCAATCAACCCCTCAAGTTGTTGTTCAGTATATCCCCATTGTCATACATACTTCTCTTCCACCACCTCCTAATACACATCAGAATCTCCCACCACCTCCACAACCTCCGATGGCAGTTCCTGGCTTCCTACTGAACAAATATGCCCCCCTGGCATTGCCTCAGATCCTGAATGACATGTCTCTAGATTACTTGAAGATCCTACCTCGTTTCAATGGTGAAAATGATACTGAAGCTCAAAAACACCTGGAATTTTTCTGCGCCTTCGTAGAAAATTTCAATGTTGAACATCTGGATGTGGTGTTGAGATCGTTTGTCTAGTCTCTAGATGGAGAGGGCAAAAAATGGTTGAATATTTTGGGAGACCGCTCCATTACTAACTGGGAGGAAATGGAAAATTCCTTTATCAAGAAATGGGGAGAGAATAAGGACCATGGATATTGTCTTACATAATTCAATGCACTTAGAAAGAGACATAATGAAGATGTGTCCAAATTCATCAAGAGGTTTAATAAATTATATACAAGTCTCCTGCCCGAAATGAAGCCTCACTAGATCACTGCTAAGGTGGTGTTTGTAGCAGCCTTTGAGTTAGAATTCAGATTATCTCTAAGAGAAAGGAAATATAATACTCTGGATGAAGCCCAGACCGATGCGTTGGAAGTGGAAGCCAACTTCGCTTCTACGGGTAAATAAAAAAGGAGGTCAGACCATGATGCTAGACGGAGAGGGAAAGAAGAAGCATCTCCCTCAAGTCAATATAGAGAGGTAGCAGATCAAAAAATAGAGGAGATGAATAAAATGATCAAGAAAATTTCGAGTAAGCTTGTGAAGCTTGAGATTGAAGCAAATAATTCCTCGTCCAGGTCACCCCAAGTTGCTCCAAAAAGGGGTTATAATCCCCAATACAGAAAGCCTCATTTACAAATATTACAAAGAGATCGGAAGGAGCAGCAAGACCACATACAACCCCCACTGTATTTGGAAGGGAAAATGGATGGCCCTACCGAAGACATACCTGATGGGAAAGATGATCAATATCTTGCTTACTCAAAAGGTGATGAAGATGAGTCTTCTTTGCAAGAAATTGAAGGAGTGGAGCTTTCCTTAAAAGAAGAAGAAGAAAAAACAGGTTGTGTTGAAGATCCAGAGATCGATGATTACTGTAAAAAAATTGTAGATTTCATGCAAGCACAGTTTCATAGAAAATATGATCTCAGGTCCTATAGAAAGAGAACCCACACACAAGAACAAGAAGAAGAGATGCCTCAGAAGGAAACATTTGTTCATAAAGCTGGAGATAAAGGTAAGAGACCTATAACTAAACCTTTACATTCTAACGACTCCATTCCTTCCTCTTATAAGTTGGCCTCTAATCAAAATGTGAATGTTAAACCCATCCTAAAGGAAGAAAAACCTCTAGCCAATATAAATTAACCAAATGAAAGTCTCATAGACAAGCCTCCTCCTATGTTTAGCCTTTAGAAAGAGCTAGAAAAGGTAATAATTCTAGTTCCTTTGACTGAACTCCTGAAGCAACCATCCTATCAGGCTCAAGTGTCATCATTAATGCTTCCTCAAGGAGCTGCTCCAATCCCAAACAGTTTAAATCTCTAAGAAGAAAGGCCCATGGTTGTGTTTGGCCCCCATGTTGAGGAACTAGATTCTTCAACTCCCTCTTTCTATGTCTCCTTAGTAATTCATGACCTGTTATTGCATAACTGTATGCTGGATTCTGGAGCATCTCATAACCTCCTTCCCCTGTCAGTGATGGAACAATTTGGGTTGTATATCACTCGCCCATATAAATATCTATACTCTTTTGATTCTAAAAGAGTTAAATGTTTGGGGATGATCAAGGATTTGGTGGTAAATCTAGCCCAAATCCCAGCTAAGAGTGTGGTAATGGACATAGTAGTGGCTGAGATCCCAGCACATTTTGGGATGTTGTTGTCAAGATCATGGGGTAAAAAAATTAGAGGATCTATAAAGATGGAACTAACATATGCGACCATCCCTGTGTTTGTAGGCCAAGAGAGAATATTATACCGAGAAACAAGGTTTGTGAATATGGTCACTAAAGCTGATAATTCAGTAAATTCACTGGTGTACAACAAAGAGGGTGAGTTTTATTGTCTAATGCTTGAGGAAGATCAAGATTACTTACAGGAGTCCTCTTTCTGTCAAGTGAAGACTGATCAGTCTTCAAGTAATGAAGAAGGTGGGATCTGGACCTTGCACTTTGGCCGAGCCAACTCAAAGGAATGGAATGGAGTTGGGGTTTTCCTTATCTCCCCTACTCGACAACTGATCCCATTATCTTTCAAATTGGAGTATGAAGCCACGAACAATGTGGCTAAATATGAAGCCTTGCTTCTAGGTCTAAAAAAAAAAAATAACATGAATATTCAAAGCTTGAAGGTTTTGGGAGATTCGGAACTGGTGGTGAGACAAGTAAGAAATCAATTTCAAGCTAAGCACCCACGACTGAGGGATTACAGAAATGAGGTATGGGACTTGGTATAGAATTTCTTCTCCGCATTTAATATTTAATTCATGCCAAGATACCAGAATAAAATGAAGGACTCTCTTGGATTAGCTACAAGCACTTTTCGACCACCTCAGAACCCCCTCCTAAGGTATGAAATAGAGGTTCGCTATCGTCCTTCAATCCCGGACAATGTCAAACACTGGCAGGTGTTTGAAGATGAAGAGAAAGTCAAGAGATTCATGGATACTATTGGGGAATTCTCCAATATGGACATAGATGTTGGTGATGAAGAGACTAGGGAGCTTCCTCAGAATAAATGGCACGATACCGTAGCTGGGCACAAGGTGCTGCAGCTCAAAGGAAATGTAATACCCAGAGGACTGGTCCCTCTGGATAGACTATTTGATAAGAATGATATCCTGATCCGACCAAGTAAGGTTTTTGAATAAAATTAGGTAGATGACTTGAACCTCGGCACAGAGGCTGATCCCAAGATTGTGAAATTGTCTAATAAGGTACCCAAAGAATACAAAGAGAAATATCAGGATCTATTTCAGACATATAAAGACGTCTTTGCCTGGTCCTATCAAGATTTTAAGACCTTTGATATTAGCATCATCCAGCACAAGATTCCATTAAAAGGAGATGCTAAGCCACACAAACATAAATTAAGGCAGATTAATCCTTTGCTCCTTCCTTCCATTGAAAAGGAAATTAAGAATCTGTTGAAGGCTAAGATTATTGTGCCATTAAGATATTCTGAATGGGTGGCCAACCTGGTCCCAGTTCGAAATAAGAACGGAGAAATAAGATTGTGTGTTGACTTTCAGAACTTGAACAGAGCATCTCTGAAAGATAATTATCCACTGCTCAAGATGGACCATATATTGCAGAAAGTGGTAGGATCTTCACATATGTCCATGATGTATGGATTTTCTGGGGTATAATCAAGTAGCAGTGCTTCCAGAGGACCAAAAGAAAACCAAATTCACCACTCCTTAGGGAACGTTTATGTATGCTCGAATTACGTTTGGATTGATCATTGCGGGGGCTACATTTCAAAGGGCCATGGACATTTATTTTGTGGGGGAACAAGACAAATTCGTAGTCGTGTACCTGGATGACATCACAGTCTTCTCAAAGGATGATGCTGAACATATAGAGCATTTGCGTAGAACCTTTGACAAGTGCTACAGGTATGGATTTTCCTTAAACCCCTATAAATATACGTTTTCTTTAGAAGAGGGTAAACTGTTGGGGCATATTGTAACAAAGGAAGGGGTAAAAATTGACCCTAAAGGGGTAGAAGTCATAAAGGGTATATCCTTGCCTAGAAATAAGAAAGAGGTCCAAGTTTTTCTTGGACGTATCAACTTTTTGATAAGATCCATACCGAACTATGCAGAGATAGTTCGGTACATAACTGAGATGCTGAAGAAGGATAACGAATTAAAATGGACTATTGAGTCGCGGGAAGCTTTTAACAGAATTAAAAATTATTTCACAGAAGCTCCAGTCTTGGCAGGACTGGATTATGAAAAACCCTTCATAATATTTTCATTTTCATCTCCCCACACCGTCATAGCTATATTATTACAAAAAAAATGAGGAAGGTCATGAATAACCCATTGCCTTTTTCAGCCAAGTGCTTCGCGACGCTGAGCTAAAATATAACATCCTGGAAAAACAGGCTTACGCATTGGTCAAATCTCTAAAGGCTTTTCAGATGTATGTACTGCAGTTAGCTATAACTACATTCGTACCCATAGTGGCTGTAAAAGACATCTTGATTCAGGGAGATAGTGAAGGAAAGAGAGGAAAATGAATAGCCAAGATACAGGAGTATGAGTTGGAGATATGCCCCACTAAGCTAATAAAGGGACAGGGATTAGCCAAGATCCTTTTCGAATCAAACTGTCAGGCTTTGGGGATAAATCTATCTATGGTGGCCAATGAAGAGACTGGAGGAGCAGATCAGCAGAGCGGAATAGAAACTGCTACACAAAAGACCCATATGAAGTACCTTCTCAGTGCCTGGTAAAGAAATTGTAGAATACCTCTTAACTCTTAGATGTCCTCCAAGCTTCGACAAGACAAAGTATAGAACACTGAGGCTAAAATCTCAGAAGTTCATCATAGCAAATGGATGTTTGTACTGGAGGTACCCATTTGGCATAATACTTTTATGTCTCACAGAAAATGAAGTAGAAGAAGTGATGGCAGAATTTCACGAGAGCATCTGTGGTGGCCACTACAGTTGGAGGGCCATGACACACAAGATTCTAAAAGCAGGTTTTTTTCTGGCCCAGAATTTCTGAAGATGTTTATACTCAAGTAAGGCCCTGCAAAAAATGTCAGAAATTTGCTGAAAGGTAGAAGTTCGCACCTCTGCCTATGATCTCGGTACACATAGAAGAAATTTTCCAGCAGTGGGGAATCGATTTCATCGGAAAAATTCACCCTGCCTCAAGCGGGCTACACAAGTGGATACTAAAAACCACTGATCACTTCACAAGATAACATTATCTCAAGGTTTGGCTGCCCTACTAAGATTGTCACAGACAATGCTCAGGATTTTAAGTCTGGAAAATTTATCAATTTTTTCCAACAATATAATATTGTATTAGGACACTCTACTGCATATTACCCAAAATGAAATGGATTGGTATAATCCTCAAACAAAACTTTGGTAAGGGCATTGAAGAAGGCCATAAATGAAAAACAAAAGAACTGGGATTCACAGCTCAAGTCCGCGCTATGGGCCAACAGAATCACTAATAAGAGGTCCACAGGAAAATCCCCATATGAATTGGTCTATGGTAGAGCAGCAATTTTCCCGATACAGTTGACCTTACCTATGGCTAGGTTCATGCAAGATTGTCAAGAGGAACCAAATGATCTTACCAGAAGAATAAATCAATTAGTAGAGCTGGAAGAGACTCGAAGTCAAGTAAATCAGAGGTTGACTGAGTACCAAGAGAAAATGAAAGACCTGTTCGATCAACATGCTAAATACAAAGAGACGCAGGTTAGAGATCTGGTGCTAAGATGGGACATAAGAAGGGCTGAGAAAGGAAACCATGGAAAGTTCGATCCTTTATGGTTCAGACCTTTCAAAATTGCAGAAGCTGGAGGAAACAATACTTTCAGACTGGAAAATTTGTAGGGTGATCTACTCGAAGCCCTTGTGAATGGGAAATTCTTAAAACCCTTTTTCCAGTATTGATTCAGGCTGAAATGTCTGTTGTATGATATTGTACATTATTCAGTTGCTTTTATTATGATGTTTATTGTTTTGAGTTGTCATGAAGGAAGAAGAGAAGGCATCAAGGAGACATTGTTTGCAAGATGAAGGTTAACAGATGGTCTACGGAGTTCTCGACATGTTCAAGGACGAGCGTGTCATCCCCAAATGGAGCCAATGTTGTTATATCATTCACCACCGCCCTAAGAAACTCATAAAAAGGGGGATCACCCGAAGCATAAAAGGGAGAAATACTTAAAGGAGTGAATGGGTTCATGTGAATGGTAATCCATATAAAATAGGGGACAAGGCATAATATACATTATTTCCTTGCGGTAAAATTTACACAGAACAAAGGAAGATAAAGGTGCAATAAAGTTGGACAAAGCGGGACCCGCCCATGCTCCAAATAGTTGAAGGAATAAAGGCACGTAAAGAGTTTCTGGGGGGAAAAAGGATGGCAGGGGGAAGGCAGAAGCTCACCCCCCAGAATGGTTGTGATGTGGCATATGGTGGGACCCGAGATAGGTACTGCGTGGGGTGAGGGCCACAGGCTTAATGCTGCTCCAAGACCCCACCGGACTTTCTAGTGGGCCCAACCACGGAGGACACTTGGCGCTATGAATGCAACGGTAAGGTAATTCCTAGGACACCGAGTACACGACCAGTATCGGCATTTAACCCAACGCGTGGTATACACCTAACCAAACCCTGATAACCAATAACCAAATACCACGTGTCCCAGTGTCGACGTCCTTATGACGTCAACCCTACAAGCGTCATCCTAGCCTCGTTTTTTGGGTAATATAAAGCCGTTTAACCCTGCTCTGTGTTCACTGTGGTAAAATACTTTATTTTATGAGATAAGTGTATTTCCAAAGCACGAGCACCCAGTACTATGTCTACTAAGTCGCTTTCAACTTCCCTGCGTTGTTTTCTCCCAAATAACTTCCTTACTGCGCAAGTATTCGGTCCCTTTTTCACTATCTAGTTTCCTTTCACTTTTAATTTTCATAATGGTCATGTGTAAAATCAAGGTTAAGAAGTCTAAACTTAAAACCCCTCAAGTTCGTGAGTCTAGGGCTGCTCCCAGACCTGAGCCATTCACATACATGCAAGCCCATATTCGAGACCCACAATACCCTTTCTTCATCAGTAGTGTCAAACCCAACCTATTTAGGAAACATATAGAAAACAAGGATATGTTCAGAGTTGTTTTGTTGGGGTTATACCACCAAATTACTCCGCCCGTATAGCTAGTTGTGGAATTCATATGATAGCTCAGGGAAGTGTATGATGAACACCGAGACATGTTCCTGTCGACTCAAGGGAACAAGATATTTATTATATGTCCCGAGATCATCAGGAAAGCCCTATGTTATCCTCTCAGTTCTAACTATATTAGCTTCACTGAAATGTCTTTATCTCGTCATTTTGCCAAGCTACCCTGGAGGCAGCAGAGCGATTTCATCGCTGCTATTTCTGACTCTCACCTTACATCTTTCCCGTCTTCAGACTCAGTGCCTTTGAATACATTCAAGGAAGACCTTTAGCAAACACTTTCTCTCATCGCGGGGTTGCTAGGTATAGAAGGAGCAGAGCGAGTCACGAAGGAATGTGTAGCGCTTTTATGGTTAATGTCACAATTAGGTGTTGTTTTAGATATCCCTAGTTTCTTGGCCTCCGCCATCCAAAACTAGTTTCTAGACCTCCCGGCCACCGTTCATTTTCATTTCTGCTCCATGGTGTTCTACCTCTTCCTTTTCTAGTAGGCTGATAAGTTCGAGGGTTTGGGTCTGGACAAGTTTTCTAGGACAACTTCCCAACCAAAAATGGTCTTCGACTGGAATGTTGCAGTACATCAATTGGCTAATGGGGCGGGTTATTCAAATTTCTTGAACGAATTCATGAAAATAGCTTATACTATTATTCACGATAACCCTCCACCCAGGATTTTTCCTGAACAGAGGAACTGGCTACAGTACGGTGAGGAAGAAAGCATAGGAGATTGGTACCTATTTTTTTACTACACCGAGATCAGGGTTTACGGTGTAGAGGTTTCCCCTTACAAATTGCCAGTTTTTCCCACCATGCGGATTTTCACCTTGGAGTACCTCCGGCAGACCTTGAAGGCTGACCAGCTCTACTTCCTCCCTGTGAAAAAGGGGTTCATTCTTAAGCTTCGTACAACCATTGGTCCTTTCATTGTTAACTCAAGACATGCCCTCCCCATAGTGGAAAACCTACTAAAAGGTATGGATTTAAGAAAAGGGAAAGCTTGTCCTTATGATTCAAAAGGAATCATCTCAAACAAGAGGAAGAAGATTAAATAAACTGCATATTCTCACGAAACTAGACCCTTCATCGAGTGGAGATCGAATCTTGATACATGTCCTTTTCTTTCACAGATGGAGATTGATTCATCTGTGACAGGGGAAAAAGGAGACACCGCTTCAACACAAGAAGCAGGCAAGAAATAGGTTGAAGAAGCTGGAGTCACAAGAGAATACTCTCCACCCTTTAAAAGGCAAAGAAAAAACGATGAAGAAGGTGTTGGGGAAGAGCCATCACTAGAAAAAGTAGCACTGTATGGAGAGTCGGACAAGGGAAAAGCAGGTTTCGTGGTAAGACATGATGGTCCATCATCATTTGATTTCTCAGAAGTTTCACAAGCCATCTCTGTAAATAGGTCCAAGGCAGAAAATGAAATGAAGGGGAGGAACAAAACTATCAAGGATAAACATTGGTCGGAATTGGAGGGATATGTAGACAAATATCATACTCGGTTTTCTGCCGAGATTGATATGGATAAAGAAAAATTGATGCTGGCCATGACTGAAGTAGAACTAGATCCATAGTTTGGGACCACCAGCTACAGAGCTCTGGAGGTGGCAGTAAACATGTCACAAGTTCCCCAGATTGATAAGTGCAATTTGTTGCAGTGTTTCGGTGATATGCTAAAGGATGAGGTTGTGAAGCTCTCCCTCACTCTAAGGAAGCTACAAACCAAGTACAACCAAGTGGCCGAGAACCTTAGAGTGGAGAATACTAATGCCCGGGCACTCTCAAATGACTTGCGAAGTCTTAAAGCTATTGTGAAGGGCAAAGGGAATGATAAAACAGATCCTCAAGGTCATGTCATCTCGGAGTTACAGAAACAGGTTGCAGCCCTGAAGCATAAACTGAATATGCCTGGTTTTCAGCACGTACAAACTACCGAATTCGCCCAGATAGAAAAGGACAAGGCTGATCTAGTAGAATCCCTTGCCAAGGAGAAAGAAGATAGGGCTAAAAATTCTAGCGAGATGACTGCCCTCCAGCAGAAGATGGTCGAGTTGCAGAAAAATTGGGATGCACATGTATGCTCCACACCACCTACTGAAGGATCCAGCGCACTCTCGGAACAACTAACCACAATGTTGGCTGAAATTGAAGTAGCAGAGAAGCAGGTTCAAATGGCACGATAGAAGATCCATGAGCTCAAGGCCCGCCTCAAGGAGAATTCCAAAAAGGTAGCGGCTCTGCAGAAAGAAATAGAAGAGGGGAAACAAGAGAAGTTGCAGTAGGAGAAGACTATCAGGGACCTTACGAGCTAGATGAAAGGAAATATCACCCTTTTGGACGCCCGACGCTTAATTTGGACAGTGATCTAGATTTATGCAGGAACGCAACAGAATATAGAAATAACCATAAACATAGAGATGTAGTGGAAATAATGCGTCATTTCATTAATATCAAATAACATAAATATGCTTACAGACATAATGAAAATAAAATAGCTAGGGTGTTGGTAGTGAATCTCTGCGAAGAGATGTGGTGGCTATAGACCTCTGAACTGTGTTACAATGAGGCTCGAGGGCCTATTTATTATTGAGAAATAATAGAGAACTCTAAACATCCAAAAACCAAACCCTAGGAGATGAAGTGCCGAAATTATGGGCCCCGTTTGGGTAAGTTGGTGGTTCAACTTCCCAGGGACGTAGCTTTGGCATCCGATCTCCGTTTGACTTGCTCAATAGCTCGTTAGAAATATCTATCCGAGAACTACAACTTTTGAATGAGAAACATCAGTCCATGGACCCATGTTGCTCTTAGATTTCCCAAAAAAATTCGTTTAGGGCCTCAAAACGGCTCCGGAAGTTCATCACTCGAAAAACTGCTAAAAATAGTAAGTTTTGTTGCAACTTGAAAACTAAAAGAACTGATGGTGGGGGTTAAAATGGAATAGGTGGGTGGCCACCAATATCCACCTAGACCATTAAGGCCCCAAATTGTCTCCGGGAGTGGAGGACCCGAAAACCTGCTAAAAATAGTAAGTTGTGCTGAATGTGAAAAGCTACAAGAATTGATGGTGCTGGTCCAAATGGAATAGGTGGTTGGCCACCGATATCCACCTGGATCATTCCTCCCTCCTTAGGAAGCAATGGTCCCCATTGCGTTGAGATCCTCCATGAGATGAGGCAAATTCTATTGAACTGAGTATTAGATGTGTTGAAGATGTCATGGACATGCTGGATGCGTTTAGTAAATTTGGTTTCTTTATCAGCGTCAGAAAGTACATGTTTGGATTTTGTATATGTAGTTGCAGGATGTATGGCAACATCAGGCGGTGGTGCGTTGGGAGTCAGATCAATGGAGTGCTTGTCCTGACAGTGTAGAGGAACCCTATGAGTGAGGAGAAAATGTCATTGTATTCCTCCATGACTTTGTCCATCTACTGCAGCCATGCAAGGGAGACCTATTTCGAGGTTGTGGCCACAATATTCTTCTTTCCCTATGAGTGAGTTGTAAGGAAAATGAATTTCCTGGTTTTGGAAACAATCTTACTGCGTTTTTTTGTAGTAGTCAAAGAGATGACAGGAGGCAGTACTACCTCCGGTATCCTGTACAAGTTATTTCCCAAAGTAATAATAACAGCACAAGGCCTAGACTCATACACATCATGTCACCTCCAAAAGTATGGTTGGCCCAATAATACATCAGCTACATCAAGAGGAACAACATCACACAATACCTCATCCGTGAATGGCTTGATACTGTACGGAAGGTGGCACTGCTAGCGGATGCAGAGATCTCTCCCTAGGTGGAGCCACCCGATGGTATACGGATGTGGGTGTGCTATGGTCGGTAGGCCGAGATGCTTCATGACCTCTGCTGAAATGAGGTTCTTTTGGATTTAATTATCGACGAGAAATTGCAGCGGAGAACCCTTCACCCACATCTGCGACTGGAAGAGGCACTCCCCCTCCTCTGGATCCTCTGGACCCTCCCTATGGATCTTGGTGGTGGCAACAATGGCACTGGGATCCGCATCAATGATCTTCTTCCCTTTGTCATTGCCTTTGTTTGGTTCTAACTCAGGATCAGAAAATGCATCTGATTCGGGTGCCTTTAGTTCGGCCACCAAAGACTGTTTGGCCCGACACTCATTTGTGCTGTGAGTGGGGCTGTTATGAAATTCACACCACTTCCCTGTATCCTTATTTGGATTTGTGGTGTTGTTCTGAGTCACATTGCTTTGGCCTTGCCCCTTGTTCTTCGGTTCAGGGGCACCTTTCGGATTTGCAGATCCAAAGTCTCGCTTCTTCTGCTTAAATTTATGCTCGATCTTGGCGGCATAGCGATATGCCGTGCCAAGCGATGTAATGTCGAGGAATTCCATTTCCTCCTGAATGTGTTTGTGTAGACAACCGCGGTACTTAAGCACCAAATGTCTCTCTGAATATTTAATACCCAACTTTGTGCGCAGGGTATGGAACAAATTCGTCAGTTCATGCACATCTTGATCCTTTTGTTGCCGCAGCATGGTCCATTGGATGTATTTGTCCTCATAGCTCCCCACAGGGTAATATTGTTCCTTGATGTCATCTTGGAACGAATTCCAAGTGGGTGTGGATGAGAACAGAGAGGGTTCCCCTTCGCCCTCTTGCTCATGGTAGGTTTCCCACCAGTCTTTGACATGGGGGGCGGCTTTGAGGAGTGAAAAAATAATATTTTCTCGGTTAGAGAAGTCATGGACCGAGAAATACCCTTCCAGCAAATTTAACCATCTTTCTATGGTGTCTGCATCTATTTTTCCTTTAAATATATGAATTTCAAAGTTTACTTGTACCTTGAAGGGAGTGGCACCTCCAGAGTGGCTGTTGGATGCAGATGCGCCATATGTGGGCAGTCATTGAAGGATTTAAGAAAAGTTATCCATCATCGCGTTCCTTCGTTTCTTGAGGGCCTCCTAAAGCAGTATTTTGATAGGGTCTCCTGCTCCCTCATATTTCTTTTCTTCCGCCATGGGAGGTCGTCGGGGTTTGCGAAGCTGATCTTGCAAGGGTTCAACCAGATCGAGCCCTAACTCCTTATACCCTGACCGCATTGGGGACATGCAAAGAAAAACAAAGAAAGAGCAGACCCGCTTTGATACCACTAATCCGGATTTATGTAGGAATGAAACAAAATATAGAAATAACCATAAACATAGAGATGCAGTGGAAATAATGTGTCATTTCATTAATATCAAATAACAGAAATATGCTTATAGACATAACGGAAATAAAATAGCTAGGGTGCTGGTAGCGAATCTCTGAGAAGAGATGTGGTGGCTATAGACATATTAACTATGTTACAATGAGGCTCGAGGGCCTATTTATTATTGAGAAACAATGGAGAACTCTAAACGTCTAAAAACAAAACTCTAGGAGATGAAGCGCCAAAACTATGGGCCCCGTTTGGGTAAGTTGGTGGTTCAACTTCCCAGGGACGTAACTTTGGCATCCGATCTCCATTTGACGCGCTCAATAGCTCGTTAGAAAGATATATCCGAGAAATACAACTTTCTAATGAAAAAAATTGGTCCATGGACCCATGTTGCTCTCCGTGTTCCAAAAAAACATCGTTTAGGGCCTCAAAACGACTCCGAAAGTTCAGGACCCGAAAAATTGCTAAAAATTGTAAGTTTTGTTGCAACTTGAAAATTGAAATAACTGATGGTGGGAGTTCAAATGGAATAGGTGGGTGGCCATCAATATCCACCTGGATCATTAAGGACCCAAAACGGCTCCGGGAGTGGAGGACCCGAAAATCTGCTAAAAATAGTAAGTTGTGCTGAATGTGAAAAGCTGCAAGAATTGATGGTGCTGGTCCAAATGGAATAGGTGGGTGGCCACTGATATCCACTTGGATCAGACAGACATCAACGTGGAAGCAAAGAAGCGTTGGGCCTTCATGACCTTAATCGAAGAAAAGAAGGCCGTGGTTTGTCAATTCAGAAGAACTCTACATGAAAGGCTCACGGATGCTGCAACTGAGGCTGAAATTGCCAGAAGTTATATTTCCTTTTTAAATGATGCAAGCCCACAAGAATTGGCCAACCATGGAATCGATGAGAGGTTTAAGGAGGCAACAGAATGCAGAAGGGTGATGGAAAAGAAAGCCATGTGAAACCTTGCACTGGGAAATTTAGAATAGATGGCGACGAGTCTGGAGCAGTTTGATGCAGAATGGACAGAACTGATGCGTGTTGGCCTCCCATCATGTTGGGAGCCTGGAAATGCTATACTCCAACAGTTACCAGTTTACGAGTGAAAACTGACAAAGGTGATGAATAAAATAGATATATCATCTAAGAAGACCACTCGGCTTAAGGCCGAAACAATAATTGTTGCACTCGGTAAAAAATTCTCTCTCCTCTATCAGGTTAAACAACGGTTGCCTACTTAGGAAAATTAAGCTGAAATAACAGAAGTGCACACTCTGGTCGACACTTTCGTGGCGATACCTGGTCTTGCAACTGACAGCTGGCAGAGGTGTAGAGATTATGCTAGTTTTTCAGCCATTATGCCGGCATCCTTGTCAACTCCATCTACCAAACAGAAAGCCATCTCATCAACCACTGCAGTACCACCTTCCTCAGCACTAGCTCCCACTCAGCCACACCAAAAAAAATGACACTCGTGATTGGGCCTATGTGGCCCCTTATTTTATTTTCTTTTACTTTTACTTTCGAGTGAAATTCATATTTCACTCTTGCATTCTTACTTTCTGTTAGCAAGTTGTTTTGTATTTCCATTAGAAATGGCTTTAAGCCCACTTTGTAAGATTATGGCAGGCGTTCTACCCCATCATCAATTTTGATTTTTTATTAAGGCTTGAAACTGCACACAGGCATGTGGAAAAGATATTTTCCCAAAATATCTTTCCGCATATAGAACGTCAAAATGTTATAAAAGCAGTGGAGAAAGGCATATGAGATGTTCCATATTTTCCAAAGGACTCACTAGTTCATGTATTCTGTATGTATTTTGTATGAACTTTGATAGTGGATGTTTGAAGATCCCGTAGGGACTCAGTAATAAGAAGCTTTGTTGGAATTGGGGATTCCACTCTGGATGATTCACAATTTGTAACTCTTCTCCATGTTTTTAATACAATTGTTCATTTCGTATCTCTCTACATTTCTTGTATCTAATGTTCTGGAATGCGAGTTCTCCCATGTTTAAATGTGAATTTATCATAGTATATAATCATTTTTACTCATTTACAGTGCTTTAAATATGGCTCAGGCATGATACTTTGTTTCATCTTCTAACTCTTCCTTCATTCCTCCAATATTAACTACAATGGATTCTTATCTTTGAATGAGTCTAGATATATGGATTCTCATCTTTGCATGAGCCCTGTATATATGGATTTTTATCTTTGAATAATCCTGGTTATAGTTGAGATATTACTCCATCTTCTTCCATAGTCATCGCTCATATGTAAACTTGATATATGTGTGTTCATTTTAGAAGTTGGCCCCCTTTACAACATTTTGTTTTAGAGTTGTCTGATGCATTTACTTATTGCAGTTTATACTTAGTTTCTGCAATTTTCCTAGTTGTTGTGTTTAAAATTTGAGGTCTTGGTTCCACCCTTTTTAAAACCATTCATCTGAGTGATAGTAGTATCAGAGCCTAACATTGTCAACTGCAATCAGTTGAGTCATATGCTCCTTGCATTTAAGATTTCTTAGGCACTGGCCTTTATACAACTCAAGGCTATCTCTAGGAGCTACAACAAATTGCTCCATGTAATTCATCCAATAATTCATCAATCACAGGAATGGGAAATTTATCTTTAATAGTGAGCGTATTGAGCTCGTTATAATCTGGACACATGCGCCATGATCCATCCTTCTTGTGCACCAATACTACTGGAGCAGAGAAATAACTTTGACTAGGTTGAATTATACCAGCCTCTAACATTTCTGCAATCATACGTTCAATTTTGCTCTTTTGGAAATAAGGATATCTATACGCCTTGATGTTTGGAGGAACACTTCCTACAATAAAATGAATAGCATGATCGTGATCATGAATAGGTGGGAGTCCTTTTGAAGTTTCAAACACCTTGGAATTATTTTCCAATATTTTTTGGAGATCTAGAGAAATATATGATTTTGATGTTGGAACTGCTAGTGAGCATAATTATGCAATTACGCATTGTTGTTCTTTCTTCAGAATATTTTTCATCACATTAGAGCTTATTATCTTTCCTGGCTTCCCTGTGATACCCCATAATTCGACTTCCTTTCCTTCCTAAAAAATTTTCAAGAAATGTTCTTGAAAATTAAACGCTACCATCCCCAAAGATTGTAACCATTGTACTCCTAGTACAACATCAGCACCTCCCATTGGAATGGAAAGAATTTGACTATTCAATACATATTCCCCCATGGTTAGCTTGATATTATGACATTTTCCAGAGAAATTTATATTTCCTCCATTTGCAACCATCACTTGACATTCTGGTGCTGGGTATAGGAAAAAATTCAACTCCTTGGCTACCTTACAATGTATAAAATTATGGGTACTACCTGAATCAATCAACCCTATTACCTTTTTCTTCTTGATATGTCCTTCTATCTTGAGAGTTTGAGCAGTGGTAATTCCTGCCAATGCATTACATGATATGCACTATGATATAAGTTATGACAACTGGTTGTGGTACATTAAGCCGAGATCTCTTTAAGCAAACAATGCCATTCAAAACCTACTATTGAAGCAACCAATATACAACAATAGTATGATTCTTCTAATTTGTCATTGTTTGGGCTGAGTTCAACTCGATGCAGAGTAATAATACATTGTCTTGATTTACAACAATTACAGATAATCTCCTAAATGAGATAACTACCAATAATAGAAAATACAAATGAGAATAAGAATAAAACATACATTTTGAATGCCCCCATATGAGACATCGCATTTTGAATGCCACCATATGAGACATCAGCAAAAAAAAATTAAAAACCTAAAATGAGGCAAAAGTAATAAGTACCTAGTGTTTCCTCTCAGTAGAAATTGTTCATTCTATAAAATAAATATTCCTTTACAATGGCTTTAAATATCTAAAGAACCTAAATATAATAAAACAATTATTATTTCAAAACAAAGTACAACTTTTCCAATTCAACAATTCCAAATTGACAATTCTATCGGCCTCTCCTTATACCTTTTGAGGCAACTGCTAGTAATATATTTTAACCAAATTAACATCTTGATAAAATCTCTATCGACTTTCGCGTCAGTTATCTTTTCCTCTATTTCAATGACATCCATCAAAACATTCTCTTCCGTTTGTGCCCATTGAAATGAAATTATTGTCTTCGTTTACTTGTTATAAAGTGTTGGGTTTCATATTTTTCAACTAAATTTGTTAAAAAGCTTGTCACATTATTCAAAATTGCACACTTATTAAATAATAAAAATCTAGTCACATTATTCAAAACTAAACACTTATTAAATAATATATAAAAATTATGATGGAAATTGTGTCAACTTGATAAATTGCAATATATTATTTATGTTTACTAAATACAATGTGAATGGAAAAATGTTGGAATTCAGATAATAATTTTGGATACCATTTACAATATAACTTAAGAAAATTTGATTTAGGATATAATTTTAAATTAGGTGAAAAACATAATGATGAATATTGCTTAATGTTATAAAAAGTTGTTTTATATTATATTAAAAAAAAATGTATTCTGTATTATTTAAAAAAAAAACAGAATGTAATATTACAATATAAATAAAATTTTGATTGGGCTTAGAAGTATTTTCCAACAATGTAATGTTTAAAATTTTAATTAAGTCAAATTAAATTAAAATAAAAGAAAAATAAATTTAAAAATAAATCACATAAAAAAATTAATATAATGTAATGTAAATATTTTAATTGAGTCAAAATAAAATAAAGGAATAGAAATTAAAAAAAAAAAAAATATAATCATTATAAAATTAAAAAAAAAAAAATGATCCATGGTATTCATGTGGAAAATAGCTCATTTAAAGGAAAAAATTAAACAAGGCTACATCAATCTTAACTTTCCATCTACCAAATGCCTAGAGGGATCAAATCTATTGATATGCAAATCTCTTTTAGAATGAAGAGATTTGATCCCTCTCCACCCTGAGTAAATCCAGAATTAAAATAGATCTACGTTAATTGATAATTAAGCCATAACAATATTTCTATAAATATTTGAAATCAATTTTTTCACAAAAAAATTAAATTTATTAGTAAAAACTATGACTTATCATGTTTAATGTATTGGAAATTAAATATATAAATTCAGAAAAACAAAACACTATAAGAATTTAAAAATTATCTTCATTAATAACATATGGTTAATCTAACACCCTCTCAAGGTTCCTGAAAATTTAATTACAAGCACCATAACAAAAAATTTAGAAGTTTAAAACACTGACATGGAGAAAGATTGGAAAGTGGATGACACAAAAGATATACATTAAATGATAGTTCATTATTTGAAATGGTTTAGAACATTTTTTAAATAAATTATCATCAATATTTTTCATATTAGCTATAATATAATAATTAAAATATCATAAATAAAACATTTTTTATTAAAAAATAATATATATTTTAAATATCAAATTTAATAATATAATATATCATTAAAATTATATTATATTTTTAAATAAATTAAAAAATCATAACATAATTTTAAATACATTAAAAAATAATAATAAATTTCATTTTATGTGTGAAAGATATTATACATTTTTCTATTTTGTTTTATAAAATAAAAATATTCATTTTTGCTTTATAAAATTAATATTTTATTTAGAAGTTTAGTAA
Source organism: Pinus albicaulis (assembly GCA_034641835.2). Classification (NCBI taxonomy): domain Eukaryota; kingdom Viridiplantae; phylum Streptophyta; class Pinopsida; order Pinales; family Pinaceae; genus Pinus; species Pinus albicaulis. The sequence continues at coordinate 209,063,239 of CM076581.1, read as the reverse complement.
TTATTATTAGTCTGTGTCAAGAGATGTTGCCATTAATGCATATTTTATTTCTAATTCCACTCATAATGGTTTCTCCCTAACTATCTCTTTAGCAGTAGACTCCTCTTCTCAATGACAAGAAGCTCTAGTCTCATATGTGATGTCATAAAAGTGAAGAAAATGGTGAAAGTGCATGTGAGGTAAGTAAACAAGGTAGAGAAAGTGGTATGCTAGGATAATATGATAGATGAACAAAATGTCAGGAAAATTGTACAATAGTAATTTGGTATATTTATTGTTAATCCGAGTGAGTATATTTGTCAAGCACCATGTACTGTATAGGCAGGAAAAATCTCAAAGATACACACAAATTAACTATAAAATCATTCTCAAATTAGCTGCTCATCCAATAGTGAATATTCTAATGCCAAAATATGGGTTGAATGTATCATTGAATGTATCATTACATTGAATGTATCAATACACTTCATCTGTCAAATTGACAACCTTTGATCAAAACAAACATCTCCAAAATAATATTGTAACAACCCTCGTCAAAAATCCATGTAAATATTAATAAAGGTAGAATAAGACCTTGGTCATGGGACATGTATTCCAAGCTGAATGTTGGGAAAAAAATCATAGTGGGTGTTCATTCGGTTTATTAATGGATATGGAAATTGGCAAAGGAAATAGCAAAGGCTTTGGAAAGGCAAAGTGACATTAATTGACATTGTATTTATGGAAATAATGGAAAATAAGAGAAAATGGAGGTGAAAGGTCACAAGTTGCATGTGAGGAGGAAAATGAAGGAAAATAATGGAATATTGAATAAAATAGTGACCTCATTAATAAAAAGGCTTCTAAGGATCATTTCAGTTTTGAAGCTCTCATTTTCTCTTCCTCTCTCATACTCTTAGGGCACATAGGTTTTTTCTTGGAGCACTCTTGGAGGAGTGTTGCATACTTGGGATTTGGAGCAATAAGATAAAGGAAAGGAAGGAAATCACAAGAGGACATTGAGATCAACAACTAAAACAAGGTTTTCTCGCAGGTATTGAGTTGCATGTATGATTTCCTTACTAGTTTTAGCATGCATTGCATATACATGTGGTTATTTGTTCGCGATATTTCATTGGCAGGAGGATTGTTGGATTAAAAATGGTTTTTTCCTAGCCTTGCCATTTCATAGATAGCTATGGTGTTGTGGCCTTCACATTTTTTTTTCACTTCTGGATGGTTTTCGTGTGCCTTTGGTTGTGGGTTGAGTTATTAGTCCATAGAAGCCTTGGTTGGACAAATAGACTAGAAGAACTGTAACAACTTGGGTTGAGTTACTAGCCTTGGATGCCTTCATTGGAAAAACGCTTTGGAATCCCTTGGTGGTTTGAGTTACTAGTCATGGAATCCCTGGTTGGACAAACACTCTAAAATCTTGACGACAATTGTGGGTTGAGTTACTATTTCTGGAAGCCTTGGTTGGAATAAATTCTCTGGAGCCCTGTACAACTTGGGTAGAGACCAATCTGGTGATAGTGGTTGATGTTCAACTCTGAGGTGCAATCATTAATTGTGGGTTTAGGTGGTTTGGCCTTTGAAAGACTTAGTTTTGTTTTGATTGATTTGTTCTATGACATCTGACATTCATGCTTGGAATGTGGCACAGGGGTGATTGGCTGAAACAGAGATTTGGTTAAGCCCAATATATGGTCGGGTGGTTTTTCGAAGTCCCATACCTGGTCGGCCTATGCAATAATCAATAAGGGCTCTCTCTCATTGGTATTTTATGGGTAAATATACTTGTTTATATTTGGTTTATATGGTTGTTATATCCTTGATATTTCTGTTGGTTATATGTTGGTTATGAGTGAGTTTTATGACAGTGAGAATGTATGGATCTCATAATTTTTTGATTAATAAATGAATATATAATTAAAATATGGCTTAATAGATGGTAATGCAGTTATTGTGATGAGGCATCAACGCTTCTTAGTAGTTCTCAGATAAGTGTGAGACCACTATGCTCAGATATGTTATTTTAACCTATAGAACGCATATTTGTGACATGTTTGAAAAAATGTTTGTAATGGATAGTAGGGGTCCAGTCAATTCCTTGTTCAAGTATTTGCATTTGTATCATTATTTTGATGTTAGTTTGATTTTCTATAATTTTCATGGAGTTCCAGGCATTGGCCTAAGTGTTGGCCCTGAATAATTGGCACAAAATCCGTAGTAGCTGGCACAAAGATACCTGGAAAAGTCCTGAGTTGCAAGCATGCCTTGTTGTGGGAATGAATGGAGGGTTCTAGTTGCATGCATGTGCATATCATTGGAGGGACTAAGGATTTAATGCAGTAAAATGTTAGGTTGTCTCAGGGGCTAGTCACTTGGAAAGGTTGGATGGCTCCTGGGGTTTTGTTGCATGTGTAGAAGGGCAGGTTGGCTATGTTACACTTCCTTAACTGATACATATGGATTTGAATCATATCATATTAGCTCTTCATCACATGTTTTCATCGGTTGGCTAGTTACTTGGGTAGATGTGGGAGGAGGGTGTTACAAATACTAGCATCCTCAACATATGAGTCACCATGAGTAGTGATTAATTAATGAAACCAATAGATAAGGGATTGCATACAAACGCAACTCTGAAATTTCTATGCTTAAAGGGTCATTGACACTCGTGATTTATTCAACATGGTATCTATATTGAGTTATTTCTAATAAAACCGCAAATAGTATAAGAAAATTAATGGAAATAATGAACTACTGGTACATCACACTTGCAACAGTAAATAAAATTTAATGACAACTAAAAGACACAAAATGAATCTGAGTCTAATATACCACACAAAATATATAAGTTAAGGAACTACTTCTAAGATAAAGAGGGGGTTTCCTTCTCTCCTAAGTATTCCTGTAACACATTCACAAACTCAACAAATCAGAAATAATTGTGCACAAACTAAGATTATATTGCATTAATAAAATAAGGTAGAAATTATCCAAGCCTTCAGGGATATTGTAAAAATGGTTCTATTTTGATGGAAATTAAGTCATGTAACACACCTGGGTAGCCTAGGATTTTTCTATAGATTTTTCACTCTAGGGATTTTTTTTCCTTAGATAATTATTTGTGTTTGTCAACACTAAATAATTGGTTAATTGTTTCACCCAAATATCCCCCAAAGTTAAGTGAGGCTTGATTGTAAAGCCTTAGGTGAGCCCTAGTGTATGAAGTCAATGAAAAATACCATACTAGATAATGTCTAAAGTTTCAAAAAGTTTTGCTATGTCAAAGTGTCGACTTTTAATTATTAAAAATTTCCACTCAATGATGTTTTTAATAATTATTTGATGTAAAATGTATAAAAAAAAAGTTTTCTATAGAAGTTGCAAGGGGTATTGAGTACTAAAAATTAGACCTCAACTCCTCAAATTTCTATTAAACACACTCCAAGGGTCAAAATATGTGTCTTAACCCCTCATTTTCTATTTTTTCCCATTTTTCGACAAAAAATTGGTAATTAATTAGCCAAAAAATAGCGAGAGAATAAAATGAGAGTAAAATAAAAATTCTCTCCAAGTGAAAATTATCAAAAAATAAGATGGAAATTTCCAAAACTTAAATTCAAGTCAAAAAATTGTGGGAATTTCATTTACTAAGAGGAAATGGCTCAAGGAAAATTTCAATGGTCCACAAGAAAAGGCCCATGGCCTAACAAAATCGATTTTTTTAAAGGATGGTCAATGATTGTTATTTTGAATGAGATTTTCAAGGAGAAAAATTAAGAAAAAACATTTTTGTGGTATGGGATTAAAATTTTAGTCAATCCATCACCTCCTTTGAGGCAAACAAATTATCTCATTGAAATATGCGCAATTCATATAGGGATCAAATTTTTTTGACATGGATCAAGCATTGGATCTAGCATTTTTCTCAAGGAACCTAGTCGTTTTCACTTGGAGGCTTGCCTCCCTCATTTTTATATAAACTGAGCCCTTTGGTCCTCATTTTAACATCTAATGATCATGTAATCATGCTCTTGGCTCTTGAAACTTTGCTATGTACTACATATTTTATGAATAATAAAGGAAATATTTGGGGGTAATTTTTTGTGGTGTTATTATTCCATTACAATGGCAATATTGTACTGATTGATTGTGCTTAGTGCTATTAATTGTTATTTCCATTTTCCATTGTCGATTTATTGGTGTATAACTATCTTGCATTGATACTTAGATTGGGGAAATACTCTAGATATGGAAGTACTAGTGGGTTTTTGGTTGAACCCCTAGTCTTCCTTTTCATTGTATTATAAAATCTCATTTAGATCTAACAATAAATTTTTGGAGGTGTGTAGAAATCATTTTTTTGAATTAGATCTTGAGTGCTTGGTGATTTTTTCAGTTGAACCAACAAACTCTCAAGAATAGAAGTGAAATAATCCACAATAATATCTTCCAAAGGCTTATAAAAAATGGGATTCATATAGGAATATTATAAAATAATAATGGAAATAATAAAATAAGATTATATCACCTCGTCAAGTTTTGGAGGGAAAAAATAAAAACCTACTTTTTCAACTCATATTTTCAACTTATCTCCAAATAATTTTACTTAATTTTTTAGCAGGAGAAATTTTTGGATGCATAATTTAATTTTTCATCTAAGGAGTACTCGTGTTGCATACTTTTGATGGACCCTAATACACATCAAATGTGAAAAAACATTATTGCAATGATGTTTTTTTTTATTTGTTTATTTATTATTTATTATTTATTTCACAATTTTTGTGTAGTAGTGTCGATGGTCAGCCCAAAATTCATAAAATTGGATTCCTCTTAAACCTATTGTTAGTTTCATTTTAGCCCCTACCCATGCGCTTGGTTTATATTTAATGATAAGGCTTCAACAATTCGTAGGCTCCAAAATATTCTGCTAACTTTTTTCATCAAACCAAAAATTTCTTCCATGAAAAAAATAACATTTTGGTTAGTTTCGATGTCATATCTTGTTGGGAAAAATACTGAGGGGGGGGGAGGGGATGAATCAGTATTTTAAATTCAAACTTTTAATTTTATATTAAACAAAATATACGCTACTTCAGAGAAGGAAACCGACATGTATATAATTTATTGAGATGATTATCCTTAATCAGTGCACATTTGTACTGATGTAGACTCTTGTGAGTACAGAAGAACCTACCTGCAGAAACATACAATATTATCTCATTCTCCAGCACCCACTGGAAGGGAGATACAATCCCTTTGAACTCATTTACTGACTCCTACTGAAAGGAGCTCATACCCCCTCTCTAAAGGTTGCTACCCTCAACTCCTTGTGAACCAATTTTAGAATATTTTTAGAATGGATTCATGTGTGAAACAATCATAACACAAACTATAGACCACCTTTAAAACTAGACCCATATAAACGCAAAAAAAATCAAGCACTGAATCTGAGACACATTCGCACTGTAAATCAACTGAAATGTGAAGCATCAAATCACTGAATGCAAAACTTAACTAGAAATAAAAAAGTATCAAATTTCGTACGCAACTTTACCGTATAAGACTCATGTATATACGTGCTTCCTCTATGTCACATTTGCATACATATCTCAGAATACTAAGCATTGAATCATCAATCATTGAACTATACTTAGATCATTCCATAAGTCACAAAACACTTGAACCAAATAAAAAACAGATATCAACATACCATAACATGATTACCAATTCATATACCATTCATCATTTAACCTTGGTCAATATTGTTAGATACAAATCATTATAATAGAGACATCATTCACAAACAACAAAAATCATAACAAAACTAATCAAAGAAATTGTCATTAGGGTAGACTGCAAAACCCTAGAATTTATATGCAACTTCCCTAAACAAAACCCACGTATGTTCATGCTTACCATGCATAAGACCCACGTATAGATATGAACATACTAAAGTTATTTTTCATATTATATATATGACCCTACACATATGAATATGCATATGCACGTGATTATCCTGAAACAAGCCTATGTTGGTCCTCAGTTTCCATTTGAATTGGGCGCCACTCATCCTTTCTTAGCCTTAGTTGTTGCTATCAGGCATCCTCCAAGAATAACGATGTTATTCCATTTATAATATCCTAAAAACAATATTTTTTATGATTTCCATGTTTCTCCAGGCTAAATTCCAAATCACCAATCCTTTAATTATTCCCAACATATAGACAAGGTCTTGTGAGTTCCAAATATGGGCATATTTCACCTTCCATAACAGGGTCCAAGGTGATGAACCTTCCTTTAACTAAGTTTAAGGCTCTATAGGTCCAACGTTTAACTCTATCTTCCATATTTGACACAATCTTCTCCCAATTGGATTTCTTCCAAGCCCTAACTATGAGAGGGATGACCACATATTTTGAAGGAAGACTCTTCTTTTAGAACCCTAAGATGGCTCTCAAATTCCTCTGTAGTGAAATATGCATATTAAAAAAATAAAATCATCGATTTAGATTGGTTTATCTCCATACCTGAGGCTTCAACAACTTTCAAGGATAGTCTTGAATGTTCTGGACTCCTTCACTATAGGAATATTGTGTAATATGGTATTGTCTACAAACTGCTGGTGTGCTATTGCTAGGATCCATTCATGTGGTTGCAAGCCCTTGATATCCCCTTCCATGGCATCAACCTTGATTTCTCTCCTTAGGCCTTCCATCATTATAGCAAACAAAAAATGGGACACATGGTCACCTTGAAGAATTCCTCAAGAAGGAAGAAAGGGTTTATCAGGAGCTCCATTTAGTAAAATCGAAAAATTAGGAGAGGTGACCAAGGACATGATCCAACAGATCCACCAATTATCAAAACCAAAGGCCTTTAAAAATTCTTCTATATAATCCCAATTGACCTCATCATATGCCTTAGATAGGACTATTTGTATTATCATTCTTGCCTTTCCCATACTTTTAAGTGAGTGAGCTATTTCATGGGCATGGATAACAATATCCAATATTTTCCTACTTTCAACAGAGCCAGACTATTATTTTGAGATCACGATAGGAAAACCATTTTAATGTGGTTGGATACAACTTTTGATATAATATTATATACAACATTACATAGGCCTATGAACCAAAACTTCTCTGGAGTAATAAATTTTTCCTCCTTATGTATTAGAGTGATAAACATGGAGTTCTGAGCTTTAAGGATAGTGGTCGAGTCACAGTAGTCTGCCACAACTTCAAAAACAACTTGTTTGACCACCTCCTAAAAGGCTTTAAAAAAATAAATGGTAAATCCATCTGGGCTAGGTGCCTTACCATTGGGCATCTCATAGACAACTTAAGAAACTTCCTCCAGGGAGATATGTTTATTTAGATTTCGATTATGCTCCTCTGTAATCAATATTGGAATATCCCTAATAATATTCTAGATGGCTTTTGATCTATTAATCAAGGGCTCCTATGTTATCTTCTATAAGTGTTGCACCAACACCTCTTCGATGTTTTGGTGAGCTTCTTAAGATTGTACAAATACATCCCTAATTCCACTACAAGGAAAAGTCCCTCTAGCAGATGTTTTTGAGGAACCCCTTATAAATATACCCCAGACATCCTTTTGTAGCTGAGGTTACTAGAGGAGGTTGGCGGGTGGATATTTTTGTGGATGTTTTTCTTCCAATGTGTTTATCATCCTAAACCGCACCGATGCATTCAACTAGAGAAAGCACCAGTGCGCACAAAACATTTGCATATTGGGACACTGTGCGCTCAGTAAAAACCCACCCAGTGAATCTTATTACTATAGTGCATCAGTGCTTTACAAATATTCTACATCGGTGTGTCCTAAAACCCTGTGCCAAAACTGAAACAACTTGGTGTGGTTTTAAGAAACTGCACCGGTGTGCCTATAAAACCTGCGCATTGGAACATGGTTAAATAAAAAATAAATAAAACCAAAAATCTGTATTTTTCACTTTTCATTGCTCCAGAGCTCTCAAGCACCAGTGCAACTTTACCTTGTGTGAAGCGCCCTGCCATCGGTGCTCCCATTGCACGCACTTCTCTTGTCCATTGCCCACCATCTCCATTTTGAATTTTGTAAAACGATGGGAAAATTTAGTTTTGCAAATTCTACAATCAATATACCTCCTCGACAGCCAAATGTATAGGTATTTTCCTTATTTTTCCATAATTAAACCTTTTAGTGGATTATTTTTGTAAAATAGCTTAAAGTTCACCTTATTTAAAACAATTCCCACGCGGTGCGCTCAAGCTGTTCGTCTCGCACCGGTTCGTGGTTCTGCCTATAAATTTACAGGCCACACCACGATCGGTGCTAACGGTATCTAAACTAGTTCTAGGGCGGTATCAAAAGGGCACGCTGTGATTTGAAAAAAAAAAAAAAGTGCAGTGCGGTCGGTTATCGGGTCGCACCATTGACCATGTCGAATTACGTGAATGCGGTGCATTGACAGAAATATCCGCCCTGTGGCGGGTAATTTTTTCAGCGTACCGTATTTCGGCAATTCGACATGGTCAACGGTGCATTGGGTAAATGAACGCATCGTTGACTATGTAGTGATGTCAGGAGGGCGGTGTGCTTCCTAAACTATACGCCCCGCGGGGTATAGTTTGGTCAGTGCACCGCCCTCCCGACATTGGTACATAGTGAATGGTGCAGTATGTTATACCACCGCATTTTTGACCCTATAGCAATGGCAGGAGGGTGGTGCACTAAAAATTTGCAGGTGCACCGCCTTTGGTGTGCGACAAACAAAATATGCACCGTTACCGGTGCATGCCTGTTTTTTGTGGCACACCGATTGTTTTTTTTTTAATTTATATATGTATATTCCTAAATACATGTCTCGTTTAATAAAAAAAATGTATTTAATATGTCAATCATTCAGCGACATGAAAGGAGAGAGGAGAGGGAACAACAAGGACAACAGGTGGACCAGTATAATATTGTTCGCCTATGGGAGGCACGAGAGAGGGAGAGAGATGTGTACCCTCCCCCTATTATAACAGCTACCCAAGGGCTCCTAAGGCAGGTATGCCTCCACAAGTTCTATGAGGAGGCTACATCCCTAAAGGGCCATGGTGTGTTTTTGCAACATCGTATTCGCAGGTGGAATGCCCATCTACAGGCTTTCCAGGTTGGTCCTAACTAGTGGTACGCATCCACTGAGCAGGACATATATTTCATTACTCGCCTTTCGAGGAGAGGGGTGGATTTTCCCTCGTTCCCAGAGGTCCCAGTTGGCTATGTAGGAGGGACTCAGTTGGTTTACCATTCAACTGTTTGAATTATTTCCTCTCACTATCCCATTTCATCCTCTTTTGTTCGTACAATGTGACCCATGGTTGTGTCACTTCAGAATTGTAAAGAATGAATTTATTGATTGCTTCAATTTCTGCATTCGCTGATGAAATAAAACTGACATTATATAGTACATAGAGATCAAAATATACATTATATCGAAGTTAAATATGAATATTTACTTTGTGTAAATTTGAAAAATTATAAGTCGCTTACTCTTTATCAAGCACTTTTTTCCATTTGTTTGGAGCAGCTCCCCTTCTCTTTTATCTTCATCCCTTTCATCGTCCCAAATCACTGCACCCGGTCTGTTCTCGATCTGCTTGATGTACTCACTAGCATAATAGAAAGACTCATACGATATGTACCCCTCTGCCATATACCCCTCGAGTTTTTGTAGGTTTTAACCATGTACAGAAATTATCTCCAAACAAATCTTAAAAACAGAAAATAAACAATAGTGAGAGCATAAAACATAAAACACATAAACACATAGATTTTCCCCTGGATCCCAAATCGCGACGACCAACTTGATTCTTTATTATATTCCTTTTAGGGTTACAACACATATATATACATGCTTAAGCATACATAAACCCCAATCCATTAACCCTGGATTAGAACATAATCGTAGATCCCTTGACTAGATCTACAAAATACCAAGGGCTGAAAACCATCATGCCCCAAAACCATGTGCAAACCCATGCACAAAACCATGGGCAGGTCCACCCACCAGAAAAGAAGGACCAAAAAATTTTCTGAGGCGCTGCCCCAGACCCCAACAAGGGGGGCTACCACCCCCCCCCCCCCTGACGTTGCGCCCAACGCAACGTACAGGAGGGGCTATCGCCCCCCCTGTAACCCCCCCACACATGATTAGTCATGGAAATAATATAACACAAACCCAACATTCTCCCACTTGTTGTTTTCTTTTCGCAGGGGGCCACAGGAGACTTGAGTCATTAGCCCAACTTTGCAACACCCATTGTTTCTCTACACCAAGAGAACTTCTGAGTACTCATAGACTTTGTCAATGCATCTGCAACATTCTTCAAAGTGTCCACCTTTACCAGCAACACCCTTTTAGCTTCAACCATATATCTCACAAAGTGATATTGAACATCAATGTGCTTTGTCTTTGAATGATAAGCAAGGTTCTTAGCCAAGAAAATTGCACTTTGGCTATCACATTATATCCTTATAGCTTGCTGCACCAACCCCATACTTGAACACAATCTCTGCAACCAAACTGATTCCTTGCTTGCATGAGTGGTTGCCATGTATTCTGCCTTTGTAGTTGAAAGAGCCACTACAGACTGTCTTTTACTCATCTAACTGACTGCACCTCCAAATAGGCTAAACATATACCCACTTGTATATCTTCTTTGGTCTAGATCTCCAGCCCAGTATGCATCAACAAAACCATGAATTTCCAACACTCTTTCCAATCATGGTCTTCCCTGGTAGCATAAGCCATAATCACTAGTGCCATGCAAATATTTGAAAACCCACTTCACTGTTGTCTAATGCTCCTTCCCTAGGTTTGACATAAACCTGCTCAATACTCCCTCTGCATGTGCAATGTCTGGTCCAGTACAAACCATTGCATACATCAAGCTACCCACTGCACTTGCATAAGGAACACAGGACATATCCTCCTCTTCTTCTTGTGTCTTGGGACATTGTTCAGTAGACAGCTTTGTACCTATAGGAATCAGAACATTCATCGGTTTACTATCCTTCATATTGAACCTCTGCAATATAGTCTCGACATACTTCCTTTGGTTTAACTAGAGCTTCCTCTTTACCCGATCTCTCTTAATTTCCATGCCCAAAATATAGTTTGTAGCACCAAGATCCTTCATGTCGAATTTGGAGAATAGTTGGGTCTTCAAATATTGGATAATTTCTTTGTAATTTCCAATCAACAACATATCATCCACATACAAGACCAAATAAATAACACGGTCACCAATTAATTTAAAATAAACACAGTGATCCTCATTGCTTCTGGTGAAGCCAAGTCCCCGTATATAGGTATCAAATTTCTCATACCACATCCTTGGTGACTGTTTTAACCCATACAAAGACTTCTTTAACTTGCATACCAACTCTTTCTTCCCCTTCACCATAAAGCCTTCGGGTTGTTTCATGTAGATCTCTTCTTCCAGATCCCCGTGAAGAAATTTTTTCTTCACATCCATCTGTTCTACCTCAAAATCAAATGCAGCAGCAACAAATAAAAGTAATATAATAGAAGTAACTTTGGCAACAGGAGAAAAAGTATCACCAAAATCAATTCCCGGCACCGGGGAATAACCTTTTGCTACCAACTGAGCTTTGTATTTCTCCACCTTGCCTTCTACATTCATATTCTCCTTAAACACCCATTTTCTCCTGATGGGCTTCCTTCCGGCCGACAACTCCACCAGATCCCATGCCTCATTTTTATGCAAGGATGCAATTTCATCAACCATGGCATCCTTCCAGAGTTTTCCATCCTCTGAATATACTGCCTCCCTGAAGATTTTGGGATCATCATCAATTATAGTTAAAGAAAAATTTGAACAGAAAGTAGATGGACTATACCTTTCTGGTTGTCTTCTTTCCTGAACTGATCTTCTCACAGTTGGAGTTTGTGGCTCTTCCTCTTCTGAGTCTTCTTCTGTTGTAGAGTCTGATTCATCCTCCTTTAGCTCATACTCTATCTTCTCAGGTTCCTTTGGTAGGAATTCATGTTTAACAATATATTTCAGCTCTCTAAACACCACATCTTGGCTGTACACAACCTTCCTTGTTTCTGGGTTCCAAAGCTTGTAACCCTTTAAACCATCCTTATACCCAATAAAGATGCACCTTTCAGATTTATTATCCAACTTTCTCCTTTTCTCCTTTGGAACATGTACATGTGCATCACATACAAATACCCTCAGATGTGAAAGAGAGGGTTTCTTACCAGTCCATACCTCATGTGGAGTCTTATCCTCCAACGCTGATGAAGGTGATTTGTTAACCAAGTAACATGCAATCTCCACTACTTCTGCCCAGAATCCTTGTCCTAACCCAGTACCACTGAGCATGCTACTTGCCTTTTCCATCATCGTTTTGTTAATTCTTTCTGCAACTCCATTTTTCTGAGGTGTGTATGGAGTAGTCTTCTGTCGTGCTATACCACACTTCTTACAGAACTCTTCAAATTCCTTCTTGCAGAACTCCCCATCATTATCTGTCCTCAACACCTTTATCTTCTTCTCTGTTTGGTTTTCCACCAGAGCCTTAAATTCTTTAAATCTATCAAAGACTTCAGATTTCTTCCTTAAGAAAGATATCCATGTATTCCTTGAGAAGTAATCTATGAATGAAACATAGTACACAGACTTACCCAATGATGCAACTGACACAGGTCCAAACACATCACTGTGCACAAGCTCTAATATCTTGTTTGCCCTCTTAGCATCAGAAGGAAAACTCACCTGATTCTGCTTCCCATATACACAATGTTCATAGAAATCAAAATCCAGAGAGCTATTAGACATACCTTCTACCATACCATTTCCATGTAGTATCCAAAGGCCCTTCTATCCAATATGTCCAAGCCTTTGATTCCATAGCATCGTCTTTTCTCCAGAGACCGCTAGGCTTTTCGCTCCACTTTCGAGAACCACAGAACTGTTGCACCCAGCAATAACAATGCTTCTTTGAAACTTATATAGAGTTCCAATCCGAACTCCCTGCATTAAATACCAGTGCTCCCCAAACCATATTATAGGTATCTTTCTCGAACACTATTTTTACACCTGCATCATCCATCTTGCTTGCAGAAATCAGATTTCTGGCCAATGTAGGAATGTGCAAAACACCAAGAAGTGTTCTAATCCTTCCACCTTGTAGCTTTAGCTTGAATTTTCCACGTCCGACGATTCTGGCCTTCCTATTATCACCTAAGAAGACATCACTGCCATCATATTTCTCATACTCACAAAACCACTCCCTATGGGGAGTGAAGTGAAAGGATGCACCCGAGTCAATCAACCATGACTCATGATCTACATGTGTATTTGAATAAGAATCCAAATACACATCCCTCTACAGAAGGAGCATCATTAGATCCCTTTCCTTTCTTAGGAGATTTAGACCTGCAATACTTTTTGTAGTTCCCTTCCTTTCCACATTTCCATCACACCTTTACAAAATTTCCAGGAGATTTAGTTCTCCCTCTAGATTTAGATCTCCCACTCGAAACCTTATTCTTTTTTCTATTATGTGACCTTCCTCGTACAGATAAGGCATATCCATTATGACCCTCCATATTTCTTCGTCTCATTTCCTCTAATAGCAAGGCTGAGACAATGTCATCAAATTTCAAGGTAGTTGTATTTCTACCTATTACAATAACCAGACTATCCCACGAGTCTGGTAGAGAACACAAAAAAAAGATGCACTTATCTTCATCTGGTATTTTAATATCAACATATGACAGCTGACTTACCATAGTATTGAAGGCATTCAGATTCTCTGTCACTGAGTCTCCATACGTCATCCTCAGGTTATACATTTTTTTCCGCAGGAACAATTTATTCACCAAAGACTTAGATTGGTAAAAGTCCCTAGCTTGTCCCACAAGGTTTTTGTCGTAGCTTCCCCATATACATTCAACAATACTGAATCTGAGACACACAACCATATTGTGCTCTTTTCCTTCTGATCCTGTTTCTTCCAGTCTTCATCTGAAATTTCCGTTGGTCTAGTACCCGAATCTACCGCGATCCACTGATCTTTATCCACCAGTAGATCCTCCATCTTGAGTTTCCACAACTCAATGCTCTGACCATTAAATTTATTGATCTCTATCTTCCCACCACTCACCATCTTCTTTCACCGCAATAATCGATCTCGCAGATCTCCCACTGAACAGGGTCTACCTCAGGCCTGAGAAAAAAACCCCTCAGTAGCAAAGGAATCCCCTTGAAGCCAAAACTGTTATGATACCAAATGTAGGTTTTAACCCTGTACAGAAATTATCTGCAAATGAATCTTAAAAACAAAAAATAAACAATAGCAAGAGCATAAAACATAAAACACATAAACACAGAGATTTTCCCCTGGATCCCAAATCGGGACGACCAGCTTGATTTTTCATTATATTCCTTTTAGTGCTACAACACATATATAGACATGCTGATGTTGAGATTGCAACAAGATGATGAGCTTAGTGGAAAGAAGTCGCCTTCACTAAGTGGGCCCGCATGCTATTTTTGGCGCAAAGTCTATTTTTAGACATATGGATCATGTTCTATGAGTTGCAGGATGCTATTTGTGGATGGTTGATCAAGTTGGAAAAAATAGATGGACTTATATTTTTAGACATATTGGGCGGAATCTATTTTTAGATTTCCATTCTAAAAATAGATATGTCGAATATTATTAGCTCTTAATAATATTTGGACTATAAAAATTATCTTATTCTCTTGGAGCACTTCAGTTAAGTGCACAGATGTGGCACAGGAGCTGACAGAAGGAATTACGCTATTCCTGAGGGTTAAGTGGAGCTATTGCATGGATACTTCAGTTAGAACTCATGTGACAGAGTTTGGTGGAGTTTATTGAGGAGTTAATGGAGTTGTGTTCAGTTTAACTAATCTAAACATAGTTGAGTTAGTTGTATTTAGTCTAACTGATTAATACACTAGTGAAGAGTGGTGTGAATTAATTATTAATTAATTCACTAATTATAAACTCATTAATCAACTAAAGAATACATCAGTTAACTTCAGTGCATGGACAGTTTCAGTGGAGACCAATGAAGAGATAGGTGAAAGAGCAGTGTGACTATCAGTTGTGACTATACTGTTGCATGATTTGCAACAACCAGTGATTGGAGATGCCAATGAGGATTGCGCAGTACAAGCCAGGTGGTTCGAAGTTATTTATGAGCCATTATTCAGCATTGATTGCGCAGTAGAGGCAGGCTATCAGGTGGCAGAGATTGGAGCATGTGCTTTGCTAGATCTAGCTTGATTAGTGTAGCACTGGAGGTTGTGTCAGAGTCAGAGAGCTGTGACAATGCTTGTTACATGATATCTATGAAATAATATAGAGATATTTGGTTTTCACTTAAGCTTTCCCCATGAACATCAACCATATGTGTGATTGTTTATGGTTTTAATGGGTGGCGCATGCGATTGTTTTTATTTCCGCAATTAGTGATCAATGGTAGAAGAGATTATGTATTGTGCATGAAGTTAAAATAGTGTGTGATCAGAGAACTTTTATGAATAATATATCGCTTATTCAAATTTCTACATGGTATCAGAGCGATATTGATCATTGGAGCAATTGCAAAACATTGAAGCGATTGAGTTTTGAGCTGGAGGAATTCGAATTTGCAGCAGTGTTTTCTTGG
The DNA here is from genome assembly GCA_034641835.2 of Pinus albicaulis. Lineage (NCBI taxonomy): Eukaryota > Viridiplantae > Streptophyta > Pinopsida > Pinales > Pinaceae > Pinus > Pinus albicaulis. Next base: position 209,047,518 of record CM076581.1, on the reverse strand, counting down.
TGTTGAAGTTGAGATGTCTTTAAATGGATTGAAATTGGAGTATGCCCTTGAGGGAAGCTCGAATTATATTGCATGGAAGGACAGGATGGAGGCAGTGCTGGATGACAATGGGTTGAAGGAGTTCATAGATGCAGAAATTCCAAAACCTACTTCTAGCGACGCTGCCGCACTTGACGCATGGCAAAAGAAGATAGAAAAGTGTCGAAGAATTCTGTTGGAAGGTGTAAAGGATCACATAGTGTCTAGCCTTCATGGTAAGGCTTCTCCATTCTTGATGTGGAAAGCGTTGACAGACTTATTCCAAAACAAGATTGACCAGAGGAAGTTGGCGCTCAAGGATAAACAGATAAAACTCAGGAACATAAAAATGGAGAAAGGCGACAGTATGCCCAAGTACCTCACGAAGTTCATCCAATGTAGGGATGAGCTGGGAAGTGTGGGGTTTACTGTTGATGATGAGGACTTGGTGAGCTTGGCTCTCCTTGGGCTTCCGAAGATTTGGCATTCCTATCAGGACTTTGTCAATGGTCGGGAGAAATTGCTAGGATGGGAGAGACTTTGGTCGGATCTTGTACAAGAGGAGATAAGGCAAAGTACTAAGGATGGATCTTCATCAAAGAACTCAGATTAATAAAATTGTGTTTTGGCTGCCAAAGCAAGGAAAGGGAAGAGCAAGAAGAATTCTTCTCAATCCGATGCGAAAGGCAAGAAGCAGGACATGTCCAAGGTGAAGTGCTTTCACTGTCACCAATGCGGACATTACGCCACCAATTGTCCACAGAAGAAGAAAAATAAGCAGGCTGCTGGATCTGTAGCTAGAGAGGCCTTAGCCTCACATTTTGAGTTGGATTTTTCACTGATTGCATGCTTGGTCTCAAGTGTGATGGGTTCAGTGTGGTTTCTTGACAGTGGTGCGTCTTTTCATATGACAGGAGACAAAGATTTGTTTACTGATCTAGATGAGAAAGATCTTGGAGTGCGCATCGATATGGGCGATGATGGTAGATACAGTGTGACTGGTATCGGTACCATTTGCTTTGAGAGGGAGTCCGGGTAAACCCTTCGTATCAAGGAAGTGATGCATGTTCCTGTGATTGAAGAAGAATCTTATCTCCGTGGCGATGTTAGAAGACAAGGGATATGATGTTGTCTTCAATGAGGGAAAGGCTTTCCGCGTAGTGTAAGGAAACCGGTGAGACTCAGGAGATGGGTTCGAGTTAAGAACCTTATCAATCGTTGGTAGATGGCTACGCAAAATGGCGTGCGTTAAGGAGTGGTGAGCTAAGATGATGGCGAGTTGTGGCACCGGAGATTGGGCCACCTTCACCATGGAGCTTTGAAGATATTGCAGCAGATTTCTATTGGGCTTCCTAAGAGTACTCTTGCGCAGTCAAATCAGTGCAAGGGATGTACCTTGGGAAAATTTTTGAAAGCCACCTTTCATGAGAAGGATAGTCACGCCACGATGATCCTTGAGAGAATTCACATAGACGTGTGTGGACCTTTCTCAGTAGCTTCGACAGCAAATCATAGGTACTATGTGATCTTTGTGGATGATTTTTCTCGGAAGTGTTAGATCTTCTTCATGCAGAAGAAGAGCGAGACATACTCAAATTTCTGTGAGTTCAAGGCACCGGTTGAGAAAGAATCGGGGAAGCAAGTGAAGGCTCTTAGGAGCGACAATGGTGGTGAATTCATCTATGGCGAATTCAAGGACTTTTGCAGGGCAGAAGGAATTCGAAGAGAGATCATAGCACCTCATAACCGATTGACGGACGATGCTGCCGCAGAGAAGAACAAAATGATCGGGTGCTGTACTCGGCGATGTTGCATGATCAGGGCCTTCCCATACACTTGTGGGCTGAGGCATGCAATACTGCAGTATATGTGCAGAACCGTTGTCCTCACAGGATACTTGGCATGAGTACACCCGAGGAGGCATTTTCTGGTAAGAAGCCTGATATTTTCCATTTGAGGATTTTTGGTTCACCTGTTTACATTCATGTGACGAAGGATGCCAGGAAGAAGCTAGAGCCGATTACAGAGGTTGGGATATTTATGGGGTACACTGATACACCCCACAACTATCGTGTGTATTTTCCAGATAGTCGCAAGACTGTTGTGCGACGGGATCTCAAATTTCATGAGGAGAAAGCCATGAAGTGTTCGCTTGAGAGGGAGCCACACTTGCATGCAGATGAGGAGCTATTAGTTCCTAAGGATGAGTCTCAGGATGTGGATCAGCCACAAGATGAGGTTCATGGAGTGGAAGATACCACTCAAGCAGCGCCAACCATCAGAGGGCAGAAGGGCACTATAGAAGCTGAGCGACTGGCTCAAGATGCAGAGAAGGTTGTAGGAGCACCTACATCACAGCGCAGACAGAGACAGTCACCTGACCGGTATACTGGATACATGGCTCTTATGAGCAAGTGTATCGTGATGGAGCCATCCTCTTTCGAGGAAGCTGTGGAGGATCCCGCATGGGTAGATGCCATGGTGGAAGAGTATGATTCGATTGTCAGAAACAGTGCATGGGAGATTGTCCCAAGGCCGGAAGGGAAATCAGTGGTGGGTTCGAGATGGATCTACAAAGTGAAGCAGGAAGCTGACGGGAGTGTGGAGAAGTACAAGGCAAGATTTGTTGCCTGAGGCTTCTCACAGATAGAGGGGATCAATTACTAGGAGAATTTTGCACCTATCGCAAGGTATTCTTCCATACAGACGATTCTTGCTCTCTCAGCACAGATGGGGTGGCACATTCATCAGATGGATGTGAAGACTGCGTTCCTCAACGGGGTGATTGAGGAGGAGGTGTACATAGAGCAGCCCGAAGGTTTCTAGATCTTCAGCAGCGAGTCGCATGTGTGCAGGCTCAAGAGAGCGCTGTATGGGTTGAAACAAGCACCTCGTGCTTGGTACACACGGATAGACAGTTATTTCACCGGACTTGGATTCTCCAAGAGTGAGGCGGATCCGAACCTATACCAGATAGTGGTGGAGGGTAAGTTGTTGATCATTGTACTTTATGTAGATGATTTGATTTTGACAGGTGATGAACTGTTGATACACTCATGCAAGGCTGATCTTGAAAAGGAGTTTGAGATGAAGGACTTGGGCCTCCTTCATTATTTCCTGGGATTGGAAATTTGGCAGTGCAGTGATGGACTGTTTGTTTCTCAAGGCAAGTATGCCCAGGAGATACTGGAGAAGTTCAACATGCATGGCTGCAAGCCTGTTGATGCTCCTCTTCCTGGTGAATGGAGGAAGGAGGATGCTACTTCAGTGGAGGTAGTGGATGCCACTGTGTTTATCGACAGTTGGTGGGGTCACTTATGTATCTTGTCAATGCACGACCCGACATATGCTATGCTATTAACCAGCTCTCACGAGCTATGGTTAAGCCTAGAAATCTCTTCTGGAAGGCAGGCAAGCATGTATTGAGATATCGCAGAGGCACATCGGGATATGGATTATGGTACATAAATTCGGATGAGGTGAGGCTATGTGGCTTCACGGATTCAGATTGGGCAGGGAGCCCAATGGACAGAAAGAACACATCTGGAGGGATTTTCAGTATCGTGTCGACAACAGTTTCTTGGTACAGCAGGAAGTAGAGATCTGTGGCACTCAGTTCAACAGAGGCCGAGTATATGGCAGCGAGTTTGGCTTCATGCGAGGCTATATGGATGAGGAAGATCCTGGTCGGGTTGTTCAATTCACACTTAGATCCTATTGTGATTTATTGTGATAATAAGAGCTGCATTAAACTCTCGGTTAATCCAGTATTTCATGATATATCTAAACACATTGACATCTGGTATCATCATATTAGAGATTGTGTGCAGCGGAAGATCATGTTACTTTCATACATTCCCACGGAGCGGATGCGATATCTTGGCAGAAGCGCTCACCGGGGAGAAAATTCAGATACCACGAGAGCGGATAGGGGTGGCGGATAATCCTTATCTTGTTGAGAGAGTGTTGAGATTGCAGCAAGATGATGAGCTTAGTGGAAATAAGTGGCCTTCACTAAATTGGGCCTGGGCTATTTTGGCGCAAAGTCTATTTTTAGACTATGTCTATTTTTAGACATGTCGATCATATTCTATGAGTTGCAGGATGCTATTTGTGGATGGTTGGTCAAGTTGGAAAAATAGATGAACTTCTATTTTTAAACATATTGGGTGGAATCTATTTTTAAATTGCCAGTCTAAAAATATATATGTCGAATATTATTATCTCTTAATAATATTTGGACTATAAATATTATCTTATTCTCTTGGAGCACTTCAGTTAAGTGCACAGATGTGGCACAGGAGCTGACAGAAGGAATTACGCTATTCCTGAGGGTTAAGTGGAGCTATTGCATGGATACTTCAGTTAGAACTCATGTGACAGAGTTTGGTGGAGTTTATTGAGGAGTTAATGGAGTTGTGTTCAGTTTAACTAATCTAAACATAGTTGAGCTATTTGTATCTAGTTTAACTGATTGATACAATTAGTGAGAGTGGTGTGAATTAATTGTTAATTAATTCACTAATTATAAACTCATTAATCAACTAAAGAATACATCAGTTAACTTCAGTGCATGGACAGTTTCAGTGGAGACCAGTGCAGAGATAGGTGAAAGAGCGGGTTAACTATCAGTTGTGACTATACTGTTGCATATTTTATATGTGATGGTCGATTAATGAAGTTCGCAATACAAACACGAGTGGTTGAGAAGTTGTTATAGGCCATTCTTCAATATTGATTCACTTATTAGAAATTTGTTTATCGAATTGCAGAGAGATTGGAGCATGTGTTTTGCTAGATCTAGCTTGATTAGTGTGTAGCAATTGGAGGTTGTGCTGAGAGCTTGTGAGGAGCTTTTTACAATGATTGTTACATGATCTCTATGACATATAATATAGAGATATTTGGGGTTTTCAACTTTAAGCTTTCCCATGAAATACTGTGTTCATATGTGTGATTGTTTATGGTTTTAATGTGCGCATGCGATTTTTTTTTATTTATGCAATTAATGATCAATGGTAGAAGAGATTATGTATTGTGCATGAAGTTAAAATAGTGTGTGATCAAGAGAATCTCGGTGAATAATATATCAGTTATTCAAATTTCTATAGCTGAAGCATACATAAACCCCAATCCATTAGCCCTGGATTAGAACATAATCATAGTTCCTTTGACCATATCTACAAAATACCAGGGGCCGAAAACCATCATGCCCCAAAACCATGTGCAAACCCATGCACAAAACCATGGGCGGGTCCACCCACCAGAAAATAAGGACCAAATTTTTTTTCCGGCGTGCTGCCCCGAACCCTGATAGGGGGGCCTACCACCCCCCGACGTTGCGCCCAACACAATGTACAGGGGGGACTATTGCCCCTCCCTGTAACCCCCCTGCGCATGATTAGTCGTGGAAAGAATATAACACAAACCCAACAATTTTTCCCTTTGTCAAACAAAACCCTTCAATTTATTCATGTACCTCTCTAAGAAGAACATCCAACGACAAGAAACCACTCAAACTAATTCAACCTCATCTACTAGGTGGATTAGAAGATGAACCTACAAGTCCATGAAACTCGTTGGTAGTTCCTTCTCAAACATACAAACAATCTCAACTAGCTCTTGACGCCATCGTGGAGTGCTAGCCACATGAATCTCCTTTGACATGATCCAACGTACAAATGCAGATAATTTAGATATGGAACGTCTTAGGTCTTGAGGGAATTCATGTTTCACACAATCATCCATGAACAAAGGATAATGACACTGCAAATTTATAAACACGTGAAATAATCTACAAATTTAGTTATGTTTTATGATCCCTGCATGGGATAAAATTTATTAATATAAGAAACAATAAAATCATGCTTTTGACATTATACGTACTCTTAGAAGATTCAAATGATAATGTGATTTCAACCCTGAAAAATGGTCATCCACGGTGAAGCAGCACCGTAGTGAAGACCCATATGAAGATTGCACCCTCACACCCATTATAGCTTCCTTTGCCAAAGAAATATCATATTTTTTTAAATCCATGGGACATCACCTTCTTTGAAATACCATGAATTAGAAGGACCAGCGCCTGCCTCTGATCCTGTACTTTCTAATCGTCTTGGCCAATGTTTCTTTTTAGTTTTTTAAGTAATAAGATCTTTCCTAATAGCCAATGTATCACATTATTTTGATGATATGTGCCTCCATAAAGAAGATGAAACATTTTTAAATATATCCATGGGATCTAATAAGTGGGTAATCTTAAGATGCTCCCAATATGGGAGGTTATAAAAGATGGATTTCCTTTTCATCCCAATGGGAAATTTCTCAACATAGGTGTCAAAGAATTCCAGATCATCGAACATAGGCTCCCCATTTGAATCGAAAATTTCTATGAACTCCTTCTCCTTCTCTCTCTCATATGCTCTAAACCATTTCGTTGGTGTCATTATTGGAGGCCTTTGGGTTCTCTCTCATTTACCATTGAAAGCGGATGCTGCTCTTTTGTAAGGGTGTTATTCTGGGAGGAATACCCTGGAACATTCATACACTGGCTTTCGTAGGTCGTTGGACCATCTATCTTTCCACAACATTTACATCCAAAATACCCTTTTGTTACAAAACCTACGAAATTATTGTATACAATTTATATTCATGGCACGTTAAATAATATCATGAAGATCAGAAAAATTACAATGAATTAAATAACTAATATGAAAAATAATATTGTTACGTATATAAAAAAATCAATAAACATGTAATTTACCAGGGAAAAATCTTAGGACTGGATAATCATGTGTCGTGTAAGCACATATACCATACAATGTAAAACTCCTCTCTACTGCGATGGGTCTTGATACATCATATACATTTATCCCATCCCATAATTCCATCAATTCATCTACCAATGGTTGTAAGTAGACATCCATATTCTTCACTTGTCTTCTACCAGAGACTATGAGAGCCAAGATAAGATGTTCATTCTTCACGGACAACCATGGGGGGGATATTTTTATTAATCACTACTATAGGCCAAACATAATAGTTGGTGTTTTGGAGGGAATATGGGTTGACACCATCCATGGCTATGCTGAGTCATAGACTTCATAATTCATCCTTGAATTTTTTGGGCCATGTATCCTCTATATGCTTCATGGCTATTGAATGAGTTGGGATTCGCATAACTCCCAACTCACTTCTGTGTGAGGCATGCCATCCCTGCAACATAGCTAATTCTTTCCAACAAAAGAGCCTTTGAATCCTTGGGATTATAGGCATATGCCTCAATATCTTAAAAGGAGGACCACATGATTTACCCTTATTTTTTGATTTATAATACATGTCATGACCACATTTCAGACATATCTCTTTGTTTGCATATTCTCCTCTATATAGAATACAATCATTTGGACATGCATGATATGATATGTACTCAACACCCAAAATTTTCAACAATTTATTTGCCTCTTCGCAACTACTGGGAAAGACATTATCACTCGAAAGAACCTTACCTTTAAATAACCTATAGTTGGTGATCATGGAAAATATTAAATGTACTTTAATGTCGATATAATTATTAACATTCATAAAATTTACCATTTTTAATGTTCATTATGTGACTATATTTCTCAAATTTATATAAGGGAGGACTTTGTGGTAACTTACCTCGAAATTTCTGAGAAACATGCATTCAATAAGCCAAACTTTGATTTCAAGTTGTACAGTAACATCATTGTCCCCAACTGGGTAGACTTTGACTGACCGTCAGGTCCAAAGAGAGGGGTGGTGGAAGCAAATTTAAGGCTTTTGAAAAAGGTATCAACGATATGAGCATCATCCCCTAGCTGGTCATCGTTTTGGAATGCATCTAACAACACTGTCTCCATGGCAGTCATATCCCTTAAGTAATCATCCATACCAACCTCTATTTCATTGCCTACATTGCTAGCTTGTGAGGAACTACTACTGTTGTAGTCATTCCTAATTGGTGAATCTTGACGTAGTAGGAATTGAATCGGTGGTTGATTCAACCATTCTTGGTATTGTTCCTTTCTGATTTTTTTCTCTTAATTCAGCCTTATCTCGATTTAACATTATCATGGGGTGCAACGGAAGATGGTGGGTAGGTAGCTCATCATCACTAGAATCCAAATAATTTCAAAAAATATATTTGAACATTATTAGTACAAAATCTATGATATCAATTAGTAAGAACGTTGAAAATTCATGATTAATTTGTTTGTCGTTGAAATAATTACATTAATATAACAAAAAATTATTATTACCATCATTGTCCAGGGATTGTGGCCAGAAGATGCAATATTGTTACAATTGGCAGGGTGAAGCAGTTGTCCATTTTCATCTACCAAATGCGCCTTGTGGTATGCTACTCCTGATAAGATCTTCCGACATTTTGGAGCTGTTTGATTATTTTGTGCATCTGAACTCAATTATGAATTTGCATGAACCTGCAAATTTGAATACATTATAAATTTTATTAAGCTAATTGAAATGGATAAAAAACATAAATTCAATTAGATAATGAAATTATAAATAAAATATGAAGTAAATATTATATCTCGAGATGGATAGGGAGAACTCCAGGATGGACTTTGAGAAATATTATGGAACAAGTTGGATTTTTAAGAATTGTCCATTCGATATAATTATGATATTTTCTCCCTACATTTGAGCAAAATCAACAATAAATTTTAGTGCACACACCTAAAAGTAATTTTGGTGCCTTAAAAATGGACTTATTGTTATCAGTGCTTATGTACAGATAACCACACTGGTGCGGTTTTAGTTACTATGCACCAATGTTATGTTATTAACTGATGAATCGGTGCCGTGTTATTAATTGAGTGGCACTGGTGATGAAAAGCCACAAATAAAAGAACACAACTTTATTTTTTTAAGTGAAAAAAAAAAGTGGTAAATGGAAAAATGGGCGGAAAAATATTTTCAAAAATCTAATTTCATAAAACAATTCTTTAAATACTGAACACTTTTCATAATTTCACTATTTTTGTAAATAATTTTAGCCTGAGATTTACACGAGGCATACCTGGAACAAGAGAGCACGAGAGCACTGTGGAAAAGAGAAATACTTTTGAACAGAACTATTCAAACAGTCAGAATTCCAAACCTCTGGTGATTCAAACCCTGTAGCACAGAATTTCAAGCAATCTCGTGATTAAATTTTATTATTTTTTTTTTACATTTTCTACATTATTTTTTATGTATTAAGTAAAAAAATTCAATTTGTTGTTCATTTTCAGAAACAAAAAACAAAAAAATCCATTTTTACCCTAAACCCTTCATTCTTTTTGTTTATGCCCTTGCTTCTTCCTGTTTCTGTGATTTCAGAATTAGGGCTTTACATTTTAGATTTATAGGGTTTGTATTGCTATATATATAGGCCTATGACATTTAAACCATGGAACGACTTGCATAGTCGGATCTCAATCCATGTCGGCCCTTTCGTGAATTTTTAAAAAACATAATTTTTTTAATCGGTGTGCCCTACCTAACCTAACGCACCAGTGCGCTAGCTTATCCCAGTGCATTGCACACGTACTGTTTGATAATTTTTTATTTTTTGTTTTTTTGAATCTGTGTTCCATATGTAAAACAGTGCACTGGTGCGCTATTTCATTATAGCACACCGCTCACGTACTGTTTTGAAAAAAACAATTTTTTATTTTTTGTTAATCGGTGCACCATGTAATATATAATGCATCGGGTCTCCTAGTTGATAGAGAGCACCGTATGGTGGTCCCTTTTTTGCGCGGGGCATTTATAAGAATAGGCTACACCGCCCCCTCCACGATACCATATGCTACAAAACTAACACTAGACAATTTTTATTATTTTGTCTATGTTAATCGGAGTAGTGGGTAACATTTAACGCACTAGTGCTCCTTGTTGACATAGAGCACTGTACGGTGTTTTATACTGTTTGGGCATTGCATTTATAAGAACACAATGCATCGACGTCGGTGCGTACATCATTTAAAAATGCACCGGTTTCTTGATAAAAAAAATTTACCTGAAATTTTGATAATTTATTTATAAAATATATTAATGAATGATATGGTATAGGTTTCGTATTGATAAAGAAATGGATGACAAGAGATCAAGTAACAAAAATACTGATAACAGATCAAGAAAAGAAAAAAAGGAAAGTTCTTTGTAAATTATTTACAAAAAATATTACTTTTGAACTATATGTAAGTTTAACTAATCTGTATTGTTTACTATGTTTCATGCAGAGTCACAAAATGACAAATCTCAATAAGATTATTTTTTATCTAGGACCAAAAGAGCATAAAAGCTTGATGGAAAAATTGCAAAAGGATGAATCAGGTGAATGAAAAAATACTATCGATCCAATATGAGCTTCTTTTTTTAATTTTCTTTAATAATATACTTAAAATTATTAGATAGCATATTTCAAACAATCTATTAATTCACATCTGTTTAATGTTCTATAGGGACCAACAACTTAGAAAAGGAATGTTGTTTTAAGAAGAGAAAAAAAATAGAACATGAAAATGAAAATGAATTGCTCCTTAGCTCATCTGGAGTGGTGCTGGAGGTTAACGAAAAGGGGAAAAACTTTTACAAAAGTTTGAGGGATCTAGTGGAATGAATGTATAGACGTTCTTTCCACTTACAATGCAAAAATCAAACCAATGATTCCAAGAACCAAATTTTATCTAAACTATAGGAAGAGTTTCCAGAGAATTGGTCAATGAGACATGTCAGACTTTTAATAGCAAAAACGTACAACAACAAAAAAGAAGAAATGAAAATTTAATATGCATTTAAATGTTTTTATAGAATTATTTATAAATATCACTTTTGTTATATTTACTTTTCATATATCAATATAAAAATGAAATAGTTTATTGTCATGTTACATTTCCAAGAAGATTACGAAAATTTCTAAAGATGAACGAGCTAGTATCAAAAATATACCAGTAGGAATGTCCAAAAGGTGTACAAGGAGATGGTAAAAGAAATGAACAAAATTTCATCGCAGGAGGAGCCATCTCAACAACAACGTGCTTCAAATGTAATATGTAATCATTGTATTTTTCGATCATTAGGTATAATAAATAAACAATTTAGCATTAAATATTAATTTTCAAGTATTTTCTTGCAGAAAAGAAAAGAAAATGGAACCCATTCAACACATAAAACATGACGACAAGGAAGAAAATGGTTGATATCTAAGTTTGTGAGTAATTGTTACTTCCTTATAACAACTTAACTAGATTTCATTTTTGTATATTTAAGTTTTTTTACAAAAATGATCATTGAATGTATTAAAAAGGGTGCTAACATACAAAGAAGAACCATGAGACTAATTGATTGACTTTGGATTAAATATGGGTTGTGAGTATATGTTGGCATATCAGAAATTAATTGTGGAATTTGTAAGCATCTATCAATATTTTATATTAAATATATGAATTGTTATGGGGTATAAAACATGTAGGAAACAAAGTATGGAACTGGGCCAACAAATGAAATCTTGAAAGATGGCATAGTACATGGTTTTGAAAGAATGTGTATAGTTCATGAATCAATTTTTGCTATGGTACGTCATTTCTTTTCGTTTTACATTGAGGTATATTATTAAATATTGAAATTTTCATTATTCTCACCAATGTATATACACTCATTACAGTTTATTTTCATGTTTGTAGATGGAAGGTGAAGAAGAAGAAAACAATCAACACTGTGAACAAAACATTCCTGAAAATAACCCAAGTCATGGAAGTAGCTCGAGCAGTAAAAACAGTTCAAGCGAAGAATGATGATCATTATGTTTGTATATCAAAGCAAGGCGTTGTATTTTTTGAAATATTTGTCTATGAAATCAGACATTTTGTTAAATGTAATGGCCACAGTGTCCCAATTGAAAGACAAAGGGATACCAATAGCTGTCCCATTTTGTATGACGAAGACTGTCTTATTCATATATATATATATATATATATATATATAATAAAATATGTTTTAATTTATTCTATTGTGTTCTCCATTGTCATTGTGAAATATAGTGCCATTGATTATATTTATGGATGATTAAATATTATAATGAAGAAATGTGAAATCTGATGATATGATATAACAAATTAATCCAAACATCACATTCAAATGAATTTAATTAATATGAATATTGTTATAAGATGTGTTGACTTTTGATGAATAATGAATATAAAAAAATCACAATAATTGCGTTGTCACAAGTCGATGTTTATAAAAAATACAAAATGAACACTGATGTGTGTCAGTTATAGTACACTGGTGCGTTTGTATGATACAGCGCATCGGTGCGTTTCTACGACCTATGGGCACCGCACAAATACTAATACCAATTATAACCCTTGATGTGTTTGTGTGATAATACGCATCAGTGTGTATATGTGAGACTACGCACCGATGCGTTTGTACAACCTATGAGCACCGCACAAATACCAATACAAATTAGAACAATCAGTTTTTATGATACTCTGCACCCGTACGTTTCTATAAGACTATGAAACGATGTGTTGATACGACATATGGGCACTGCATAAATCCCAATCCGAATTAGAACGACCCCCTGTGTTGTATCACCTATAGTGTGCCCGATTCGGTTTTAGACATTTATGACCCAGTGAATTTAACTTCAACTGCCCTGGGCCGACTGTCTAGATGACATGCATCGGTGCGTTGACAACTTAGCAGTGCACCGATGAAAAAAACATTCGTAATAACCTTCGACTACCCATTTTTTTTAGTTGTGTTGAAATTTCATTAAAATCTCTGCCAAAACCTCCGTTACCAAAAACGAATGTTGTAGAATTTTTTTTTTGACGATTTTGGCCAATTTTATAACTCTAAAAAAATCCTTTATAACCTTCGCTAGAGGGTCTTTTCCTTGTAGTGTTCTGAGAATTCTGTTTGATTTTTTGTGCTTAATTGTGTAAATGTGAAAGAATTTGTTATTCTTTTCTCCTTCCTTGAGCCACAAGATTCTTGATTTTTGTTTCCATAATATTTCTTATTGTAATAATTTTTACTCCCATTTATTCAACAACTACAATTCCTCCTTCCTTCTCGCCTCTATATACCTGTCTTCCATCAACGATTTCTGTAGTGCTTCCATCTTCAACTCCAATTCCTTTTTTCCTTTGAATATGTTATTTAACTATGTTTTATTCCAATTCCTTAGTTGGGTTTTGATATATCTTTGCCTAGCCTTCATTTTAAACATCTTGGTGCCCAAGATTGGGAGAGGATCCTTCCACCATTTCTTTATGTTCTCCATAAAGGAGAGGTGATTTATCCAGAATTCCTCGAATCTGAATGTTCTATTTTTAGGATTTCCTAACATTGCAACTGTTAATGCCACTATCCAATGATCAGACCCCTCACAGGGGAGAATAGTTTCCTCTATGTACAACCCTTGTAATAGAAGATCCTCCTAAATTAATAATTTTTCTAATCTAGAGGATACTTGATGCTCTCCTCCTCACTTATTACTCCAGGTAAAATTTATATTACTTGTCTACATATTTATAAAAAATTCCTCCACAATGAAACTCTTAAAGGTCTTATAGCTGTCTCTATCTATTCGTCTAAAACCACCCTTGTTTTCTTCCAATGAGATGAGCATATTAAAATATCCCCCTATAATCCAAGGGATATTCTACTTTCTTACCCTAAGGTCCTTCAAGGACCGAATGAAGCCTAGTTAGTCACCAATCCTCTACGATACATAAAAATTTGTAAATATAATGGACCCGTGAACACCTATTATCGACATCTCCAAAGAGAGGAAATATCTAGTGGCTTCTACAACTATTAGGTGCATTACATGTGGATTCCACTAGGTGACAAGTCCTCCTACACTAAATTGAGCTTCAACATCTAAGTAACTGAGTCTTCTACCTAACTTCCTTTTGACTTCCTTAATCTTATCTTTTGTACGCTTCATTTCTTGTAAGAACATCAAATCTAGTTTTTCCATTTTAATCTTCTTATTCAACAATATTTGTTTCCTAAGGAAATTCATGCCTCTTGCATTCTAGGTTATAATTTTCATATTTGACTAAGGAGATTAGGGGGAGAGCTTAGAGCTCTCATCTTACCTAAGTATATCAACATTGCGCCAAGCTCCTGAAGGGCCACGGTCTTCGACTTCCTTCTCTATTTCCTTATTTTTTTATTTGGTACTGAGGGGATTTAGGATTTAGAAACACTGATACCCATCTCCCTAATTTCCTCATGTGATCGCTTCAAGCCACGAAGTTATGCATCCTCCCGCATTAGGTAAGGGTATTGGATTTGATCCACCAACTCGAATGGAATTACATCCAAACCCTTCTCTCTCCATTGTTATACCATATTTTTCAGGTCAATTCCCACTATTTCTTGAAGATCAGGGTCCTTAGTGCCCGCCTCACTTAAAGGGAGGAACCCAATGGGTACCACACCAAGTGGAGCCCTGACACTAATCACTGCCTCTTTCCCTTGTTTAAATATGAGCACAGTGGTACTGATGACCTTGGGAGGCATGACATAGACTTGGGGGTGAGCCCCCTTCTTAATGAATTGCAGGGTGATGTGGAGGCCACATGGGTGTCACGTGACCTTACTACCACCCACCGCCCTCGATTAGAGGTTTGAGTGTGTAGTATCAGGTTTGAAAAGTAGGGCCAGGAACACCTTATTTGTAGGTTTAAAGAGGTATTATATGAACTTAAACATGAACCTAGATAGTCGTATATGAATTTTGATACCTTATTCTTTCAAAAATATTTTATTAAAAGTAAAGGTTATCAAAACCTTGATTTGAAGAAGGATGAAAAAGGTCATATTACTTTTGTTTCTTTATTTTTTGATGATCTAATGATAATAGGAAATTCTAATGAGTTAATTGAAGAAATAAAAACATAATGTTCAAAGGAATTTGAGATTAAGTGATATAGGTGGATATTGGTGGCCACCCACATATTCCATTTGGACCCACACCATCAGTTCTTTCATTTTTTCAGTTTCAGCACAACTTACTATTTTTAGAAGGTTTTCGAGTCCTGAAATTCTGGAACCGTTTGGAGCCCCTAATGATCTAGTTCGATATTGGTGACCACCCACCTATTTAATTTGAACCCCCACCATCGGTTCTTTCAATTTTTCAGTTTCGGCACAACTTACTATTTTTAGCAGTTTTTTGGGTCCTGAACTTCCAGAGCCATTTACAGGCCCTAAATGACATTTTTTGGGAAAATGGGGAGCAACAAGGGTCCATGGGCCATGTTTCTCACATCAAAAATTTTATTCCTCAGATATATATTTCTAACGAGGTATGGTGAGCGTTAAACGGAGATCGTATGCCAAAGTTACATCCTCGAGAAGTTGAAACACCAATTTACCCAAACAGTGCCCATAGTTTTGGCGCTTCATCTCCTAGGGTTAGGTTTTTGGATGTTTAGGGTTTTCCATTGTTTCTCAATAATAAATAGGCCCTCTAGCCTCATTGTAACATAGTTCAGAGGCATGTAGCCGCCACATATCTCCTCAGAGATAAGCTACCATCGCCCTAGCTAGTTTATTTCCATTCTATCTTTAAACATATTTAAGTTATTTGATATTAATGAAATGAAGTACTATTTCCACTACATCTCTGTGTTTATGTCCATTTCTATATCTTATTGCGTTCCTGCATAAATCTGGATTAGTGGTATTAAAGCGGTCTGCTCTTTCTCTGTTTTTCTTTGCATGTCCCCAAGGAGGTCAGTGTATAAGGAGTTAGGGCTCGATCTGGTTGAAAACCTGCAAGATAAGCCTCGCAAACCCCGATGACCCCCCATGGTGGAAGAAAAGAAATACGAGGGAGCAGGAGATCCTATCAAACTATTTCTCGAGGAGGCCATCGAGAAAAAAAGGAACGTGATGATGGATAAATTTTCTCAGATCCTTCAACGACTGCCCACCTATGGTGTATCTGCATCCAAAAACCACTCTGGAGGCGCCACTCCCTTCAAGGTATAGGTAAACATTGACATTCCTATATTTGAAGGACAGATAGATGTAGACGTCATAGATAGATGGTTGAATTTTCTAGAAGGGTATTTCTTGGTCCATGATTTCTCCAACCGAGAAAATATTATTTTTGCACTCCTCAATGCCACCCCCCATGTCAAAGACTGGTCTGAAACCTACTATGAGCAAAGGGATGAGGGGGAACCCTCTCTGCTCTTGGCCACACCCACTTGGAATTCATTCTGAGACAGCATCAAGGAACAATATTACCCCGTGGGGCTCTATTAGGACAAGTACATCCAATGGACCACGTTGCAGCAGCAAAGGGATCAAGATGTGCATGAACTGAGGAGTTTTTTCCATACCATGTGCACAAAGTTGGGTATTAAAGATTCAAAAAGACATTTGGTGCTCAAGTACTGCAGCTTTCTACACAAACATATTCAGGAGTAAATGGCGTTCCTCAACATTACCTCACTTGGCACGGCATATCACTATGCTGCCAAGATTGAGTAGAAATTTAAGCAGAAAAAGCAAGAATTTGGATCTGCGAATCCGAAGCCAGGGAAAGGCGTCCCCGAACCATAGAACAGTGGGTAGAGCTAAAGCGAGGCGACTCAGAACACCACCAAAAATCCAAATAAGGACAAGGGGAAGTGGTGTGAATTTCATAATGGCCCCACTCATAGCACAAATGAGTGTTGGGCCAAACAGTCGCTGGTGGCCGAACTGAAGGCACCCGAATCAGATGCATGGTCTGAAATTGTGCCAGAACCAGACAAGGGAGATGACAAAGGGAAGCAGATCATTGATGCGGACCCTAGTGCCGTTGTTGCCACCACCAAGCTCCAGGGGGAGGATCCCGAGGATCCAAAGGAGGTGGAGCGCCTCTTCCATTCACAGATGAGGGTGAAAGGTTCCCCAATACAATTTCTTGTCGATAGTGGAAGCCAAAAGAACCTCATTTCAGCAAAGGTCATGAAGCGGCTCTGCCTACCGACCATAGCACACCCACAGTCGTATACCATCGGGTGGCTTCACCCAGCGAGAGATCTTTGCATTCGCCAATAGTGTCGTCTTCCGTACAGCATCAAGCCATTCACGGATGAGGTATTGTGTGATGTTGCTCCTCTTGATGTAGCTGATGTATTATTGAGCCAACCATACTTGTGGGGGCGACATGTTGTGTATGAGTTTAGGTCTCATTTTGTTGTTATTAATTTGGGAGATAAATTTTACAGGATACCGGAGGTAGTAATGCCTCCTACCATATCCTTGACTATTGTAAAACAACGCAGTAAGATTGTTTCCCAAACCATGAAATTTATTTTCCTTACAACTTGCTCATAGGGAAAGAAGAATATTGTGGCCACAACCTCGAAAAAGGGCTCCCCTGCATGACAACAACACATGGAAAAAGTTGTGGAGAAATACGAGGACATTTTCTCCTCACCTAGAGAGGTTCCTCTACACTATCAGGACAAGCACTGCATCGATCTGACCCTTGGCGCACTGCCGCCTGATATTGCCATACCTCATGCGATTACATAGACAGAAGCCACACATGTACTATCTGAGGAAACCAAATTTATTTAACGCATCCAGAACATCCGCTAGCAAGTCCACAACATCCTAGACAAATCCAATGGCAAGTTTAATAGAATTTTCCTCTTATGGAGGAAGTTAATGAAATGGGGACCATTGCTTCCTAAGGAGGGAGGAATGATCCAGGTGGATATTGGTGGCCACCCACCTATTCCATTTGGACCCGCACCATCAGTTCTTTCAGTTTTTCAGTTTCAGCACAACTTACTATTTTTAGCAGGTTTTCGGGTCCTGAACTTCTAGAGCTGTTTAGAAGCCCAATGATCTAGATCAATATTGGTGGCCACCCATGTATTTCATTTGAACCCCCACCATCGGTTCTTTCAGTTTTTCGGTTTTGGTACAACTTACTATTTTTAGTATTTTTTCGGGTCCTAAACTTCCAGAGCCATTTGAGGCCCTAAACGATGTTTTTTGGGACAACGGGGAGCAACATGGTTCCATGGACTAATGTCTCTCGCATAAAAAGTTTTATTCTTTAGATAGATCTTTCTAACAAGGTATGGTTCACGTCAAACGGAGATCGTATGCCAAATTTACGTCCCTAGGAAGTTGAAACACCAATTTACCCAAACGAGGCCCATAAAGTTTGGCGCTTCATCTCCTAGGGTTAGGTTTTTGGATGTTTATGGTTTTCCATTTTTTCTCAATAATAAATAGGCCCTCAAGCCTCATTGTAACACAGTTCAGAGGCAAGTAGTCGCCACATCTCTCCTCAGAGATAAGCTACCATCGCTCTAGCTAGTTTATTTCCATTCTGTCTGTAAACATATTTCAGTTATTTGATATTAATTAAATGAAGTATTATTTTCGCTAAATCTATGTGTTAATGTCTATTTCTGTATTTTATTGTGTTCTTGGATAAATCCATATTAGTGGTATTAGAGCGGTCTTGTCTTTCTTTGTTTTTATTTTCATGTCCCCGATTAGGTTAGGGTATAAGGAGTTAGGGATCGATCTGGTTGAACCCCTACAAGATCTGCTTCGCAAACCCCGATGACCCCCCTAGGCAGAAGAAAATAAATATGAGGGAGCATGAGATCCTATCAAAATATTGCTCGAGGAGGCCCTCGAGGAACAAAGGAACGTGATGATGGATAATTTTTCTCAGATCCTTCAATGGTTGCCCACCTATGGCGCATCTGCATCCAACGACCACTCTGGAGGCCCCACTCCCTTCAAGGTACATGCTAACTTTGACATTCCTATATTTGAAGGCTAGATAGATGCAGACGCCATAGATAGATGGTTAAATTTTCTAGAAGGGTATTTCTCGGTTCATGATTTCTTCGATCAAGAAAATATTATTTTTGCACTCCTCAAAGCCGCCCCCCATGTCAAAGACTGGTGGGAAACCTACTTTGAGAAAAAGGACAAGGGGGAACCCTCTCTGTTCTCAGCAGCACCCACTTGGAATTTGTTCCGAGATAGCATCAAGGAAAAATATTACCTCGTGGGGAGCTATGAGGACAAGTACATCCAAGATACCATGTTGCGGCAACAAAGAGACCAAGATGTGCACGAACTAACGAATTTGTTTCTTACCCTGTGCATAAAGTTGGGTGTTAAAGATTCAGAGAGACATTTGGTGCTCAAGTACCACAACTTTCTGCGCATACACATTTAGGAGGAAATGGATTTCCTCGGCATTACCTCACTTGGCATGACATATCGCTATGCCACCAAGATTGAGCATAAATTTAAGCAGAAGAAGCGATACTTTGGATCTGAAAATTCGAAGCCAGGGAAATGCACCCCCGAACCACAGAATAGGGGGAAAAAACAAAGCAGGGTGAGTCAGAACAACACCAAAAATCCAAAGAAGGACATGGGGAAGTGGTGTGAATTTCATAATAGCCCCACTCACAACCCAAACAAGTGTCAGGCCAAACAATCATTGGTGGCGGAACTGAAGACACCCGATTCAGATGCATGTTTTGATCCAGAGCCAGAACCAGACAAGGGAGATGAAAAAGGAAAGAAAATCATTTATGTGGACCGTAGTGCCATTATTGCCACCACCAAGATCTAGAGGGAGGATCCCAAGGATACAGAGGAAGGGGAGCGCCTCTTCCATTCGCAGATGTGGGTGAAGGGTTCTCCACTGCAATTTCTTGTCGATAGAGGAAGCTAAAAGAACCTCATTTCATCAGAGGTCATGAAGTGGCTCGGCCTACCGAATATAGCACACCCGCCACCGTATACCATCGGGTGGCTTCACCCAGGGAGAGATCTTCGTGTCCGCCAATAGTACCACCTTCCATACATCATCAAGCCATTCATGGATGAGGTATTGTGTGATGTTTCTCCTCTTGATATAGTTGATGTATTATTGGGCCAACCATACTTGTGGAGGCGACATGATTTGTATGAATCTAGGCCTCTTTTTTTTGTTATTACTTTGGGAAATAAATTGTACATGATACCAGAGGTAGTACTGCCTCCTGCCATCTCCTTGACTATTGGAAAACAACATAGTAAGATTTTTTCCCAAACTAGGAAATTCATTTTCCTTACAACTCGCTCATAGGAAAGAATAATATTGTGGCCACAGCCTCGAAACAGGGCTCCCCTTCACGGCTGCAGCAGATGGACAAAGCTGTGGAGGAATACGAGGACATTTTCTCCTCACCCACAGAGGTTCCTCTACACTGTTAGAACAAGCACTTCATCGATCTAACCCTCGGCACATCGCCACCTGAGATTGCCATACCTCATGCGATTACAAAAACAGAATCCACACATGTACTGTCTGAGGAAACCAAATTTATTGAACACATCCAGCATGTCCGCTAGCAGGTCCACAACATCCTCGACAAATCCAATACCAAGTTTAGCAGAATTTGCCTCTCATGGAGGAACTTAACGTAATGGGGAAAATTTCTTCCTAAGGAGGGAGGAATGATCTAGGTGGATATTGGTGGCCACCCACATGTTCCATTTGGACCCACACCATTAGTTCTTTCAGTTTTTCAGTTTCGGCACAACTTACTATTTTTAGTAGGTTTTCGGGTCCTAAACTTCTGAAGCCGTTTGGAGGCCCTAATGATCCAGGTCGATATTATTGGCCACCCACCTATTTCATTTGAATCCCCACCATCAGTTTTATCAGTTTTTCAGTTTTGGCACAACTTACTATTTTTAACAATTTTTCAGGCCCTAAACTTCTGGAGCCGTTTTGAGACCCTAAACGACGATTTTTGGGAAAATGAGAAGCAGGATGGATCTATGGACCAATGTTTCTTACATCAAAAGTTTTAGTCCTCATATATATCTTTCTAACGAGGTATGGTGTGCGTCAAATAGAGATCGTATGCCAAAGTTATGTCCCGGGGAAGTTGAAACATCAATTTACCCAAACGGGGCCTATAGTTTTGATGCTTCATCTTCTAGGGTTATATTTTTGGATGTTTAGGGTTTTTCATTGTTTTTCAATAATTAATAGGCCCTCGAGCCTCATTGTAACACAGTTCATAGGCATGTAGCCGCCACATCTCTCCTCGGAGATAAGCTACCATCGCCCTAGCTAGTTTATTTCCATTTTGTCTGTAAACATATTTCAGTTATTTGATATTTATGAAATGAAGTATTATTTCTGCTACATATTTGTGTTTATGTCTATTTCTATATTTTATTGTGTTCTTGCATAAATCCGAATCATTAAGAGCCTTGGTCAGTTAGATACATTATTATTTAGGCCTTGAGGTATAGAAAGAAGATGGCAAAATATTGATCACAAAAAGAAAGTATATAATGGAGTGTAAGAATTTTAATATGCATGAAGGTAAACAAGTGTTTAGTCAATTAGAAAAAACTCTTAATATTAGAAGTGACGATGAAACAAAAGAAGTGAATGGTAATTTATATTGATAATTGTTGGGAAGTGTGAGTTATCTCACTACAACTAGGTCAAATATTGCATATTTGGGTAGTATGCTTAGTCAATTCATAGATAAGCCTCATTTTAGTCACTAGAAAGTAGAAAAGTGAGTCCTATATTTGAAAGAGATTGTTAATTTTGATATTATGATTTTAACGTTGAGTAGATAGGTCATTCAAATTCATATTAGAAAGGATATCTTTATGATAGAAATTCAACCATAGGCTATGCATTTGGAATAGGATCTGAGATCTTGATGATATAAATTCAACCATACGGTATGAATTTGGAATAGGATATGAAATTGTGTCATGAAGAAATAAGAAGTAAACAATTATTTCCTTGTCATCCATTGAAGCTGAGTAGAAAGCATTATATAATTCCACCTATAAAATAGTTTGTTTGATGCAAACGCTTGAAAATTTGAGAGCAAAATACAAAGTACAAATAATTATAAAATATGATAACTAAAATTCAATCAAAGTGACAAAGAACCTAGTATATGTCAAAGTATATTGAGACAACATCATTTTATCAGAAAGAAGAATAAATTAAATTAATCTATTGTAATTTGTAATACAAATCATTTTTATTAAACCTTTTCAAAAAAAATTGATTTTTGTAAATATAAGATATTTATTGTAAAAAATATATTTTTTATATATAAAATATTAAAATAAATCTAGAATGTATAAATATAAAGGAATTGTGAAGTGAAATGAGTATAATATTGTATTTCTATTATTAAGTTCAAATCTAAAATTCAACAAAATCTCTTGAACCATATTTCCTATAAACTTATTACATTTCTAAGAAATAAAATATAAACCTATTACAATTGTAAGCAATAAAATTCAAAAAATTTGTGTGAGAATTTGTATCTGGCTGCTACTTGAGTTTCGTGATTTCTAATTGGAAGTCCGTGAATAGGTTCGAGGGAAACTACAACAAACCCATTGAAAGCATAAGGAAAATGTAAATTTTATAAGAAGAGAAACATATTTTCCTTGGGGGATTTAGTGTTAGATGAAAACTTATTAGAAATACAAGGCAAATGTAGATTTTATGAGAAGAGATAACCAAATTGATTTATGGAATAGTGTTAGTGTTGGATCAAAACTTATTGGAAACACAGGAAAATTTAGATTTAAGAAGAAATACGAGCAATTTTGACTATACAACTTTTAGTTTTACCATCTTATGATAATTTAGAAAATAATTTGAATTTATTGCAACACTATTTGTAAAGGGACAAACATAATTCAAATAGTTATACCATATAAATATATTTATAATATTGAGAATGACATAGGTCGTATTTTCCAAAAATGTCAAGATGGACATCAGTTTTGATATTTAAAATATATATTATATTTTAATAAAAAATATTTTATTTATGATATTTTAATTATTATATTATAGTTAATATGAAAAATATTGATGATAATTTATTTAAAAAAATGGTGTAAACCGTATTAAATAATAAACTATAATTTAATGTATATCTTTTATGTCATCCACTTTTCAATCTTGCAACCCATGACGTTCTTCCTGTTTGTATTTTAAACTTCTAAATATTTAGTTTGGTGTTTTTAATTAACTTTCTGGAACCTTGAGAAGGGTGTTATATTAAATATATGTTATTAAATGAGATTTTGTTTAAAAATCTTCATAGTGTTTTGTTGTTTTGAATTTATATATTTCTTTTCAATATATTAAACATGATAAGTCACAAATTTAACTAATAAATTTAAATTTCATGTGAAAATTTTTATTTCAAATATTTATAGAAATAGTGTTATGGCTTAATTATTAATTAGGGTAGATTTATTTTAAATTTAGATCTATTGAGGGTGAAGGGAGATCTAATCTCTTTATTTTAAGAGAGATTTGCATATCAAGAGATTTGATCTCTCTAGGCCTTGGTAAATGGAGAGTTAAGATTGATCTAAGCTAGTTTACTTTTCCCCTTTAAATAGGCTACTTTCCACATGAATACCATGGATTCATACCACCACCCATCTTTTATTTTTATTTTTATTTGTAGAAAAGTATTTTTTATTTTTATTTCTATTATTTTATTTTATTTTGACTTAGTTAAAATCTTTACATTATATTATATTAATTTTTTTATATGATTAATTTTTTAATTTATTTTTTCTTTTATTTCTATTTAATTTGACTTAATTAAATTGTTAAACATTACATTACAACATGAGTTGGAAAATACTTCTAGACTCAATTAAAATTTAATTTATATTTTAATATTACATTGTTTTTTTTAAATAATATAGAATACATTTTTTTATAAATATGATATAATTTTATTTTTTTAAATATGATATAAAATATTTTTTTTATAGTATTAATAAATATTCATCATGTGTGAGTCACTATGGCTTTTCTTTGTAAGTGTCACTTCCATATTCTATATTTTCCATATTATTTAAAATTATATTCTAAATCAAGTAGATATGACTTTCTTTGTAAATGTCACTTTCATTTTCTATGTTTTTCACATCATTTAAAATTAAGAAGAAACTCATGCTGAGACAAACCAAAGGTAACTTGACACCTTTTTTTTACTCCTTTCTAGCACAACTCGCTCCAATCCGTTTTTGGAAATTCGCTTTTTTCGCCTCCGTTGTTGGCGATGTCCATTTTTGTGGGCTCCACCCTTCACCCTCAGCCACCCTCCGCCAGCCTCCTTTGTATCTCTAATGATCCAAGTCAATATTAGTGGCCACCCACCTATTTCATTTGAATCCCCACCATCGATTCTTTCATTTTTTTCAGTTTTGGCACAACTTACTATTTTTAGCAGTTTTTCGGGCCCTAAACTTCCGGAGCCGTTTTGAGGCCCTAAACGACGTTTTTTGGGAAAACGGGGAGCAGGATGTATCCATGGTCTAATCTTTTTAAATCAAAAGTCCTCAGATATATCTTTCTAACGAGGTATGGTGCGAGTCAAATGGAGATCGTATGCCAAAGTTATGTCCCGAGAAAGTTGAAACATCAATTTACCCAAACGGGGCCCATAGTTTTGGCGTTTCATCTCCTAGGGTTATGTTTTTGGATGTTTAGGATTTTTCGTTGTTTCTCAATAATAAATAGGCCCTCGAGCCTCATTTTAACACAGATCATAGGCATTTAGCCGCCACATCTCTCCCTAGAGATAAGTTATCATCGTCCTAGCTAGTTTATTTCGATTGTCTTGAAACATATTTCAGTTATTTGATATTAATGAAATGAAGTATTATTTCTGTTGTATCTCTGTGTTTATGTCTATTTCTATATTTTATTGTGTTCCTACATAAATCTGGATCATTAAGAGACTTTGTCAGTTAGATACATTATTATTTAGGCCTTAAGGTATAGAAACAAGATGGCAAAACACTGATCACAAAAAGAAAGTATACAATCGAGTGTAAGAATTTTAATACTAGTGAAGGTAAACAAGTTTTTATTCCATTAGAAAAAAAATTTAATCTTGGAAGCGACTATGAAAAAAAAGAAGCGAATGGTAATTTATATTGATAATTCTTGGGAAGTGTGAGTTATTTCACTACAACCAGGTCAAATATTGCATATTTGGATAGTACACTTAGTCAATTCATAGATAAGCCTCATTTTAGTCACTAGAAAGTAGAAAAGTGAGTCTTATATTTGAAAGAGATTGTTAATTTTGATATTATGATTTTAACATTGAGTAGATAGGTCATTCAAATTCATATTAGAAATGATATCTTTATGATAGAAATTCAACCATAGGCTATGCATTTGGAATAGGATCTGAGATCTTGATGATATAAATTCAACCACAGGCTATGCATTCGGAATAGGATATGAAATTGTGTCATGGAGAAATAAGAAGTAAACAATTATTTCCTTGTCATCCATTGAAACTGAGTAGAAAGTGTTATATAATTCCACCTACGAGATAGTTTGTTTGATGCAAATGCTTGAAGATTTAGGAGCAAAGCACAAAGTACAAATAATTATAAAATATGATAACCCAAATTCAATCAAAATGGCAAAGAACCTAGTATATGTCAAACTATATTGAGACACAACACCATTTTATAAGAAAGAAGAGGTAATTGACTTAATCTATTGTAATACAAATAATTTTTGCTAAACCTTTTGAAAAAAAAAATTGATATTTGTAAAGATAAGATATTTATTATAAAAGATATATTTATATATAAAAAAGAAGTATTAAAATAAATCAAGAATGGTATAAATATGAAGGAAGTGTGAAGTGAAATGAGTATGAATTAAGTATTTCTATTATTAAGTTCAAATCTAAAATTCAACAAAGTCTCTTGAAGCATACTTCCTATAAACTTATTACATTTATAAGCAATAAAATATAAACTTATTACATGTGTAAGCAATAAAATTCAAAAAATGTGCGTGAGAATTAGTAGTTCGCTACTAGTTGAGTTTCGTGGTCTCTAATTGGAAGTCCGTGAATAGGTTCGAGAGAAACTACAACAAACTTATTACATTTGTAATCAATAAAATTCAAAAAATGTGCGTGAGAATTTGTATCTCGCTTCTACTTGAGTTTCGTGATCTCTAATTGGATGTCCGTGAATAGGTTCGAGGGAAACTACAACAAACTCATTGAAAGCATAAGGAAAATGTAAATTTTTTAAGAAGAGATAAACATATTTTCCGTGGGGGATTTACTTATTAGAAATACAAGGCAAATGTAGATTTTATGAGAAGAGATAACCAAATTGATTTAGGGAATAGTGTTTTGTTAGAACAAAACTTATTGGAAACGTAAGGAAAATTAAATTTAGATTTGAGAAGAAATACGAGGAATTTTGACTATACAACTTTTAGTTTTATCATCATATGATAATTCAAAAAATAATTTTAATTTACTACAACACCATTTTTAACGACAACAACTGGCACAGGGACAAACATAATCCAAATAGTTATACCATTTTTATAATATGGTGAATGACATAGGTTGTATTTTCCAAAAATGTTAGGATGGACATCAACTTTGATATTTAAAATATATATCATATTTTAATAAAAAATATTTTATTTATGATATTTTAATTATTATATTATAGTTAATAGGGAAAATATTGATGATAATTTATTTTAAAATGGTGTAAACCATATTAAATAATGAACTTTAATTTAATGTATATCTTTCATGTCATTTATTTTTCAATTTTACAACTTATTTGTTATGACCTTCTCTCTGTCCGTGTTTTAAACTTCTAATATTTCTGTTTGGTGCTCTTAATTAACTTTTAAGGAATCTTGAGAAGGGTGTTATATGTTATTAATTGAAATTTTGTTTTAAAAATTTCATATTGTTTTGTTGTTTTGAATTTATATATTTCTTTTCAATACATTAAATATGATAAGTCATAAATTTCACTAATAAATCTAAATTTTATGTGAAATTTTTTATTTCAAATATTTATAGAAATAGTGTTATGGCTTAATTATCAACTAGCGTATATCTATTTTAAATTTGGATTTATTGAGGGGGATCCAATCTCTTCATTTTAAAAGAGATTTGCATATCAAGAGATTTGATCCCTCTATTCCCTTGATAGATGGAAAGTTAAAATTGATCTAAGATAATTTACTTTCTCCATTTAAATAGGCTACTTTCCACATAAATACCATAGATTCATACCACATGCCATCTTTTATTTTTATTTTTATAAAAGTTATTTTTATTTTTATTTTATTTCTATTCTTTTATTTTATTTTGACTTAGTTAAAATCTTTATATTATATTATATTAATTTTTTTATATGATTTATTTTTTTAATTTAATTTTTCTTTTATTTCTATTTAATTTGATTTAATTAAAATGTTAAACATTACATTACAACATGAGTTGGAAAATACTTCCAATCCCAATTAAAATTTAATTTATATTGTAATATTACATTGTTTTTTTTTTTTAATAAAAGAATACATTTTTTTAAATATAATATAAAATACATTTTTTTATAATATTAATAAATATTCATCATAAGTGAGTCACTATGGCTTTTTTTTTTTTTAACGGTCACTTTCATATTCTATGTTTTTCACATCATTTAAAATTATATTTTAAATCAAGTGGCTATGCCTTTTCTTTGTAAATATCACTTCCATATTTTATGTTTTTCACATCCTTTAAAATTAGAAAAAGGTCTCCCCCTTTCCGGCACAACTCGCTCCCATCCATTTTTGGAAATTCGCTTTTTTCGCATCCGTTGTTGTTGATGTCCGTTTTTGTGGGCTGCACTCTTCACCCTCAGCCACTCTCCGCCAACCTCCTCCCATCCATTGAAGCCGAGTAGAATTATATAATTCCACTAATAAAATAGTTTGTTTGAATGCAAATGTTTGAAAATTTGGGAGCAAAACCCAAAGTACAAATAATTATAAAATATGATAACTAAAATTCAATCAAAGTGACAAAAAACCTAATATATGTCAAAGTATATTTAGACAACATTATTTTATAAGAAAGAAGAAGAAATTGATTTAATCTATTGTAATTTGTAATACAAATCATTTTTACTAAATCTTTTTTAAAAAAATTGATATTTGTAAATATAAGATATTTATTGTAAAAAATATATTTCTATATAAAAAATATTAAAATAAATCTAGAATATATAAATATAAAGGAATTGTGAAGTGAAATGAGTATAGTTAAGTATTTCTATTATTAAGTTCAAATCTAAAATTCAACAAAGTCTCTTGAACCATATTTCCTATAAACTTATTACATTTCTAAGAAATAAAATATAAACCTATTACATTTGTAAGCAATAAAATTCAAAAACTGCGTGTGAGAATTTGTATCTCGCTTCTACTTGAGTTTCGTGATCTCTAATTGGAAGTCCGTGAATAGGTTCGAGGGAAACTACAACAAACTCATTGAAAGCATAAGGAAAATGTAAATTTTATAAGAGAAACATATTTTCCTTGGGGATTTAGTGTTAGATGAAAACTTATTAGAAATACAAGGCAAATGTAGATTTTATGAGAAGAGATAACCAAATCGATTTATGGAATAGTGTTAGTGTTGGATCAAAACTTATTGGAAACACTGGAAAATTTAGATTTCAGAAGAAATACGAGCAATTTTGACTATACAACTTTTAGTTTTACCATCCTATGATAATTTAGAAAATAATTTGAATGTATTGCAACACTATTTGTAAAGGGACAAACATAATTCAAATAGTTATACCATATAAATATATGTATAATACTGAGAATGACATAGGTCGTATTTTCCAGAAATGTCAAGATGGACATCAGTTTTGATATTTAAAATATATATTATTTTTATTTATGATATTTTAATTATTATATTATAGTTAATATAAAAAATATTGATGATAATTTATTTAAAAAATGGTGTAAACCATATTAAATAATAAACTATAATTTAATGTATATCTTTTATGTCATCCACTTTTCAATCTTGCAACCCATTTGTTATGATGTTCTTCCCGTTTGTATTTTAAACTTCTAAATTTTCAGTTTGGTGTTTTTAATTAACTTTTCTGGAACCTTGAGAAGAGTGTTATATTAAATATATGTTATTAAATGAGATTTTGTTTTAAAATTTTGATAGTGTTTTGTTGTTTTGAACTTATATATTTCTTTCCAATATATTAAACCTGATAAGTCATAAATTTAACTAATAAATTTAAATTTCATTTGAAAATTTTGATTTCAAATATTTATAGAAATAGTGTTATGGCTTAATTATTAACTAGGGTAGATATATTTTAAATTTGGATCTATCGAGGGCGGAGGGAGATCCAATCTCTTCATTTTAAGAGAGATTTGCATATCAAGAGATTTGATCTCTCTAGGCCTTGGTAAATCGAGAGTTAAGATTGATCTAAGCTAGTTTACTTTTCTCCTTTAAATAGGCTACTTTCCACATGAATACCATGGATTCATACCACCAGCCATCTTTTATTTTTATTTTTATAAAAGTATTTTTTATTTTTATTTCTATTATTTTATTTTATTTTGACTTAGTTAAAATCTTTACATTATATTATATTAATTTTTTTATATGATTAATTTTTAATTTATTTTATTTTTATTTCTATTTAATTTGACTTAATTAAAGTGATAAACATTACAGTACAAAATGAGTTGGAAAATACTTCTAGATTCAATTAAAATTTAATTTATATTGTAATATTACAATGTTTTTTTTTAAATAATATAGAATACATTTTTTTTAAATATGATATAAAATATTTTTTTATAGTATTAATAAATATTCATCATGTGTGAGTCACTATGGCTTTTCTTTGTAAGTGTCACTTCCATATTCTATATTTTCCATATTATTTAAAATTATATTCTAAATCAAGTAGATATGACTTTCTTTGTAAATGTCACTTTAATTTTCTATGTTTTTCACATCATTTAAAATTAAGAAGAAGCTCATGCTGAGACAAACCGAAGGTAATTTGACATCTTTGTTTTACTCCTTTCCAGCACAACTCGTTCCAGTCCGTTTTTGGAAATTCGCTTTTTTTGCCTCCGTTGTTGGCGATGTCCATTTTTGTGGGCTCCACCCTTCACCCTCAGCCACCCTCCGCTCTGTATCTCTAATGATCCAAGTCAATATTAGTGGCCACCCACCTATTTCATTTGAATCTCCACCATTGATTCTTTCATTTTTTTAGTTTTGGCACAACTTACTATTTTTAGCAATTTTTCGGGCTCTAAACTTCCGGAGCCGTTTTGAGGCCCTAAACGACGTTTTTTGGGAAAACGAGGAGCAGGATGTATCCATGGACCATTCTTTCTTAAATCAAAATTCCTTAGATATATCTTTCTAACAAGGTATGGTGCGAGTCAAACGGAGATCGTATGCCAAAGTTATGTCCCGAGGAAGTTGAAACATCAATTTACCCAAATGGGGCCCATAGTTTTGGCGCTTCTTCTCCTAGGGTTAGGTTTTTGGATGTTTAGGATTTTTCATTGTTTCTCAATAATAAATAGGCCCTCGAGCCTCATTGTAACACAGATCATAGGCATGTAGCCACCACATCTCTCCCTAGAGATAAGCTATCATTGTCCTAGTTAATTTATTTCGATTATGTCTTGAAACATATTTCAGTTATTTGATATTAATGAAATGAAGTATTATTCCTGCTGTATCTCTTTGTTTACGTCTATTTCTATATTTTATTGTGTTCCTGCATAAATCTGGATCATTAAGAGCCTTTGTCAGTTAGATACATTATTATTTAGGCCTTAAGGTATAGAAAGAAGATCGCAAGACACTGATCAAAAAAAGAAAGTATACAATCGAGTGTAAGAATTTTAATAGTGAAGATGAAAGAAAAGAAGTGAATGGTAATTTATATTGATAATTCTTGGGATGTGTGAGTTATCTCACTACAACCAGGTCAAATATTGCATATTTGGATAGTACACTTAGTCAATTCATAGATAAGCCTCATTTTAGTCACTAGAAAGCAGAAAAGTGAGTCTTATATTTGAAAGAGATTGTTAATTTTGAGATTATGATTTTAACGTTGAGTAGATAGGTCATTCAAATTCATATTAGAAATGATATCTTTATGATAGAAATTCAACCATAGGCTATGCATTTGGAATAGGATCTGAGATCTTGATGATATAAATTCAACCACAGGCTATGCATTTGGAATAGGATATGAAATTGTGTCATGGAGAAATAAGAAGTAAACAATTATTTCCTTGTCATCCATTGAAACTGAGTAGAAAGTGTTATATAATTCCACCTAAGAGATAGTTTGTTTGATGCAAATGCCTGAAGATTTGGGAGCTAAACACAAAGTACAAATAATTATAAAATATGATAACCAAAATTCAATCAAAATGGCAAAAAACCTAGTATATGTCAAAGTATATTGAGACACAACACCATTTTATAAGAAAGAAAAGGAAATTGACTTAATCTATTGTAATACAAATAATTTTTACTAAACCTTTTGAAAAGAAAAAAATGATATTTGTAAAGATAAGATATTGATTGTAAAAAATATATTTATATATAAAAAAGAAGTATTAAAATAAATCAAGAATTGTATAAATATGAAGGAAGTGTGAAGTGAAATGAGTATGAATTAAGTATTTCTATTATTAAGTTCAAATCTAAAATTCAACAAAGTCTCTTGAACCATATTTCCTATAAACTTATTACATTTATAAGCAACAAAATATAAACTTATTACATTTGTAAGCAATAAAATTCAAAAAATGTGCGTGAGAATTAGTAGCTCGCTTCTAGTTGAGTTTCGTGGTCTCTAATTGGAAGTCCGTGAATAGGTTCGAGGGAAACTACAACAAACTTATTACATTTGTAAGCAATAAAATTCAAAAAATGTGCGTGAGAATTTGTATCTCGCTTCTACTTGAGTTTCGTGATCTCTAATTGGACGTCCGTGAATAGGTTCGAGGGAAACTACAACAAACTCATTGAAAGCATAAGGAAAATATAAATTTTTTAGGAAGAGATAAACATATTTTCCGTGGGGAATTTACTTATTAGAAATACAAGGCAAATGTAGATTTTATGAAAAGAGAACCAAATTGATTTAGGGAATAGTGTTATTGTTAGAGCAAAACTTATTGGAAACACAAGGAAAATTAAATTTAGATTTGAGAAGAAATACGAGCAATTTTGACTATACAACTTTTAGTTTTATCATCATATGATAATTCAAAAAATAATTTTAATTTACTACAACACCGTTTGTAACAACAGCAACTTGCACAGGGACAAACATAATCCAAATAGTTATACCATATAAATTTATCTATAATATGGAGAATGACGTAGGTTGTATTTTCCAAAAATGTTAGAATAGACATCAACTTTGATATTTAAAATATATATTATATTTTAATTATGATATTTTAATTATTATATTATAGTTAATATGGAAAATATTGATGATAATTTATTTTAAAATGGTGTAAACCATATTAAATAATGAATTATAATTTAATCTATATCTTTCATGTCATCTATTTTTCAATCTTACAACTTATTTGTTATGACTTTCTCTCTGTCCGTGTTTTAAACTTCTAATATTTCCGTTTGGTGCTCTTAATTAACTTTTCTGGAATCTTGAGAAGGGTGTTATATGTTATTAATTAAGATTTTGTTTTAAAAATTTCATAGTGTTTTGTTGTTTTCAACTTATATATTTCTTTTCAATACATTAAATATGATAAGTCATAAATTTCACTAATAAATCTAAATTTTATGTGAAATTTTTTATTTCAAATATTTATAGAAATAGTGTTATGACTTAATTATCAACTAGCATAGATCTATTTTAAATTTGGATTTATTGAGGGGGATCCAATCTCTTCATTTTAAAACAGATTTGCATATCAAGAGATTTGATCCCTCTCTTCCCTTGATAGATGGAAAGTTAAAATTGATCTAAGCTAATTTACTTTTTCCCTTTAAATAAGCTACTTTCCACATAAATACCGTAGATTCATACCACATCCCATCTTTTATTTTTATTTTTATAAAAGTTATTTTTATTTTTATTTTTATTTTTATTCTTTTATTTTATTTTGACTTAGTTAAAATCTTTATATTATATTATATTAATTTTTTTATATGATTTATTTTTTTAATTTAATTTTTCTTTTATTTCTATTTAATTTGACTTTTTTATTTCTATTTAATTTGACTTAATTAAAATGTTAAACATTACATTACAACATGAGTTGGAAAATACTTCCAAATCCAATTAAAATTTAATTTATATTGTAATATTACATTGTTTTTTTTTAAATAATATAGAATACATTTTTTTAAATATAATATAAAATGCATTTTTTTTATAATATTAATAAATATTCGTCATGGGTGAGTCACTATGGCTTTTCTTTGTAAGTGTCACTTTCATATTCTAGGTTTTTCACATCATTTAAAATTATATTCTAAATCAAGTGGCTATGACTTTTCTTTGTAAATATCACTTCCATATTTTATGTTTTTTCACATCATTTAAAATTAGAAAAAAGATAATGCTGAGACAAACTTGAGTTGATTTGACACCTTCGGTCGCCCCCTTTGGGACACAACTCGCTCCCATCCATTTTTGGAAATTCGCTTTTTTCGCCTCCGTTGTTGGTGATGTCCGTTTTTGTGGGCTGCACTCTTCACCCTCAGCCACTCTCCGCCAACCTCCTCTGTATCTCTACTGCTACCACCGGAGGCAGACCGTAGGAATGCGAGGATAAGAGTATAGCATACATTGTAACCATTAATGGTAGTTTATTTGAATTCCTAGTTTGAATTTGACAACACCGCTCTTAATTTGAATTTCACAATCTGGCTTTAATTTTAATTTATAAAACTGCTCAACCGATGGAGATCATAAGATATTAGAGAGCCAGGAACAAGGGCTATCTGGAAGGAAAAACACATGTTCTTCCTCCAGTGAAGATAACTGGAAAGAAGCCCATCAAAATCGTGAATATGAAGAAATCAATTATATTTACTCCCGTCCTAAGCCTTGAGAATGGTCCTGTTGCTACAGTTTACTGATTTCAGCATTGGTTTTTGTGTCAAAATGGTCATTTGCTGCATCTAACGGATTTGACCAGTCGTGTGTTAATGTTGATGGGCATTATATTTGTAAAACCACTGGCTTTTGTGTTAGTCATGATGGACATTATACTAGGCAAATATTGTGCAAATATTGTACAAGGTGGAATATAAATGTGTATTTTTCTCTTGTTGGTCGCAAATTCAAGGGATTATATATTCTTTTGGTAATATGTACTTTTTTTTTTCTGTTTATTTAGCGCATTAACAAATTAAATTAGGCTGGTTTTAATCTCTTAGTACATTAAATTAGATTGGGTGATTTAGTAAAAATTGAATTTTATTTTACAATTTTAGTAAAAATAAAATTGTTGTTAGTCCCAAGAAATTAGTTTTTATTTTTTATTTTAATCTTTTAAAAAAAAACTTATACTATTCCTAAAACAAGAGTAATACTTCATCAACTTGAGTTTTTAAATAGTTAAAATATGAAAAAATTAAAATTGAATTGTATTTTTAAATTAAATCTTTTTGTTTTAATTGATTTTTAGCTATTTAAATTAAATTAAATGAAATAGAGACATTTTTGAACTTTTAATGTGGTAAATGTAATAAGTCATCATACTAATGTTTGAAACTAAAATAGTAAAGAATGAGAAAAATGGAAAAATAAACTAGATATAATTAAAAAACTAATTAAAATAGCATAAAAATTAAATATAATAATACATTTATACATTATTATTTTTTTATTTATCATAAATTATATTTTCAATTTAAAGAAATTTTAATTTTACAATATTTCAATTAAATTCTCTTTATGATTCATGCAAAGAAGTTGGAAAAATATAGGTGCGAAGATTTCACTTTTTTTTTGTTAAGTGTATTGGGTTATCACTTTTATGCACTCATTTGGATGGTGTATATGTAAATTTGAAACAGTTGCCCTTTATTCAAAGAAAAAGTACATTTTCATGTTGATAAGATCTATAAATAAAGTTTAATTTTAAGATTAATTAATTTTAATTGCAAAATCTAAGATGTAAATAAGAGACATAATCAAATTTTTATATAAAATTATATATATATATATATATATATATATATATATATATATATATATATATGCAATGTGTGTATTTATATGCATAAATTTGTTTAATATGTCTTTATGTTTTATTGGTAATTTGTAAAACACCAAACTCCTATTTACTCAAAGCAATGTTTACTTTATTCTATTTTTACTATTTATAACTAGTAGTTTTGAAACTCTAATAAAGACTACTTGTTTAATTATTGGAGAACAGTAAGTAATTTTTCGACTACAAAATTACAATCTAAAAAAATAAAATCATGATTCAATGATATTCTTTTGGGGGAATTTCAATCAAGAATATACAAAAGGTATATTCTATTAAAAGAAAAGTCCGGAGCATGAATGCATGAAAATGATTTAATACAATAAAATATGAAAAAAATGGTTTAGGTATAACTTAGATAAAATAGAAAATAATATCGTATAATGAACGACAATCAAAATAATAGATGGAGCATGTTGTGTGTACGCATTATAGGTTTAGGTTTCTTGTCCAATCATGAGATCCTAATAATTATTGAAGCAGTTGCAAGAAAGTCATCTTTACAAAGTACAGGTAAGAAATGTATGTAAAACTTCCTTGGGCCTTCATTGATTACATAATATCTATGCAAGCCTAAAGCTTTTAATGCTTCAAAACTAAGAACTACCATAACATCTCAATCATGGGATACATAAAAAGGGATTCTTTTACCAATATTCACTTACAATCCTACATAGAATAAACATACAAAACATTCAAAGAAAAAAGAGTTATTCTTCTTAATTAGACAACCTATTTTATCACAAAAACATTTTATTAGTTATATACATTGTTAGTCTAATGTATATGCCAATCATTGTAGCCTTCGAAAGCTTTGAGACAATTTCTCAATAGTTTACTTTATAAGCAACAAACTTTTTAAAAAAATCAAAATTTTCTTTCTTGTATTCATAGCACTAAATGAAAGACTCGTATGTGAGTCTCTTCATCATACAAGATCTATGCAATGGACTATTGATAGTTAGTGCATTATTTAACATAGCCTCGTAGCAATCTATAGTTAGGGTTGGGGATTTTGCATGCCTCAATATTTAATCAATATTATGGTTATGGATCATCTAGAATATCCCTAAAAGTCAACATAAGGCTAGCCCACTCAAAAAAATTGATGTGCCATCCACTTAGTGTCATGATGTTCAATAGGATGGGTGAAAGTTTATGGGGCATAACTAATTTAAGTGATTTCCTTAGTGTTGGAATCTATTTAGTATGTAGAACATATTTTATAGGAGTTGAGATTTATTATTGTATTTTTTTTTATTAAAAAAGGTGTCATTGTATGCCTAAAATCATCCTTGGAAGTTTTTAATCCTAAGTAAAAAACTAGGACTCAACCTTCAAATGGGCCTAGCAAACCAATTCCTTAAATTTTCCACTTATAAAGTACAATTTAGATGAAACATTATATTATCAGTAGCAACTACAACCCCTCCCCTCTTTGGAATACCTTCATAGTTGGTCATCCATTTAAATAACCAATATTTACCACATTGGCATTATAATTTCTAAGCTCCATTGTACATCCTTAATCTATAGTAAATGAAATTTATTTCTTCCATAATTCACTGTTTTAATGTGGGATACCTATCTTGACTGGTTCTCCCTATTTTGGTGCAATATTCCTTGGCAAAGTATTCACGATTTCCAAGGAGATCGCAAGTCGTGTGCCCAAGCCCATTGTATGCAATATGGTACGTTGAACATACATGGTGAATGCATAAATGGTGGAGCCATATGTTATGAGAGATATATGAAATATTTGCACCTTGGTTATGTTAAAGCTTGAACATGGTTCACATATTTTATGAATACAAAATCCTTTTATATGTTGAAGTTGTGGTATTTAATATTAGAGTGGGTGAAATTTTCATGATATGAGTGGTGTACATGATATATTTTATATGTAATATATGAGTGGTGATATATATTTAAAAAAATACATAGTTTAAAGTGACGTTTTTCCATTTGTATATATTTAACAATTAAGGTTGCAACTATTTCGGAAATCTAGTCCTTTTTTATGATGCATTCACTAATGTCCATTATGGGATTGGTTCTCTCTAGAAAAGAGAACTATCTTGAGTGGCCCCAGAAGATAAATCACACCCTTATTTTCAATGAGTTGTGGAAATGGGTTTGTGAAGGAGAAGTATACAATTCGCCTGCAAATCCCACATCATATAAGGATATTTCCATTTGGGAAAACATGAACAACAAGCCCTATGCCTTGGTTGCAGTGTCAGTAAATGAAGAGGTGAGTCTCCATATTTCACCATTTTCAAATTCCTTTGAAGCTTTAAATAAGTTTAAGGAATTGTATGACTCACACTCTAAACTTGAATTTTTTCAATTGAAGATTAAGTTGTTCAGTCTTGAATTGAAAAATGATGACCCTCTTGCCTTAGCATCAGAAGTAAGATCCACTATGCAGGATATAAAAACCACTAGTGTTGAAATAGAAATAGGAATAGGTTGGTTTCAAAATCCTAGGATATTCTGAAGAAGTTGCATGTCTTGCACATAGAGATAAGAATAGTGCACAAGATTCTTCTAGAGAAAGAGGTGGCTGAAGAGGAAGAGGAAGGAGGAATTTTAGAGGTAGGGGGGTAGACAGTTCCAAGGTGAAAAGTTTGATCTTCATTGCATATGATGCAATAGATATGGACATGACGCATCCACATGTAAGTTGCATTGGGATAGAATTAAGCAGGAAAGAAATGAAGGCAAAGGTAAAACCAATGACAAAGGGAAAGGTAAATCACTTGAATCCACTCATTATGTTGTGGCATATTGCAACATTGGAGTAACTGCAGACTTATTCAATGCTTCACTTACTTCATGGAAAGATGATTGGTTGCTTGATTTAGGAGCAACTTGCGACATGAATTTTAGGAGAGATTTTTTTGAAGAATTCACTGGAAATGTTGATGGAGCAGTATATTTTGCAGATAAGTCAAAACTCAAGCCATCAGGGCTTGAAACCATCAGGCTTAAACTGCTTGATCTTCGAGATTTTATTCTACATGATGTTCTATACCTCCTAGAGTCCAGGAGAAACTTGTTGTATTTGGTCTACATCCACCAACAAGGACACTCCATTCGTATATTTGATGGAAATTTCAAGGTCAGAAAAGCATCAAATCACTCACTTCTCATGATGGGGATAGAAGAAATTATTTTGAAGCTGCAAGGTACCTCTTCTCATGAAAAAAAAATTTCATACAGTTCTCACTATGATGAAGGTACATTTCCATAAAGTATTTTATGGCATGTTATATTTGTACACTTGAACTATGATAACCTTCATTTTTTGAAGAAAACTGGTGTTACTGGTGCCTACAATTCCTAGAAAACTTAAGCAATGTGATGCTTGTATTCTAGGAAAGCATAGAAAACAAAATTTTCATTATTCTCATTCCAGAGCACATAGAAAACTTGAACTCGTTCGTTCAGACTTATGTGGCCTAATGTTTGTTCCTTCTACAAATGGTAATAGATATATGATGACTACACCAAAAAATTTTGGGTTTATTTATTTTAGAAAAAATCTGATGCTTTTGAAAAATTCAAGACCTTTCATGCATGGTTCAAAAATGATGCACAATCTCATATTGGCTCTATTCGCACTGATGATGGAAAATAGTACACTTGAAATGAATTTGAAAACTATCTTCTTCAGCATGGGATCAATCATAAAAAAACCATGCTTTATAGTCCCCAACAGAATGAGGGAGTTGAAAGAATGAATATGACAATCTTAAATATGGTATGTTCCATGATGTTTTTCAAGAATCTTAAACTGATGTTTTGGGCTGATGTAGTTCTATGTGCCATGTATATAAAGAATAGGTGTCCATATAATGCTATAAAAAAAAATATTCCCTATGAAATGTGGTATGGAAACATTCCTTCGTTGAGGCATCTCAGGGTTTTTGGTTCCATCTATTATGCCTTGATACCTAAGGAATAAAGAAATGAACTTGGTGCAAGGAGTCGCAAATGTATCTTCTTGGGGTACTCAAATACCTTCAAAGCATACTATCTCTATGATTAAGTGAACAAGAAGTTTATAATATCTAGAGATGTGATATTTGTTGAATCTTCCAAGGCTGGAAATTTTTTTGAGCAGCAGCTTGATGTAACATTCTTCCATGGTATAGTAATTTTTTTTTAATACTGTTTACTTCTCTTAAATATCATGGATTAATAATGTTTAGCACCATCATAAATACTTTTAAAATAATAAGCTTTCAGAAACTTGAAAAGACAATTAGTTAAACCTTTTTATTTACCTTTTACCATAGCCTATCCTATGGTTAGGTCATTTGTGGACACGAAATCCATATAAAAATTTGACTTGCGAATTAAACATAATAATTCTACCCACCTGATACAACAAAAAAACGTTGGTTTTAATTATTATTTTACTGCATGACAATCACATAGGATCTCAATGGCGCT
Organism: Pinus albicaulis; assembly: GCA_034641835.2. Lineage (NCBI taxonomy): Eukaryota > Viridiplantae > Streptophyta > Pinopsida > Pinales > Pinaceae > Pinus > Pinus albicaulis. Next base: position 209,007,788 of record CM076581.1, on the reverse strand, counting down.
ATGGTTTACTTGGGATCTAAAATTATTAACTACATAATTCATGGTTTGGCTCATTATTTAATGTTTAATACCCAATTATTTCTCCACCTTACCCTCGCACTAGATTTTATCGTCGTCCTTTCGATTCTCTGTTGACATTTGTGCTTCCTTCCACCGTCAGATTCTCTGCTCATCAATGACTGAGAAAAAACATGGAAGGGTTAGGGTATAGACCTACCCCCTGAAAGCCTAACCGTTTGCTATTGTGCAAACCTTGTGAGAGCAGCACTGGCTCTGCAACTCTATGGGTTCGATGGTGCCTCCTCTATTCTTTGTTTGTGGCTATATTCCGCATTTTTACATTCAATTCACAGTTATTGGTTAATTCATTCTGTAGCTGCGACTTGGTGGATACCTGGTTAATGGCTTCATGTGCTTGATAGAAGCTTGGAAAATCTTTTGGGTTCGTTGTCTCCATCTCACCATGGGTTCTACATCACTTCGATAAGAGGGTTTGGCTATCCTCCTCTAGCGCAGTCGAAACAGGTAAGCTTTGATAGAGAAGTTCTATGTTTGATGAATGTAATGATCAGTCTTTTCTTACCACGGGGTTTCTTCTCTTATTGAGAAATTTTTCTTCTTTTCTGTCTTAGGCTTATGGCACTGACTCTGGTCACAAACCTAAGGTGAGTTTTCTTATTCAGCACTGGTCTTCGCAGTAATATAATCAATTTATTTGTTAACTCTAGAATAAATTCCAAACCCTGACTCGAACTTGTCTGTGCAAGTATTCTTTTAAATTGTAACTTATCGCTATGAAATGGATTCCGCGCGACTTTCCTTCACGGTTGAAAATTTATCTCCTTCCCTCTTCCAGGTACTTCTGGTTTACTTTGAGGGTTTTTCGACAACAAGATTCGCTCTATTTTGGGTTAAAACCCTAAGCGTGCACAAGGAATTAAGTTATGACTTATTGTGTATTGTTATCCTGAAGCTGCTAGGGCTCTGTCACTATGATTAACAGTTTACTCCAGCCTCTGGCTGGCTTAATGTATCAGTTACTTCAATATTGTTTTGGGTCTATTTTTCCATGAATTTAGACATTTGACTTACTCACTAATATTTACATGTTCGTAACTAGAGGAGACCTTGACTCTGTTATTCGATTTGGTTTTGATATACTCTTAAGTTATGAAACAATCGTGTTGTCTTTTGAACTCTGCATTTTCTTATCTCAAGTTGTACATGAATTCGAGCAATGAATGATTTAATGTTTACATTGAATTTGTTTATAAATTATGGCTAATATCTCTTTCATTCATAATTTTAATTTTTTGGGTTTCCATGGTTTCTGTACAGATAAATACTCAATGTTTATCCGACTCTTATAGAAAGACGGATTATCCTGTTGTTATCTTATTTATTTCGTCTGATAGATTAGTTGCATGTCTTTAAGTATGAGGGGTTTCCGCAGTGCATCATATTAGATATCATTTTTGGGATTCAACTGCGTTAAGTAATTCATTCATCTATGACCATTTCCATGAGAACTAGTCGTAACTGACTAATTCCTCATGATTTTTGAATATTCCACTTAGCACTCATTACATTAGGTGATGCTCAGAGGGGTGAAGAAGTGGGATTGAAACTATTAAAATGAATCACATAGCATCAATCATCACTTTCGGGGCTGGTGCCCGGTAACCAGGACTTCCTAAGAGGTCACCCTTCCTAGAACTCATCTGGCTCAAGTGCACTTAACTGTGGAGTTTTCCCCACAATCAAACCCACTTAGCTTGATACCCCATTTGCAAAACCTTAGCAAGTATTTTGCCTCATGAACCATTCAAGTAGAGCTCCCTTTACTCTTTGTATTTAAGTATGAGGGGTTTCCGCAGTGCATGATATTAGATATCATTTTTGGGATTCAAATGCGTTAATTAAGTCATTAATCTATGACCAAATCCATGACAAGTAGTCATGACTGACTAATATCTCATGATTTTTGAATAGTCCACTTAGCACTCATTGCATCGGGTGATGCTCACAGGGGTGAAGAAGTGGGATTGAAACTAGTGAAATCAATCACATAGCGTTAATCATCACTTCTGGGGCTTGCATCCAGTAACCAAGACTTCCCAGGAGGTCACCCATCCCAAAACGCATCTGGCTCAAGTGTGCTTAATTGTGGATTTTTCTCCACAATCAAGCCCACTTAGCTTGCTACCCCATTTGTAAAACCTTAGCAAGTATTGTGCCTCATGAACCATTCAAGTAGAGCTTCCTTTACTCTTTGTATTTAAGTATGAGGGGTTTCGGCAGTGCATGATATTAGATATCATTTTTGGGATTCAACTGCGTTAAGTCATTCATCTATGACCATTTCCATGAGAAGTAGTCGTAACTAACTAATTTCTCATGATTTTTGAATAGTCCACTTAGAACTCATTGCATCAAGTGATGCTCATAGGGGTGAAGAAGTGGGATTGAAACTAGTGAAATGAATCATATAGCATCAATCATCACTTCCGGGGCTTGCACCTAGTAACCAGGACTTCCCAGGAGGTCACCCATTTCCATGTCGTTCGCTTTCTCTGTCAATCTAGTAGTTCTACTTATATGTTTTCTCAAATAACATAGAAATTACATATATCTCTTTTTCTAGGGTTTTATTTCCTATTTTCTTTATGCTGCCCTTGAAATGGTATGGTATTTACAGTACAATATGTTAGTTTTTTATTTAGAATGATAGTTTTGTGCTCTAATAGATTATACAAGTCCCCTATTTATACTTAGTATAATAAATAGTTATTTTCACAATTTGTTCCTATTTTATAAATGTTAATATTTTCTTCATTATAGGGGCTTTGTTAGGTCCCTATATTACTAGTATAGTCCCTTATTGTTTTTTTTTGTAAAGGTTAAGCGGGATTTATATTAATGGAATGCAGTAAAATACAAAGTGCATAGTGGGAGTCAAGGGGACCTCCCTGTGTCTACCTTTACAAAACTACCTGGGCCTGGTCTAAGCACCCAGCGAATGCTTTGTGGCTGAGAGCCTAGCGCATACATATAGAAACCACGGAAAAATAGAGACAATCATGCTCTAGATGTTTGTGGGGTGGGTAGGCATGCAGGTATGTGAGATGGGGCAGGCATGAAAAGATGGACCAGGCGTGCAGAGATGGCTCGGGCAGACTTTCAAAAACCCCTAGTAACTTGACCCACAACTTCTGTCGTTTCTAGTAACTTGACCTTCCTGTGTCTACCTTTACAAAACTTTGTGGCTGATCCAGAATTCTTTGTGGCTGAGAACCTGGGTTCGAATGATAATTTTCCTAAGCCTGAAGGTCTGAATTTTTGATGGTTTTACACTTATATTTGAGTTCCCCATCCTCCATATCTTGCCAAAGGATGTGATAATCGTCAAGCTTGGACTGAATGCCAGCATTGGCCAAGGCATTGTCCAGCTTGTCTGTTGTTATGCAAACCACTTGAAAGGTGACCCCTTGAGTACTGCTGATGTGGCCTTGTAGATCCCTTAGGATTTTCGAGAGTCTCCAGCTTGGGGTTACCTTATCCACCTGTGTGCCCATCTGGAGTTTTCGCAACAGCCTGATGACAATATCTGAGTCTCCTTCCACCACCAGAGGTAGAAGTCTGTAGCGATCAGCCAGAGTGATGCCACGGATGAGAGCAATTAGCTCTGCAGTGTTATTGGTGTTCACGCCAAGATTTCCATGATAGATGAGATGGATGGTACCGGTATGATCCCTTACTGCTCCACCATAACTAGCGTTTCCCGAGTTTTGCTTTGATGCCCCGTCAAAATTGAGCTTGAATGTTTTAAAAGGAGGCAGACCCCATTTATCCTACGACATAGAAGTTGAAGCCTGGTTCTATCCAGTAGGATTGGTCATGGCTTTGAGATTTAGGATCTGGATAATTCTTTTGTCATTTGGAGATGTGCTTCCCTCTGTCTGCAATATGCCCATGGCATTGATCGACTCTGCGATGAGTTGTCGCGTCTTTCTTGTTAACATGTCCACTGCCATTGCTCAATTCTTGAAGATTCGTGCATTTCGCTCTTTCCATAGGAGCCATGCTATGGCTCCCGAAATTAGATTCCAAGTGCTGTTGACCAGAGGGTTGGAGGATATGGAGGATCTCCAGTTGTTGAGAGAGTGGTAGATAGAGTTTTTGTTTCTGTCTGGTTTTCTGAAGACCAGGGCCATGTCATCCCAAAGAGAGCAGGCAGTGGGGCAAGTGTTGAGAATATGATTAAGAGTTTCCGAACCATTCTCAGAGAGGACACAGTGGGAAGGGCCTATGAAACCCCGTTTCTGAAGATTATCCCATGTGATTGCTCTGCTATGCAAGACCAACTAGGAGAAAAGGGTAATTTTGGGTCATGTTCCTCTATTCCAAAGAGCGTGCCATTTGTGGTCTGGTTGCGATTTTGGAGAGGCAGCCAAGATCTTGTATGCTTCTTTGAGGTTGAAGGTTCCTTTGGGATTTCTTCCCCACCAAAGGATATCCTCTTTATTTGATTTGAGGATTCTTCGCTTATCCAAGTCTTGTAGAAGATGGTGTATATTCACATGGCAGTCTTTGGTGTGCCATTGCTCTTTTGGTAGCCATTTTTTCCATGTAGTTGCCGCGTTCATAGTTTGCTAGTAGTCTGCTACAGTGACCATTCCTGCCTCTTGCATAGCCCTTTTAAGAGTAGTCCAATCTGGGTGGTCTAGGGGGGGGAGTCGCTTCCAGGAATCCTCCCAGAAGAGGGTTGTGGTGCCTTGGTGCACTTCCCATAAGCTGTGCTTCTGAATAATATGTCGATTTTCCCATGCTTTGATCTAGATGGGGGATCCTTGAGTGTTGCCAGTGAGCCTGCTGAGGTCTTTGTCCCTGACTTGATTCATGTACTTCGCTTTCCATAAGGTGCCCCAGAGGGAATTAGGATTTTCTACCCATCTCCACCAGATTTTTGCTACTATAGCCTTGCTTAGGATCTCAAGTTCTCTTAGACCCAGCCCTTCGTCCAATTTTGGTTTACAAATGTCTGTCCACTTGAGGAGAGCCCACTTGGATTTCTTAGAAGCCCCATTCCAAAGGAAGGACCGCTATTATGTTTTGAATGGATTTATAAACAGCTTTAGGAGTCGCAAGGGCTGAGAACATATAGGCTGGCATGGTTTGAAGAACTGATTTGACTAATATCAGTCTGATAGCCATGTTTAAGGTCCTGTGAGTCCATCTACTTAACCTGGCCCTCATTTTGTTAAGGAGGGCTTCCCAGTTGGCAGATTTGGGGGCATATTCCGAGAGTGGAATGCCAAGGTATTTGGTTGGAAGGGAGTTATTCTGAATATTAAGAATTCTGCTAAGATTTCTTTGCACAGGAACAGATGTATTGAAGAAAAATAGTTTGGATTTTGTGAAATTGATTTCCATACCTGAGGCCTCTGAGAAGGTCTTTAAAACCTTGCTGATGGTTCGAGCTTCCTGCACTGTGGGGGAGCCCATGAGCATTGTATCATCTACAAATTGCTGATGCATTACTGTGGGGCCTTGAGGTGCAGGTTTGATTCCTTTGAGCTGATTCTGTTGTTTTTCTTTGGATAAATATCTTCCCAGTCCCTCTGCCATAATAAAAAAGAGAAAAGGAGATAGGGGATCTCCTTGTCTTATACTTCTGTATGGAAGGAAGGGTTGTAGGGGTCCTCCATTCAACATGATTGAAAAGAATGTTCCCGAGACCAGTTCCATTATCCAATTTATCCATATCGGACTAAATCCAAAAGCCTGGAGGATTGCTCTTATGTAGAGACAACTGATTTTATCAAAGGCCTTCGAAAGGTCAAGCTGGATGAGCATACCTGGAATCCTCTTTGTTTTGATAGAATGCAGAAATTCCTGAGTGAGGATTATGCTATCGGTGATCTGCCTACCTTCAACATATCCAGTTTGTTCCAGAGATATGATTGAGGGGAGGATGGGTTTAAGTCTATTAGCCATTAGTTTAGATAGGATTTTATATATGACATTGCAAAGGGCTATGGGTCAGAACTTGTCGAGTGAGTCAGCTTGATCAGATTTGGGAATTAAGGTGAGGAAGGTGGCATTGATGGAAAGTAGCACTCTCTTGGTTCTGTTAAATTTATTTATAAGGTTGAAAAGGTCAGCCTTGATAATGGGCAAGCAAGATTTAAATAATTCAATTGTAAAGCCATCTGGTCCGGGAGCTTTGTCAGTAGCCATGGTGAAGAAAGCTTCTTCAATCTCCTGCTCAGTGAATTATCTTAAAAGAAGGGAGTTTTTCTCCTCTGTAACTAAGGGGCGGATAGCACCGATGACTTCACTGATGGCTTGGGTTCTATCTTGAATGGGATCGCTGAGAAGAGAATTGAAGTATGAGTTAAGTCAGTTCCTATTTGCTCCCTGGTATAAACATTAGCGCCATCAGCTTTTTTGAGGGAGAGAATGTGGTTATTGGCTCTGTGCTAAATGGTTGACTTATGAAAGAAGCTTGTGTTGCGTTCTCCATGTTTTAACCATTGCACCCTCGATTTTTTCTTCCAAAGTAGCTCTTCTTGTCTTAGCCTTTCTTCCCATTGCCTCTGAAGGTTTGATTCTTGAGCCAACCTTTCATCAGTGGGTCCTTCCTTGATCATTGTTTGTTGGAGGTCTGTCATTTTTTCCTCGAGCTCTTTTTTGGCTTTAAAAATGTTGCTAAAGGTGTTCTTGTTCCAGCGTTTGAGATTGGCTTTGACTATCTTGAGCTTTTTCTAGAATATGTACATGATATTATCGATTCTTATGGTGGCTTGAGTCCACCAGCTCTGTATATTTTGCATGAATGATGGGTGATATGTCCAAAAAGCCTCGAATCTGAATGGTCTATTGTGAGGCCTATCCATATTAATGAAGTGAATCTACACTGGCCACTGATTAGATCCCCCAATAGGTAGAATGATGGCCTCCATATCTATATTTTGTAGCATAATGGATTCCGATATAAGGAACCTGTCGAGCCTTGATGCTATTTTCCTGTTTCCCCCTTGCTTATTGTTCCAGGTATGCAAACCATTGACTGTGGGGACATCAATGAGTTTAGATGCAGCTATGAAGGTGTTAAATTCTTTCATGTATTTATCCAATACTCTTAAGCCTCCCTTCTTTTCCGTTAGGGTGGTGATCATGTTAAAGTCACGACCTAAGATCCAGTGATTTTCCCCATGGTGTTGTCAGACTTCGTCCAGGCCTTTCAAAATCTTCAACTTTTCCTGGATCCTTTGAGGTCCATACACATTGGTGATGCATATCGTATGCCTTGAGTCTAGCATGTTAAAGATGACTGATAATGAATGCTTAGTGGAAAGAGCATTCTGCATAAAGAACTTGCTTTTATTCCAAAACATGAGCAGCCCTCCTGCTTGCCCGATGGCTTCTGTGCTTAAGCAATGGTAACTCTTAGAAAAGATTTTTTTAATCGTCTCAATGTCGTTGGAAGATCATTTGGATTCTTGAAGAAGTATAAGGTCTGGGTGTTGCGAGAATAGACGGTTTTTTAGGATACTTCTTTTGGAGGTGTCGTTTAGCCCCCTGATGTTCCAGGTTGTGATATTCATTGAGTAACCTTTGGAGTAGATAGGACCAAGGCCCTGATTTTTCCTTCATTGATTAGGCACCTGCCGATTTCTTGTATTTTTTGTCTTGTGGAGTTTCGCCCTCTCTTTCTTCCTAATCCTTGCGGCCTGTATTGGTCTAGATCCAGGTTGGCTTGAATGCCCGATTGGTTGTTTTTTCCTCATTGCCTTTTGGCTGCATTCTGGTTGATATATTCCAACTATAGGTATGCCATTTCTATTTTCTCAAAATGTTCCTAGGGAATGGCATCCACTCCCATTTTGGACCATTACTCATTGACCTTTTGGAGATTTAGATTGCTTATGATCTCCTCCAGAGGATTAGTAGGAGTGGTTGAGGATCACTGGTCTGAATGAGTTTTTGTGCATGGAAGGGTTTGCAATGAGGCAAGGTTAGTATTGTTCTGGATGGAAGAGGGCTTTCGGTTTTGTTGCTGTGAGTGGGCTTGGTGTGAGTCAGGGTTCAAGCTAGAAGTGTTGGATGGGTTTGATAACTGACCAAGCATGGATAGATCTTGAATAGAAGGGGCGTGAGATGCTAGAGGGTGCTCATTTGGATCAAGGTTGCCAAGTGATTCAAAGCTATCCTGCTGGGTGGGGGTCATATTAGTGGAGGGTTTCAAAGGATTTTTTCCCTTCTGCCCTTTATTCTTCCTTGATACTGGGGTAAAGCCAGGGGGTGGAGTAGCCACCTTTTTTGGTTGGGGCTGTGGTGGGGGTTGATTAAGGGGGAAGCCATGAGTAAGATGTCCATGCTTTCAGCATGTCTGGCATCTGAATGGGATGTTTTCATAGTCAATGGATTTCTTCCAATAAACTCCTTTATGGACCAAATCAATATGGTCTGGGAGGGGTCTTGAAACATCCAGGTAAACATAGATTCTAGCGTAGGCTGTGTACTTACCTTGAGATGTGAGATCTGAGGTTTTGACAAAGATGCCTAGATGATTCCCGATGGCTTCCAAGATGCGCTTATTCTAGTATTCAACAGGAAAAGAGTAGAGTCGGATCCATACTGGAAAATTTTTGAGGTCTTCCTGTTCTGGAGCGAAATTGGGTCTCTAGTAAGTTATGTAAAGTCCTGCAGAGTTGTAGAAGTATGGGCCTCCTTCAAAGATGCGATCTCTGTCATCCCTGTGACTGAAAATGATAATGAAAAAGCTCCTTGATCCTAGTTGAAGTCATAGTCGCCTTTAGGCTTCCATTTCTAGTTTATCCACCAGTAGAGAGCCTTTTCATTGAGTCGAACCCCCATTAATCGACATAATAGGGCATGTTTACTCATGTGATCTCTGTATTTGTTTATCCAAGGATCTTCGATGATTAAAGTGGGTATTTTCTCCGAGAGGGGTTTGCAAAGGGTGGGTCTGTCGCACTGTTTTGACTGGGAATGTTCCCTACGGATGCAGAACCATTGTTCCTCAGGTTGTGGTTTGCAGCCGAGTCTTTGCTGTTGATGCTAGATCAGGAGCTGGATGGGGTGTTGGAGGGATCAAAGGGAAGATTGCCGAAAACAAAAGGGCCGAAGGCTGGGGGGGGTCGAACCCCCCCTGAGGTGGTCATGGAGCGATTCAGATGGGGTATTGCTTAGAGTTTGGGAGTGCTCGGAATGGGTCGGGTGGCTGGGAGGGCGAGAAGATATGGGCCGTGCAGGCGTGTAGATCTGTGAGATGGGAGGGCGTGCAGATCTGTGAGTTGGGGCGGGCGTGTAGAGGTGGCCCAAGCGTGCAAATATGGCCTGGGCGCGCAGAGATGGCCGGGCGAAGAGTCTACAAGAATTAGGGTTAGTATCTTCCAATAAAAATGTTAAACCAATGAATTCTCTCTTTATTTGTATAGTCCCTTATTTTTGTTAGTGTAACCCCATTATTGTTATTTTTGTACCCCTGTAACCCCAATATTTTTATTATTGTGCCCTTACATTATTATTGTCAGGTCGGCTAGGATTATATTGTGATCCCATGGACTCCTATATATAGAAGTAGGTTTTTTCATTTGTATCATCCAGGAATTGTTCATTTATGTGATGTATTGGAGGTTTCCCCCTTGAAGTGGCTGATTTCTAAGTTGTTGATCTCTCTTTTATTCTAATTTTGGAGTTGGTTCCATAACATTTGGTATCAGAGCTTTGGATTCTAGGGTTTTGCTGATCCAAACAGGTCATCGTGAAATTTTCGCTATAAATTTTTTCTACAAAGTTTCAGACACTAAAATTTCTAAAGAGGGAAGCTGAAATCCCGAGGAACGTCATGTAAAAATTTTAGATCTTGCTTCGCAATATTTTCGGAGATACAATTTGTGGAAGTTAGGGCTTTCTAGCCTCCCAAATTTCACCTAAAACAAGTCATCATGGAATGTGTGATATAACTTTCTTTCTACGAAGGTTCAGAAGTTGAAATTTTTATAGAGAGAATCTATTATCCTGAGGAAGCTCATGTAGAAATTTTAAATCTTGGTTCGCAATATTTTCAGAGCTATGATCCATGGAAGTGAGGATTGTTTTAGGCTCCAAAATTTTATCTCAAAGAGATGACCGTGGGAAAATAATCATAACTCTCTCTCTCTCTGAGCATCAGATTAGAATTATGTAAACATTAGATGCAAGTACACAAACTGTAGTTTCCTTTGTATTAATTTTAGAGCCAAAGGAGGAAACGATGACACGTCGTACAAACTTTCTCTACTGAGCCAGTCCCTAATTAGGTCATTGTGGGAGATTGGGCATAACTTTGACTTGAAGAATCCAAATCAGGCCAGGCTCATGACATTTGAAAGAAGCTTCAAAGGGCTACTACAAGGCCGAATTTTAGATATTCAGGATCTGAAATTATAGATATAATTCAATTTCATTATCAAGCTCCTTAAAAGCAAGAAAAATGTGTATATTTTTTTTCGAATTGCATAAGTCTTGTGTGAAAAAGAAGTTTGAAATTGATTCCAAGGGAATATTGTAGAATAGATATTAGTATTGGGTTGTAAAATTCCTGCTAAAAGGAATTCAACACCCATTAAGCCTTTAGAAGGCTCCACTATGACTCATGAAGATGAAGAACTGCAACATGTCAAAATTACAAGAGCAAGTGCACCAAATGTCACTCTCGCAAAGAGCAACAGAAAATGAAATGGAAGTTTTGAAGAAAGGCGTGGAATCTAAGATGGATGACATGGAAGAAAAAATGAAAGACAACATGGAAAACATAAAGAATGATCTAAAAGTAGACATAGAAGTTTTGACAAAGTTGATACAAGAAATTTTTCCTAATGGCGAAAAGATAGTAGAGGAAACTCAAGATGAGAACAAAATAAATGTTAATCATGATTTTATAAATTCTAATGTTGGATGGAATAACCACCATATTCCAAAGATGGATATAAGGAAGTTTGATGGCAAGGATCCCGTAACATGGATACTACAAATGGAGCAATATTTTGATCTCAATAATGTGAAAAACACACAAAAGGTATGCATTGCAACTTTACATTTAGAACAAAATACATTTGTATGCTATCGATGGATTTTCTCCCATAATTTTTTTTTCACTTGGTGAATTTTTACGGAGGAAATGATAGCACATTATGAGGATACAAAGAACAACACGTTCTTTAGCCAATTGATAAATCTCAAACAAAAGGGTTCAGTGGTGGAGCACATTGAGGACTTCCAAAAATTGAATATAAGGGTAACTAATATTCAAGAGGAACACATGATCGATGTCTTCATAGGGATTTTAAAGGATAACATCCAACATGAAGTTCGTGTTTGGGAACCTGATTCATTAGAGAAGGCATTCAGATTGGCAAGAAAAATTGAACGTAAAATTATGGTGGCAAGGAAGCCTACCACTCACATCTATAAATATGGAAGTGTTGCTACTACTAGACTTCCACAACCTACAAGGTTGACACCACAACAATTGGAAGAAAAAAGAGAAAAAGGGCTTTGCTACAGTTGTGATAGAAAATAAACTAAAGGTCATAAGTGTGTTGAGTGTTATCACTCCAATAATTCTCAAGAGTTGTTATTATTTTTTGGTTTAAAGAATACCAGAGGTAACCACAAAATGCTTAGGATCTAGCCTTCCTAATTCTCAGAGATGACTCTCTCTATATGATTTATCTTAGTTGATTTAAGTTGATTTTAGGCTAGTTATGTAAGACTATTTGGGATTTGATTTTGGATTTGGTTTGGTGGTGAAATCACTTACTCAGATGGATAGATGTAGGTCTATATTCCATTGGGCTAATGGAGTCAAAGTCTCAAGCAGTGGAAGCAGGATCAAGGTTCTGAAGGGAATTATTCATATGGCAAGATAGGTGAGTCATTTCAAATCCTTTGGCTGATGGTAAAAATGGCTTCAATCAGGATAAGGGTGTAATTAAGGGTTCTCAAATCCAGATAATGAATGATAAGACAGAGGTCAATCAAAATAAGGGAGAAATTAAGAATTCCTTTATCTGGATATCAGAAGAAAAATATATAAATGATAAACAGTTCAAGACAGAGTGTAATTAAACATATTTTGTAATAACATTCAAGTTATATCATTTAAATTTAAGCAAACATATGAGCATGTGAAAACTTTAGAAAGAAACAATTGAAAAAGTAGAAAGTACTTCACTGTAATGGCCCAACACATGAATCTTGTAATATAATCTCTTTATTGCTTTAATCCAGTCTGCTGACTTGAAATTGGTAAAATTACCCTCAGGTTCCAGAAAGTATTTATACAAAAACTCTTAAAAAATATCCTAAAAAAAACTTAGGAATTATTCATGGAAAAAGAAATATCTTCATGCAAGAAGATAGTGACAGTTATCTAACTAATGCAAGTTATCGTTATTTTTATTGAAATTACTATTTGTTGTCTTCAATTTGTTGCTATTTTGTTCATGATTTATCTCTTGATTGTTTCTCAACGAGGGCTTTAGTTAGGCAGTGGAGTGTCCTCTACATTGGAAATATTTATCTCTGCCTGGTAATTTCTGATTTGACTTTATCTCTGACTGTAAACTGATACTCTTTCACTGTGATATTTTCACTGTAAACTGTGACTGTCCTATTTTATCTTTACTGCTTTATTTTTCTCCATAATGTCCATCTCCTTCTCTGCTAGTTTGCTGGAAGATGAAATTTCAACACTGTGTTACTTCTAAATAAGCTGAGTTTTAGAAGTTGAAGGTTGATGTTCTTCTTCAATCACTATAGGAGGTGCATTATCCTTTGCTGTTGTTTCTGTATAAATCACTTTTATTGTTTCTACTCCTTCATTGATAGGATTTAATTTAGGCTTCTTCCTGTACATTAATTTAAATTTGGTTTCATTTGTAGTCTCTATATTATATGATCCTTCCTCTCTGTTTCTCTTTGAGATTTTATCTTCTTGGGCTAGACTCTGCAAGGTTTGACTAGTATCACCTTGCTTCTCTGCCTCTATCAAGGTGTTGTCCAACCATTCAGACTGATTGGAGAATTTTTCAATGTCTGTTTTCTTCTCATGTACATAACGGGTCAATTTTCATTTAACTCTTATTTTACTTATTAATCCTAGAGGATCATAGTACCATAGAAAACTCTTACTAAATTTAAACTCCTATAAATATTTTTCAGCCTCTAGACCTGTATCTCTACTGTTACAAATGAAAGGGCCAACCTGATTCTTTATTTTGAACTATGTCTTTTTCTTAGTAGCAAGGAAATATATTGAATTAGAATTAATAATCTGTCTTATGTACTCAAGGGAAAATAACCTCATTGGGAGGTATTTGGGCAGTCTATATGGAATATGATTTGATCCATATACTCTTATCTCTATATGGTTTTGGTAGAAGTACCAATCACCTATCCTATTATGCTCTGACAATTGTAGGAACTTCTTAATTTTCTCACTGATTCTGGGCTACCTGCTATTGTTCAGCAAATTGACCATAGGATGAATGGAGGAATCAATAAACTCTGTATAGGTGGACTGTGTGGAATATTTTCTTATTAAAGGAGTCCAAAATATGTCTGACTGTGATTTTCATTCAACATCAAGCTTTTGAAGGTTGATGGCAAATTTCTCAGACTGAAAGTATAAAAACATGTGGAATAAGAATGAGGAATACTTGAAAACACCTTCAGAAGTAATTTTGACCAAGTGTTCATGAATTTATCAGCAAGGTATTGGGAAAAATTAAAAATGGTAGCAGGAGCCCGACTAGGTGTGAAATTAGACAAAAAATCTAGCACTACAACATCAGCACACTCATCTATGAAATAACCAAGAATAAAAGAAAACATGGAGATTATATGTCTTGTCCTTTCAGAAAAATTTGCACAAGGGTAAGGAGGATTTATCTTGGGAATTTCTACAGAAGAAGGCATGAAAGTTTGAAATATCTGGAACCTCTTAGGGAAGTCCATATTCATGTATAACTGTGTGAGAGCTCCAATGGAAAAAGGAACTTCATCTAGTCTAGATTGGATCTGGAGAATTTGATTGATTGACTCAGCAATAATGTTAAACATGATAATTTTTTGTCAGAGTTTATTATGGCTCTCTGATCAGGGAAATAATAGGATTGACATATTCTAATCACTTCTGGGCACTGGAAGGTTCGTGGGAATACATATTTTGGAAAGTTGGATTCCCAGATGAAAATCTCATTTTCTTGGTCTATAGATTTTTCATGACTCTAGCAGTGGAGCTCAGGAAGGTTAAATTCTATGACTGTGTCATTAATCTTGAAATTTTTATCAACTAGGGGAGTGTGTTCTACATCTACAACAAGGGGTTGTAGAGGATTAACAGATACAATACTTTTGGAAGCCATTATTTTGTTAATTTCTTAAAATATTAATCTTTTGACTAAGAAAAAACTGATTTAGGCCATAAGAGCACCTCTGAAATATTGTAACATTTTGCAGACTGATTTAGGATGAAACAAAGGTTTATCCTCTGGTCTACAAGGATTTAAACTTGTTCAATTAATAAAACTATAATCTCTATGACCAAAAAGAAATCTCAGTATCTCTGACTTTTGTAAAAATAGGTTTAGGGTTTTCAGAAAAGGATTTGGTAGCCAAGAGGGTTTTCTTTAGGTCTGCAAAGGTTTAGATCAATCAAATTGTATTGTATGTGATTAAAAACAATCTCAGGACCTCAAATTTCTGCAAAAGGATGCCTAGGGTCTGTAGGAAAGTATTGAAAGGCACAAAAGGTTTCTTATTCTCTAAAAAGACTTCTATTTTGATTCAATTACTGATTATTTTTTATTTGTATTAAGAAACAAGCCTTTTCTTTGAGGAATACCTAGGAAAAATGAAGATTTTTTTCTCGCAGAAGGTTTCTAAGGCAGTAGAGGCTTTCTGAGGTCCTGATGTTCTTTATAGTGCTTTGGATGACTTATGCAACAGATGTAGCAACAAATTAGTGAATTATGTTTGAATTTGGCTTAAAAACAGAGTCGGAAAATTGATCTTTGGCTTAAAAAACAGTCGGCAATGCTCTTCTGCAGAAAATTGTAACTGAAATGGTAAAAAAGGGTGTAATGGGTGGCTATATGCATTTTTATCAAATAATGTTTTAACATTAATGTGCGATCAATTTGAATTGACATGGTGTTTTGCGTAACGGGCAGGAGAAAACCGCTCGGTGGTTTCACATGAGCCAAAGGAGGTTGGTGGTATTATTTGTGGTAATGCAATCAAATGAAAATTTGACACGTAGCAGGGATGAGAGCCCCATAAACCGTGCACTTCGCAAGGTTTGGGGTATGTTAACAATCATGCTATCGGATGTGTGATAGCCAATGCTAGTCGTTAGATCTGGTTAATGTTGATCTAACGGATGAGATGATGCGATGGATATGTCGGGATTGATGGCGTGGGGCCTGGGGTTCGATTGGTTACATATGTGATATGGTCAGGGTTCATATGATATAACCAATGGGGTTAAAGCAAGTGGTACCAATGTATAATAAGTGCGATAGTATATAGTAAGTGGGTTTTAATACATACGATATGGTTAAATAAAGAACCAATGGGATTAGGGAAAATGGAACTTTATAAGAGGAGGGGATAATTATCAGTGGGCCCAAAATATATGACATGTGGGGAATATTAAACCATAGATTTAAAATAAAATATGGGTTGGGAATAATATATAAAAATGAATTAATATAATATGGGTTAAAAGGTATAATGGGAGTTAATACATAAAGTTAAATGTTAGTAATATATAAGCAGATTATAAAATACACTAATTTTCTAATGTAAAAACTTATGTTGAGGAGGGATATCTATAATGGGGCCCGACATATAGATTTAACCATTTAGACTTAGGATTAAAGTATTTTTATGGGTTTTAGGTGTATTTTTGAATAAAGGGAAATTAGTTAAAGGGATTTTAATTTTCCAAAAGAAAATATACATTTTAACTTAGGAAAAGGGATTTTTTGTAGGGAAAAGGAGTGAAGTAATGGGGAAAAGGTAAAATGAAGGGGAAAAGGTATTTTTACAAGGGCAAATATTTTGAAGGGAAATTAGTAAATGAGATTACCAATTTTTTGCTATCAATGCTTATGAAAACTGCTTCTACCTACCTATCAACTCTGCTATTATTTTTTCTTCATTTACTTGGGTGCATTTGAGCTTGCAGACCCTTATTCATTTTTATTTTAAACAACGAGCTAACTAATTCTATTATTAGTTCTTCGTAGAGCTCAGATTAAACTGTTGAGTTGCTTATTATTATCTACCTAACTGCTGATCTACCAAGATTAAACAGTGTGGCTAGATCTTTATTCTCTATCTATAAACATGAAGTTTAAAGCATGAAAGGTTAAGATTAAGCAGTTTGAATTTCATGTATTGTGCCATTTTTAATAAGTTGCACACAATATTATTTTGCAAAGTGAAGGAAAAAGTAGTGGAATTTTAATTTTCATCACTTTCATGTTCTATTTTTATCTCTTTTTTGTTTGGGGTTCATTTTCTATTCTTTTTTGATATTTTTTCTTTCAAGTCCTTTGATTTTTATTTTAGGACTTTTACCCTCTTTACATTTTTTATTTTTCTAATATGGGAAAACAATTTACAGAAAGAAAAGTATGTACATATTTACAAGACTAATCAAAGTCAATTCAAAATTATAAATCCTATTATTATAGGACCCTAACAGTGGCTCCACATGGGGATGGCATTTTGTGGTGAAATGTCAATAACTTTAATATCATTGGCCTTGAATTTTGACTGTGCTTTTGCCTTGAAATTGTTTTCTGAGCTCTGCATTATACATACTTATGATATTTTGTATTTAAAATATTAGGGCCTTCTCTCTGGGCTTCAACTTTGCTAGAAAAACATACAATCCAATCTAAAATCTACAATGTTATGTACAATAAGTAAAGTAAACAAAGTGAACTATTGTTATTCTGGGGAATAGTAATTCTTTAGAATTCTACCATTGATAGGTCCACCTGGCAGATCTGATCCATCCAACTCCTTAAAAAATAATGCATTGTTACCTCTGTAATCATAAATGACAAAAGGGCATTTCCATAAGAAATCAAATTTCCCATGGTTACCTTTCTCTTCTCTCTTGGAATCCCACTTAAGAAATTTGTCACCTATGTAAAAATAATCTTCCTTAGTCTTCTTGTCAAATATTTTTTTAATCTTATCTTGAACAACTTGAGACTTGAGATATACTTCCTCCCTGGTTTGTTGCATATGTATGGTTTGATTTATCCTTCTCTGGATATCATTGGTTTCTACCTGCAGTTCTTGGATCATCTTCATCACTGGTACTCATAAAGAAGATGGAAAAACAACATCCATCCCATAAACAAGATGATAGGGGGATGTAACAATAGATTTCTTTGTAGTAAGTCTATCTGCCCATAAGGCATTAACTAACCTTTTGTTCCATGTCTTTTTATTGTCTTCTAGTAGTTTCTTGATGATGTTAACAAGGATTTTATTGGTGGATTCAACAAGACCATTACCTTGATGGTAATAGGCAGTGGAATGGTCAAGGGTAATGTGATATTTATTACAGAAGTCAATCATCTTTTTGGACTTGAAAGAAACTGCATTATCAATAATGATATTTTGGGGGCATCCAAATCTAGAAAGTATATTATTTTCTAAGAATGACATTATGATAGTATCAGTGGCTTACCTAGAAGGAATGACTTCTATCCACTTAGTGAAATAGTTTGTGGTTGTCAAAATCCATTTGTGTTGGACTGAGGATGGAGGGTGAATTTCACCAATGAGGTCAAGACACCATTGCTAAAAAGGAATTTCTGTGGAGTTGGGTTTAAGGGGTAAAGGTAGCAGCTTTTTCTTCCCTTCAAATATTTGACACTTGTGACAGGAGGTCACGTACTTTTTTACATCTGCAAAGAGTGTAGGCCACTAAAAACTAGCCCTCAAGATTTTATCTGCAGTTGTCTTCCAGTAAAGATGTCCTCCACAGTCACTTGCATGAAACTCTTCCATAACTTTATCAGCTTCATTTTTAAGAAAATAATTCAATAAAATGCCACCATGATCTTTCCAAAATAGTGCATTATCTATGATACAAAATTTCATTGGCTTTAACTTTAAAAATCTAGCTTTAGTTCTTGACAATCCAGGAGGGGCTTGTAAATTTAGTAACACAAATATGATATCTGAATACCATGGTGAGTCTGAAAAGGCTTCACTGATATGTGGAGTCACCATCTCTTCCTGATCATCTAATTGGGCAATAAAATTTATATCTAAAGCATGACAATTTGATTCAGCCATAAGTTTGGCTAAACCTTGACCTTTAATGAGTTTGGTGGACTTAATTTCTATGTAATATTCCAAAATGGTGGGAATCCGTTTTCATGTTTTACCATCAGGCCCATTCTGAGTCAGAATTTCCTTCACTACTGAATTTGGAACATAAGAAATGATGTCTGAATATAGGATGTACACTCTAAATTATCTGAAGCCTTCACTAAAGCTAGTGCCTGCTTATACATTATGTTATACTTTAAAGTGGCATCTCTAAGTGATTTTTTGAAAAAAAAAATGGGATCTTCATAGCCGTGATCATTCTTTTGTAGCAAAACTGCAACAATAGTATGTTCTGAAGTAAAAGAAAAAATAATGAAATATTTTTTGAAATCAGGACTTATTAGGACTGGTGTTCTTGTCAAGGCTTGTTTAATTAATTCAAATGATTGTTTGGCCTCCACATTCCATTTAAGTACTGAGTCTTTTTTCAACATGTTATTGAGTTCTCTAATTATTTCTGCTAAGTTTGAAATGAATCTTTTGAGAAAATTGATTCTACCTAAGAAAGCCTGCAATTATTTAGTATTCCTAGGATGGCCTATGTTCAGAATAGCCTCTATTCTTGTTGGGTCTATCCTAATTCCCTCTTTTGATATAATATGCCCTAATAGTTTTCCTTCTTCAAGTCCAAAATGAGTATTTTTAGGATTTAAATTAGAAATAACATATTTCCTGCATTTGATAAATACTTGTCTTAGGTGATCTAGGTGTTCATTATCAGTTTTTGAAAATACAGTTATATCATCTAGATAGATCACAAGAAAATCATGAATTTATTTAGCAAAAGCTATATCCATAGCCCTCTGAAAGGTGGCTCCTGCATTCATTAATACAAAAGGCATTTTCACATACATGAAAGTACCCCAAGGAGTATTAAATGCAGTCTTTAGTTGGTCTTTTGGCAGAACTAAAATCTGGTTATACCTAGAGAATCCATCAAGTAATGAAATCCTGGATGAACCAACCACCCTCTGTAAAATATGATCCATCCTGGTGAGAGGGTAGTTATATTTTAGGGATACCTTGTTTAAATTCTAGAAATCAACATAGAGTCTGATTTCCCCTATCTTCTTCCTAGTGGGAACTAGGTTTGAAACCCAATCAGAATATCTGATAG
Source organism: Pinus albicaulis (assembly GCA_034641835.2). Classification (NCBI taxonomy): domain Eukaryota; kingdom Viridiplantae; phylum Streptophyta; class Pinopsida; order Pinales; family Pinaceae; genus Pinus; species Pinus albicaulis. Next base: position 208,988,230 of record CM076581.1, on the reverse strand, counting down.
GTGCAATTATCTGGGCTTCATACATTCTCTTAACCTCTTTTTCAATTAAAGGCATTACAACTGGATTGATTATTATAAGCTTTGGTTTGAAAGGTTTTTGATCTTCTTTTATAGGTATTTTGTGTTGTATTTTGCTAGTAACATAAGATTTTAAGTCTTCATAACTCCATGCAAATACATCTTGAAATTCCTTAAACATAGCTATGTATTTCAGTTTTTCTTCTTGAGGTGAGGCTTTTGAAAGTTTGACGAGTTTAGGCCTTTATTATATTCCTATATGCATTCTTCTATATTAGATCTTAATGGTTCCATCTTTGGTTTTCTTGAAATGTCATTTGAATCAAAGATATCTTCTAAAGGGGCTAACCCCTTAGGTAAAAGGGTTTTCTTAAGGTTTAAAATGTCAGAATCATAATCTGCTAATTCCTCAATCTCTACCTTTTCTAAATTATCTATTTCTACTTGAGTGAATTTAGTGGGTTTAGTGAAATCTAAGTTATATACATCTATCTCATTATCTATTTTATCATCTACTGTATAGTCTGTGTCTATGTCACAACTGTGAAATTCTCCCTCATTATTCATGAAATGATAGATTTGTTCATCCTGTGAAAAAAATTTCCAATATTTTAGATTATCTGGTATAGTAGGTATGTGTTTTACTTTTGTTGTATATTGATGGTTTGGTTGAAAAGGAAGATTACAGGTACTAGCAAAAGTTGCTAAATTGTGTGTTTGTATGTTTTCTTTTTTAGGAATTACAACAAAGTCACACTCAAGCAATTATTTCATCAAATCTAATATTGTTTCTCAATATTGGCTTAATCTAGGATTATACACAGAATATTCTCCTCTAATCTGTTTTACAATTAAATCAGAGTCTCCCATCATTAGAAACTCTTTTCCTCCTAAATTTCGAACAATCTGCAGTCCTAAAATGAAAGCTTCATATTCATCCATGTTGTTTGTACATTTGAAATTTAATCTAAAGGCATTACCTTTTGCATGATTTTTTTCTATGCTGTGTATCCAAACTCCTACTCCTACTCCTAATTTGTTCACTGGTCCATCAAAATCTAGATGCCACATTGATTCGTGAAATATGTTTTCAATGTCTAGGTATTCTCTTTTTATTTTAATTTAGTGTTGTTCTCTATACCAGTTTTAGAATTACATAAAATGAAGGAATCCATATCAGTAGGTGTAGAATAAATATGATAGTTTTGAGGTCTTTATATACTACTAACCATGTACTTCATTAATGTCTCTCTGTAAATTTTATTGGGTTGGCCAAATACTGAAATAGTGGCATAAGACATGTCTAGTTGTAGAGATCCCTACAGATTTTCTCCCCATGAGCAGGATAACAACATTCCATATTTAGGAGGGATGTCAACTACTACAATATCCATGACTATGATTTTTCTAGGGTATTGAACTAAAGTCACACATAAATCTTTAATCAAGCCTAGACATTTCACTTTGATGGAATCAAATGAGAAAATATCTTTATAAGGTCTAGTGATGTCTAAATTCAAGGTTTCCATTATTGCTTTTGGAAATAAATTATGTGAAGCTCCTGAGTCTAGCATAGCATTATGTAAAATCTGATCATGAACAGTCAAGATAATGTAGAAAGGAGGAACTCCTCCTTCTTGGTGTTTTCCATTTACTTCAAGACCAAAAATTAGTTCTGTTTGATCATCACTCAAATTTACAAAATCTTCTCCATCAGTCATCTTTAAAGTCTCAGTGATATGTGATTTGTATAGATCATGCTTAACCAATTCTGTTAAAGTAATTGGTATCTTCAATTTGGGAATTTCAGCTTGGATTTTGAATGGTGCTTTTGCTTTTCCTAACTAAATTATTTCTTCTTTAGTAACTGCAATTTGAGTATGTTTTTATTCTTTTTTCTACAGTTGGTTTTTTGTTTTCTGTTTGTGTTTCCACTGTTTTATTGCTTTTAATTTTATTTTCAAGGACAGTTTGAGATGCAGTGGAATTTTTGGTAGCTTTTGAGGTTTCAACAACTGTTTTGGCAGCATTTGTTTTAGGATCAGCTGATTTTGGATCAACAACAGATATATTTTTGATCTGAAATTGTTGTTTTACCAGAATTTGTTGTCTTAGCAGCAACATATTTTTGAGGATCAGCTGAATTTTGAACATCAATATCTGTAATGTCAACAATCTTAGAATTTGGTGTAATTTTAGGACTTGAAATTTTCATATTAGGACTTGAATTTTTCTGAGTTGAACTAGAGTTTTGCTGGGTTTCGCTAGGAATAATTTGTAGAACTTTGTTTGTAGGAGCTTCTACTATTTTCTTTGTTTGAGTTTGGGCAGATTTATTAGTAGGGGCTTCTACATTTTTCTTGCTCCTAAGGTTATATTTCTTATGAACTTCATTTATTGCAAACTCATAACCTTGCTTATAATCAAAAGACTCACCAGATTATAATTGTAATTGTTGTAATTCATATAATTCCCATTCTTCTTGTGTAAGAAAAATGGTGGTATCATCATTAATGCCCATTAGATTGATCAGAGTGTCTTCATCATCTTCGTTTTGGTGAGAAATTTCAACATAGTTCTCTTGGAAAGGTGGTCTTATTGTTTGATCAGGTGTTGATTCTCTAGATTTACCAGTGTTGGTTTTTTTCCTGAAATTAGGATTTCTTATGTGACGGCCTTGTTGTTGGTTATCCACTGTGGCTTCCGTTCCATATTATCTAACCTATCCATAATTATTTCTAAAGTTTTTTCTCAGTTATCTATTTTAATATCTGAGGTTGATGTTTCCTCTTTTATTGTCACTCTCCTTTCATTTCTTAATCTAGCTTTCTCAGCTAACAAGTTTTCCTCTACACTTACAACATTACTTTACATCTTCTCTAAGGTTTTTGGGTTTCTCTCTCTCAGTTGGTAATCCATAATTGTACCAAATCCATCATGGAATTTGATCAATGCAGAGTCTGGAGGAGGTTTAAGATTGGTAGGGATTGCATTGTAAATAATGTTATATCTTGTACAATAGTCCTAAACTATTTCATTGGGTGCTCTTTTTATGTTTTCAAATTCAGACACAATTTGTAATGGATTCTTCTTTTTCTCCCATCTATTAGGAAACATCTGATGGAAAACAACTAAATCAGCAATACTACTAGCAAGCAAACCTTTAAACAACTTCTTCACATCACTAGCTAAAGTTTGAGCAAAAAGTCTCATTTGAACATTGACATCATCAAGTTCATGTATTTTGAAGTAATCTGTCATTTTATTAACATGTTGTTGTGCAGTGTAGTGAGTAGTTCCATTAAATTAAGGGATTTTTCTTTGGTAATCTTGGGGCATGGCATTTAGAGGGGCTTGTAGGACCAATGGGGCATATCTGGTAGCCATAGCTTGGATTGTAGCTTGGCTAGGAGGTAAGTTTTAAGTACTTGGTGATGAAGCTGGGATATTAGAAGATGTAGTTGGGATGCTAGAAGATGTACTTGGAAATGTGGTTGAAGTGCTTGAAAATGCAGCAACAGTGCTAGAGGATGAACTTGCAGTGTTTTGGGATAGAAATAAAACTCTAGGTTGAAGTTAAAGCTTAGGAAAGAAGGATTCTATGGATTGAAGTGTGGTGGAAATAATAGATGAGGTGGTAGTAAACAAGGATGAACCTACAGATTCTAAATGATTGGTAGAAGGCTTAGGGGTATAAGCAGATAAAGCAGTCAATTCAACTGAATGTTGAAAATAAGCTTCATCAATTTCCTTAATCAAAGTTGCAGTTATAGCATCAAGTTTATCATAAACTTCTAGGGATTTTTCATCTGAATCTAGTGAAACAATTTCCTTCTTACTTTCAATAAATGAAATAAAATAAGGATCTATTACACTATTATGTATGTTACTTTTTTATTATAAAAAAAAAAAAAAGATTTCTCAAAAGCTAAATCAAATTCAATGTCTTGTAAACTTGATAATTTATTAGGAAGAGAATTTGCTTTGATCAATGAATTTTTATTACCTAAAATTTCTATTTTTTGTTTTTCTTTACAATTCAGTCAGGATTATCTACTACGATAGCAAGTTGTGGATCTGGATTAGATCTACTATAGTAGACTCTTCTTGAAGCCAGAATTACAGTTTTTAATAAAAAGTTTCTCACAACCCTTTAAAAGAATCTTAAGGTGAAAATATAAGTGAAAATATTTCCTTTATGATTAATTTTAAACACTGAGGATTGGTTAGTTCCCCAGTATGGTCACCAATATGTTATCAGTCCAATAATTCTCAAGCTTTGTTATTATTTTTTGGTTTAAATAATATTAGAGGTAACCACAAACCTACTTTTAAGCCTTAGGATCTAGCCTTCCTAATGCTCAGAGAGGGCTCTCTCTATATGATTTATCTTTGTTGATTTAAGTTGATTTTAGGCTACTTATGTGAGATTATTTGGGATTTGATTTTGGATTTGGTTTAGTGGTGAAATCACTTACTCAGATGGATAGATGTAGGTCTGTATTCCATTAGGCTAATGGATTCAAAGGGTCAAGCAGTAGAAGTAGGATCAAGGTTCTAAAGGGAAGTATTCATAGGGAAAGATAGTTGAGTCATATCAGATCCTTAGGCTGATGGTGAAAATGGTTTCAATTGGGACAAGAGAGAAATTAAGGGTTCTCAAATCCAGATAATGAATGATAAGACAAAGGTCAATCGAAATAAGGGAGCAATTAAGAATTCCAAAGTGTAATTAAACATATTCTATAATAACATTCCAATTCTATCATTTATATTTAAGTAAACATATGAGCATGTGAAAACTTTAGAAAGAAACAATTGAACAAGTAGAAAGTACTTCACTGTAATGGCCCAACACATGAATCCTGTAATATAATCTCTTTATTTTTTTAATCTATTCTGCTGACTTGAAATTGGTACAATTACCCTCAGGTTCCAGAATAGTATAACTATATAAATGATCAGCAATTCATCCACACTCAATACTTCCAAATGAGAAATATTTACACAAAAAATCTTAAAAAATATCCCAAAAACAACTTAGGAATTATTCATGGAAAAATAAATATTTTCATGCAAGAAGATAGTGACAGCTATCTAACTAATGAAAGTTGTCCCTGTTTTTAATGAAATTATTGCTTGTTGTCTTCAATTTGTTGCTATTTTGTTGTTGATTTGTCTCTTGATTGTTGCTCAATGAGGGCTGTAGTTGGGAAGTGGAGTGTCCTCTACGTTGGCAATATTTATCTCTGCTTGGTAATTTCTAATTTGACTTTATCTTTGAATGTAAACTGATACTCTTTCACTGTGATATTTTCGCTGTAAACTGTGACTGCCCTGTTTTATCTTTACTGCTCTATTTTTCTGCATAATGTCCATCTCCTTCTTTGCTGGTTTTCTAGAAGATGAAATTTCAGCACTGTGTTGCTTCTGAATAAGCTGAGTTTTAGAAGTTGAAGGTTGATGTTATTCTTCAATCACTTTAGGAGGTGCATTATCCTTTGTTGTTGTTTCTATATCAATCACTTCTATTGTTTCTAACACTTCATTGACAATATTTAATTTAGGCTTCTTCATGTACATTAATTTAAATTTGGTTTCATTTTTAGTCTCTATAGTATATGATCCTTCCTCTCTGTTTCTCTTTGAGATTTTATCTTCTTGGGCTGGAGTCTGCAAGGTTTGACTAGTATCACCTTGCTTCTTTGCCTCTATCAAGGTGTTCTCCAACCATTCAGACTTATTGGAGAATTTTTCAGTGTCTGGTTTATTCTCATGTACATAAAGAGTCAATTTGAATTTAACTCTCATTTTACTTATTACTCCTAGAGGATCATAGTACCATAGAAAAATCTTACTAAATTTAAACTCCTGTAAATATTTTTCAGCCTCTGGACCTACATCTCTACTGTTACAAATGAAAGGGCCAACCTGATTCTTCATTTTAAAATGTGTCTTTTTCTTAGCAGCAAGGAAATTAATTGAATCAGAATTAAGAATCTGTCTTGTGTACTCAAGGGAAAATAACCTCACTGGGAGGTATTTGTGCAGTCTATATGGAATAAGATTTGATCCATATACTCTTATCTCTGTATAGTTTTGGTACAAGTACCAATCACTTGTCCTATTATGCTCTGAAAACTATAGGACCTTCTTAATTTCCTCACTGATTCTGAGCTGTCTGCTACTGTTCAAAAAATTGACCATAAGATGAATGAAGGAATCAATAAACTCTGTATAGGTGGATTGTGTGGAATCTTTTCGTATTAAAGGAGTACAAAATATGACTGATTGTGGGTTTCCTTCAACATCAAGCTTCTGAAGGTTGACGGAAAATTTCTCAGATTGAAATTATAAAAACATGTGGAATAAGACTAAGAAATACTTGAAAACACCTTCATAAGGAATTTTGACCAACTGTTCATGAATATTATCAGCAAGTTATTGGGAAAAATTAAAAATGGTAGCAGGAGACTAACCAGGTGTGAAAGTAGACAAAAAACCTAGCACTGCAACATCATCATGCTCATCTGTGAAATAACCAAGAATAAAATACAACATGGAGATGATATGTCTTGTCCTTTCAGAAAATTTTGCAGAACGGTAAGGAGGATTTATCTTGGGAATTTCTACAGAAGAAGGCATGAAAGTTTGAAATATCTAAAACCTCTTGGGGAAGTCCAGATTTAGGTGTAACTGTGTGAGGGCTTCAATGGACAAAGGAACTTCATCTGGTCTGGATTGGATTTGGAGCATTTTATTGATTGACTCAACAGTAATGTTAAACATGATTTCTTTTTCAGAGTTTATTATGGCTCTCTGATCAAGGAAATAGCAGGATTAACATAGTATAATCACTTCTGGGCACTGGAAGGTCTGTGGGAATACATATTTTGGAAAATTGGATTCCCAGATGAAAACCTCATCTTCTTGGTCTATAGCTTTTTCATGACTCTAGCAGTGGAGCTCAAGAAGGTTAAATTCTATGACTGTGTCATTAATCTTGAAATATTTATCAGGTAGGGGAGTGTTCTCTACATCTACAACCCAATAATTTTGGAAGCCAATATTTTGTTAATTTATTCAATTGATTAATCTTTTGACTTAGAAAAAGCTGATTTAGGCCTTTAGGAGCACCTCTGAAATATTGTAATAGTTTGCAGACTGATTTAGGATGAAACAAGGGTTTATCCTCTAGTCTATAATGATTTAAACTTGTTCAATTAATGAAACTGTGATCTCTGTGACCAAAAAGAAATCTCGATATCTCTGACTTTTGTAAAAATAGGTTCAGGGTTTGTAGAAAAGGATTTGGAGGCCAAGAGGGTTTTCTTTAGGTCTGCAAAGGTTTAGATCAATTAAACTATATTACCTGTGATTAAAAACAACCTCAGGACCTCAAGTTTATGCAAAAGGATGCCTAGGGTCTGTAGGAAGGGATTGAAAGGCATAGAAGGTTTCCTATACTCTGCAAAGGCTTCTATTTTGATTCAATAACTGATTATTTTTTCTTTGTATTAAGAAAGGGGCCTTTTCTTTGAGGAATACCTGGGAAAAATGAATATTTTTGTCTTGCAAAAGGTGTATGAGGCAACAAAGGCTTTCTGAGGTTCTCCTAATCTTTATAGAGCTTTGGATGACTTCTGCAACAGTTGTAGCAGCAATTTGGTGATTTTTGTTTGAATTTGGCTTCAAAACAGAGTTGGCAGATTGATCTTTAGCTTAAAAAATGGTCGGCAATGCTCTTCTGCAGAAAACTATAACTGAAATGGTAAAAAAGGGTGTAATGGGCGGCTATATGCATTTTTATCAAAAAATGTTTTAACATTAATGGGTAGTCAATTTGAATTGACATGGTGGTTTGCGAAATGGGTAGGAGAAAACCCCTTAGTGGTTTTCGCATGAGCCAAAGGTGGTTAGCGGTATTATTTGTGGCGATGCGATCAAATGAAAATTTGACATGTAGCAGGGAGGAGAGCCTCGTAAAGCGTTCATTTCGCAAGGTCTTGGGTATGTTAACAATCATGCTATCGGATGTGCAATAGGAAATGCTAGTCGTTAGATCTAGTTAATGCTAATCTAACGGATGAGATGATGCGATGGATGTGTCGGGATTGATGGTGTGGGGCCTAGGGTGCGATTGGTTACATATGTGATATGGTAGGGGTTTATATGATATAACCAATGGTGTTAAAGAAAGTGGGACTAGCGTATAATAAGCGGGATATTATATAGTAAGTGGGGTTTAATACATGCGATATGGTTAAATAAAGAACCAATGGGATTAGGGAAAATGGAACTTTATAATAGGCGGGGATAATTATCAATGGGCCGGAAATATATGACATGTGGGGAATATTAAACCGTAGATTTAAAATAAAATATGGGTTGAGAATAATATATAAAAAGGAATTAATATAATATGAGTTAAAGGGTATAACGAGAGCTAATACATAAATTTAAATGTTAGTAATATATAATCGGATTATAAAAATACACTAAGTTTCTAATGTAAAAACTTATGTCGGGGAGGGATATCTGTAATGGGGCCCGACATATAGATTTAACCATTTAGACTTAGGATTAAAGTATTTTTATGGGTTTTTGGTGTATTTTTGAATAAAGGGAAATTAGTTAAAGGGATTTTACTTTTCCAAAGAAAAATATACATTTTAACTTTGGAAAAGGGTTTTTTTGTAGGGAAAAGGAGTGAAGTAATGAGGAAAAGGTATTTTTACAAGGGGAAAGATTTTGAAGGGAAATTAGTAAATGAAATTACCAATTTTCTGCTATCCATGCTTGTGAAAACTGCTTCTACCTACCCATCAACTCTACTAGCATTTTTTCTTCATTTACTTGGGTGCATTTAAGCTTGTAGGCCCTTATTCATTTTTATTTTAAACAAAAAACTAACTAATTCTATCCTTATTTCTTCCAAGGGCTCAGATTAAACTGTTGAGCTCCTTATTATTATCTACCTAACTACTAATCTGCCAAGATTAAATAGTATGGCTAGATCTTTATTCTCCATCTATCAACATGAAATTTAAAGCATGGAAGGTCAAGATTAAGCAGTTTGACTCTCTTGTATTGTGGAATTTATAACAAGTTGCACACAATATTATTTTGAAAATTGAAGTAAAAGGTAGTGGAATTTGAATTTGCATCACTTTCATGTTCTATGTTTATCTCTTTTTTGTTTGGGGTTCATTTTCTATTCTTTTTTTATATTTTTTCTTTCAATTCCTTTGATTTTTATTTTAGGACTTTTACCCTCTTTACATTTTTTATTTTTCTAATATGGGAAAAAAATTTGCAGAAAGTAAAGTATGTACATATTTACAAGACTAATCAAAGTCAATTCAAAATTATGAATCCTATTATTATAGGACCCTAACACTGAGAAGAAATTATTTTACATATATTGTGAAGAGGAGGAAGAAAATGAACAAGAAACTTCAAAAGAAGAGGATATACATGAGGAACCAATCCTAGAAGAAGAAGAAATGAGTCTAACCATATCGTGTAATGCACCGGTAGGTATTACCGCTCCTCAAACTCTCAATATAGAAGGACATATCAAGAAGAAAAAGGTAATAGTGTTTATTGATTAGGGTAGTACCCATAATTTTACTCATTGTAAGGTAGCCAAGGAATTGAATTGTTTCCTATACCCAGCACCAGAATGTCAAGTGATGGTTGCAAATGGAGGAAGTATAAATTTCTCTGGAAAATGTCATAATATCATGCTAACCATGGGGGAATATGTATTTAATATTCCAATGTTTTCCATTCCAATGGGAGGTGCTGATGTTGTACTAGGAGTAAAATGGTTACAATATTTGGGGATGGTATATTTTAATTTTCAAGAAATTTTCTTGAAATTTTTTTCGGAAGGAAAGGAAGTCGTATTACAGGGTATCACTGTGAAGATGGGATAGATAATAAGCTCTAATGTCATGGAAAAGCTTTTGAAGAAATAAAAAGGAGGCGTAATTGCACAATTATGCTCACTATAAGTTCCAACATCAAAATCATATATTTCTCCATATCTCCAAGGTGTTTGAAACTCCCAAAGGACTCCCACCTATTCATGATCATGATCGTTCCATTCATTTGAATCCAGGAAGTGTTCCTCCAAACATCAGGCCTTACATATATCTTTATGTCCAAAAGAGAAAAATTGAATGTATGATTGCAGAAATGTTAGAGGATGGCATAATTCAATCTAGTCAAATTTCTTTCTCTGCTCCAGTTGTATTGGTGCACAAGAAGGATGGATCATGGTGCATGTGTTCGAATTATAGGGAGCTCAATAAGCTCACTATTAAAGATAAATTTCTCATTCCTGTGATTGATGAATTATTAGATGAATTACATGGAGAAATCTATTTTACCAAGTTGGATCTTCATTTAGGATATCATCAAATTAGAATGAAGACGAAAGGTATTCCGAAAAAAGCATTTCGAACTCATGAGGATCATTATGAAATTTTATTCATGCATTTTGGCCTTACCAATGCACCTTCTACATTTCAAGGGTTGATGAATTCCATTTTCAAACCCTTCCTTAGAAAATTTGTGCTAGTATTTTTTGATGATATACTAATCTACAACAGGTCTTCGAAGGATCATGTTCAACATGTTGACATGGTGCTCAAACTATTGGAGGAGAAACAATTATATGCCAAAACATCCAAATGTTTCTTTGGAGTACAAGAGATGGAATATCTGGGTCATATTGTATCTCATGAGGGTGTTAAGGTAGACCCTAACAAAATTAAAGCAATTAAGGAATGGAAAGTCCCCACAACCATAAAGCAGTTGTGAGGATTTCTTGGGTTAACAGGGTATTATCATAATTTTGTTAAGAATTATGGGGGAATAACAACACCTATAACAACATTATTGAAGAAAGATGCATTTTCATGGACTCCTGAAGAAACTAAGACCTTTGAACATCTTAAAGAGGAAATATGCGTAGCACCGGTCTTAGCTACACCACACTTAACAAAAACCTTTATTGTGGAATGTGATGCCTCTGGAAATCGAATTGTTGTTGTTTTAATGCAAGAAGGAAGACCCATTGCTTTTGAAATTTGTCTAATCAAAGCAAAGTATTTACAGAAATCTATTTATGAGAAGGAAATGTTGGCAATACTACATGCACTAAATAAATGGTGACCTTACCCAATGGGAAGACATGTCAAGGTAAAAATTGATGATATTCTTAAACACTTTTTGGAACAAAGACTATCTTTAGAATAACAACAAAAATGGGTCACAAAGATGTTGGGTTATGACTTTGAAATCATCTACGAAAAAGGGAAGCTAAATGTTGTCGCAGATGTACTCTCAAGAAATAATGAAGAGGTGGAAGCATTGCTTTGTTCCATTTCTATTATCCAACCAAATTGGATAACCGAAGAAAGGGATGAATGGAAGAAGGACGAAGAAGTGTGGACACTCATTCAAAAGTTGCAGAAATATCCTAGCACATCTTATACATTTAGTTTGAAAAATGATTCCTTATAGTATAACTATTGCTTATATATTTTTAAGAATTCCCAACTAAAACAAAATATTCTTTTGGAATTGCACACTTCTCCTTTAGGAGGACACTCAGGATTTTTAAAAACTTACCACAAGGTGAAGAAATAATTTTTTTGGGATGGCCTTAAATATGGTATTCAAAAGTTTGTGGCAGAATGTTTGATTTGCCAGCAAAATAAAGTTTAGACAATTAAGACTCTGGGTCCTCTACAACCATTATCCATTCCAAGTCAATGTTGGGAGTAGATTTTGATGGATTTTATCATAGGTTTACCTAAGTCTGAAGGAAATATTGTCATCATGGTGGTAGACGATAGACTTACCAATTATGCACACTTTTGTGCATTATCTCATCCATTTAAATCAAGTACAGTTGCTACTGCATTTATGGAAACAATTCAAAAGCTACATGGAAACCCAAAGATTATTGTAAGTGACAAAGATCCCATTTTTACAGGAAATTTTTGGACAGAATTATTTTCTTGTTTGGATACTCAACTATCTCATAGCTCATCTTATCATCCACAATCCGATGGTCAAATTGAGATAGTGAATAAATGTTTGGAAGGATATCTTCGTTGTTTTATATCTGATAAGAAAACATGATGGGTCAAGTGGTTACCTCTCGCTGAATGGTGGTATAACAATTCCTTCCATACTGCAGCAAAAATGACCCCATTTATGGCACTTTATGGATATCATCCACCGTCCATCACATCATATTTAAGAGAGATTTCTAAGGTTCAAGTAGTGGAAGATCACATCAAGGATCAACAAGAATTTCTCCAACTCTTAAAGGATAACCTAAATTTGGCACAAAATCGAATGAAACAACAGGCATATCAACATCGCAGTAAGAGAAGTTTTAATGTAGGAGACTGGGTATTTTTACGGCTACAACCATACAAATAAATGTCCCTCAAGAAAGCTAAGAAGGATAATAAATTATCACCAAAGTACTATGATCCTTAAAAGGTGTTGCTAAATATTGGTACTATGGCATACAAATTGGAGCTTCCTGTTTCTTCGCTAGTGCATCCAGTTTTCCATGTTTCATGCTTTAAGAAGGTTATAGGTGACAAAATTCAAGTTCAAACAATAATTCAAAAACTTGATGAGGAAGGAAAGATCATATTGGAAACTGAAGCAGTCAGGGAAACAAAAACTCGGCAGCTACAAAATCGATCAATTTCAGAGTATCTCATCAAGTGGAAGAACTTACCCACTAAATATTCTACATGGGAGGATGAGAATTTTATATGGAACCATCCAGAGCTACCCAAGCGTTGAGGAAAACACTTATTTGAAGGAGAGGGGAATGTTAGGTCACTATATTACTAGTATAGTCCCTTATTGTTGTTAGTGTAACCCCATTATTTTTATTTTTGTACCCCTGTAACCCCAATATTGTTATTATTGTGCCCTTACATTACTATTGTTAGGTCAGCTAGGATTATATTGTGATCCCATGGACTTATATATATAGAAGTAGGTTTTTTCATTTGTATCATCCAAGAATTGTTCATTTATGTAATGTACTGGAGGTTGCCCCCTCGAAGTGGTTGATTTCTAAGGCGTTGATCTCTCTTTTCCTTTGTTTTTAGAGTTGGTTCCATTACACGTTTACTGATGTCCGAACCATCATTTTAAGTAGGTTAACTTCCCGTAACCCATAGTCCGTGTATAGTCTTAATGTAGCTAGACAGACTATACAATCTAGGGTTCCATCGCCGGATAGAATAAAACCCTTTCAATCCTTTATTCTAGTTTCCTTAGTTAATTTACAATTTCCCTATAGATTTCCAACCTGCATTCTTCTTTATGCCATATCAGATTTGTTTACTTCCTTAGAATTTCTCTACACACACAAAAGTCCTTTCCATGAACAATTCATTCAACGAATTCTATAAAGAAATAATTTGTCATATATGAACTTAATTAAACAAAACTTTCTCTGCCATAAAAAATCCTTTTTTTCTACTCTATGAACAAAATACACAGATACTGCTTTACTGTTATTAATTCCATAGTTACAGAGATAAGAAATTATCTAACCAGAATTCATATTGAGAAATTTTTGTATCTGTTAAAACCGAGTTAATTTACTTATCTCACTTTAGCAAGATGATGATAGCCTCCCAACCTTGAGAGAGGAAATTACATCATAAACTCCCCACGTGATCCTCACCAGAGTAGGATTTAATTAGCAGTATTACTGGAGTAGACCTCAAAACCCTCCATCCAATCTTCTCTCCAGTTTCAGGTTGCAGATTTCCACTAGCTCCAACCAACTCACGATTAATCTCACTCTCAGGCCTTCTAGATCTGTTCGTATTTCACAGAATCCCTTTTCCTCATTGGGATTTCCTTTTTATCCTCAGAGAAAAAGATAACTGTCTTTAACTGCTTTTGTCTAACTACTCTGGAACCTTGGAAATCTTTACGATCATTTTTTATGGAAACCACACCATAAATAATTATTTATTCATAAAGAAAATAAATCATGTTCATTATTGGATTAACCTAGTTGTTAATCATACTTTACTTAAGAAAATAAATTCTTAATTCTTTTAAAAATAGTTTAAGGATTAATCTCTTTGTTACATTTGATCATTTGGATATATTCGGACATGCAAAATATTTTCAAGAATTTGATAATGAGATTCCACATATTGAAGGGGGGATTCCTATACTTTATCAATCTGTGGAATATTCTTTAGAAGCACTCTCTTCCCCACATGAAACTCCATCCACTCATGAAACTTTGAGTGATGTTATTGAAATAATTGAGAGACTAAATCTTGATTCATCCCCAACTCATTCAACTAACAAGCCTAGGCCATCTCATAAAGGTCCTCCAAAATGGATTACAATTACACTTGAAAGTGTTCATCCCGATGAGGTTGGAAAGACAGGAACAAGAATCACAACCAAGAAAAAATTGATTTGTAACAGTAGTGGAACCTCCTCCAGCTAATTTAGGAGCATGTATAAGAATGGCATTGTTTTTCTTATCATAGGATTTCATTATGGTACTAAATGGAAGAACCCAAAATTCTTCCTAGAATAACACATAATGTAATCAGAAAGGATTGAGAAACAATAAACCCTGCTATAATTAACCCTGAAAATAATATTAAGTTATCCAAATATGGTACATCACAAGCAACTCTACTCATGCTGAAATAATATATAATCAAAATAAAATTCATCATAATGAGTGTTGATTCCTCCAACAATAAATGATATCCAATCAGTGAATAACATGCAACCCTATAAAGAAATGAGTTATTCAAACTCCAATAATTCATGCATTCATGCTCCAAACTTTTCTTTTAATAGAAGATACCTTTTGTATATTATTGATTGAAATTTCCCCAAAAAAATATCATTGAATCATGATTTTATTTTTTTAGATTGTAATTTTGTAGTCAAAAAATTACTTAATATGGTCCAATAATTAAAGTTTCAAAACTACTAGTTATAAATAGTAAAAGTAGAATAAAGTAAACATTGTTTTGAGTAAATAGGAGTTTGGTGTTTTACAAATTACTAATAAAGAATAAAGACACGTTAAACAAATTTACGCATAAATATGCACACTCTGCACATATATAGCTAAATGTGATTATTACTAATATATATATATATATATATATATATATATATATATATATATATATATATATATATATATTAGATTGTATATAAAAATTTGATTATGTCTCTTATTTACATTTTAGATTTTGCAGTTAAAATTAATAATCATAAAACTAAAATTTATTCATGGATCTTATTAACATAAAAATGTAATTTTTCTCATTAAATAAAGGGAAACCGTTTCAAATTTACATATACACTATCCTACCAAGTGCATACAAGTGATAACCCAATACACTTCACAAAAAAAGGTGAAATCTGGGCACCTATCCTTTTCGAACTTCTTTGCATGAGTCATAAAGAACATTTAATTGAAATATTGTAAAATTAAAATTTCTTTAAATCGAAAATATAATCTATGATACATGTTTTTTTAATGATGTGTAAATGTATTATTATATTTAAATTTATTTTTTTATCTTGTCTTAATTATTATTTTTAATATATCTAGTATATGTTTCCATTTTTCTCATTCTCTGTTATTTTAGTTTACAACATTAGTATGATGACTTATTACATTTATGACATTAAAAGGTCAAAAATGTCTCTATTGCATTTAATTTTAGTTTACAACATTAGTATGATGACTTATTACATTTATGACATTAAAAGGTCAAAAATGTCTCTATTGCATTTAATTTACATAAAATAGATACAAATTAATTAAAACAAAAAGATTTAATTAAAAAATACTATTCAATTTTATTTTTTCCCATTTTTTTACTATTTAAAAATTCAGGTTGATGAAGTATTACTCGTTTTAGATATACTAAAAGCCTTTTTTTGAAACAATTAAAATAAAAAATAAAAACTAATTTCTTCATAGTAACAATAATTTTATTTTTACTAAAATTGTAAAATAAAATTCATTTTTTACTAAAATTTTAAAATAAAATTCAATTTTTACTAAAGTGCTTTAATCCAGTCTAATTTAATGTGCTAAATAGACATGAACACTGTACATATTATCAAAATAGTATATAATCCCTTGAATTTGCCACCAACAAGTGAAAAATACACATTTATATTGCACCCTGTACAATATTTGCACAATATCTGATTAGTATAATGTCCATCATGAATAACACACAAAAACCAATGGTTTTACAAATATAATGTCCATCAACATTAACTCATGACTTGTTAAATCCGTTAGATGCCTCAAATGAAAAATTTCACACAAAAACCAATTCCGTTAGATGCCTCAAATGAAACTTTTCACACAAAAACCAATTCTCAAATCAGTGAACTGTAACAATAGGACCATTCTCAAGGCTTGGGACGGGAGTAGATATAATCGATGTCTTCATATTCATGATTTTGTGTAATATCCCAAAATGGTGAAGTGGCAATATATGAACACAAAACTGGAAATAGAAGTGAATAACATTACACCAATATGTATAAAAACCATGGAGCCACTGTATTATATAAATCAACAGCAAATAAGTACAACAGAAGCGGGCACAACTCAAATAATCAAGGCAAACAAGCCTCCCATGAATACATAGGCAAAAAATTAAATGCTTCTACATAGCAGAATACTCATGAACATGTATGGCTCATACAATACAGGGAGTGAAGATCTAAGATCCCAAACATAATTTCAAGACAATCCTAAAATGATTTCCTGAAATATGCAAAAAGTGCAAAATGTCGGAATTGAGCCCTAGGGTTGAATAGCAGCTGGAACTCAATATCTCGATGGAGATGGATAAAGATGATACAAGTGATGAATATATCTCATCTAGAAGATCCTTCAAGTGAAAGGCTGATCCAATCACTGAATATTTCACCCTCCAATCAAACACTGCAACCCCTCACTGCAATTTCTCACTAAAATAACGCAGTCATAGAGGTACACTGTGCTGTAGGAGATAGTAAATGGTTGGCCTGATGCCAAAGATAGTGAAATTAGCTCCAAATTCTTTCTCACTGATCTCCCAAAGGGAAGAATGCTTCCTCCTCTGAAAAACAAGCCTCGGAAGTGGTGTTATCAACCCTCCACTGCAACACCCTGCAACACAACCCAGTTCTGAACAGAAACTGCGCTATAGTTGAAGGAGGTAGCTTGGCCTCAAGCCTTGATGTGGAGAAATGAAGTACAAGCTCCCTCAAGAGGCCTCTCAAGAAAGGATATGGAATTCCTAAACAGGAAATCCTTGTGCTAAGCAGCACAACAATCTCAACTAAACAACTAAAGAATGCACAATAATCACACATACCACAAAATCAATAATCCATAACATGTCTTGCTATGGTTGCCTTGCCCTTCTTATAAAAAAGTGTGATCCTTCTTACCTTGGGCCCCACTCATTAGGGTTTCCTCCACCAAGGAATATTCCTCTCACTATCACTGCGTTGTCTCCATAGATGATCTCCACCATTCATTCCAGCATTGTTGACTTGGTCAAACTTGAACTTGTCCACATGTAATTGCCCCTTTTCACACATGAGGGTGTAAAATCTAGCTATTATAATGATCCCTTTTCACATCATGAGGGATTTTATTCCTATTTTAGAAATGTATGGGCCTCCTTACCCATTTATTCATCTCCTAGGTGTCAAAAGAAAAAATTAATATTCCAATTAGCTACATGCTAATTTTGGAATATTACAGTCCTCCCCTCCCAAATGTTGCTTGTCCTCAAGAAAATTCAAGGATAGAACTGAAGAATCTCCTCTCCTCCTCCTGTATCATCCTCATATGATAAACTCCTCAAAGGAATAAGATTTTGTCTCATCAATAAATCTCCATATTGCCCCTCCCAAGCATGCAAGATAGCTAAATAGTTATCATCATGAAGAAGTAAAATACTCAAAGAGGAAACAAGGTGTTGTCTAGAGGTCCCTTTGAGGCATGGGATCTGAATTGAATTGGGAACCATCATTCCCATGTGGATCCTCCATCCCCAAGCTATCATCCAAACAAAATGAGTTACCCCCCAACATGGAAACTCCTGAAAATTTCCCTCCACCTGTAGCTCCTATAGAATAGGTGGGATGGATAGCTGAACATGGTAGAAAAAATAGCCTACCCCATGCTATACATCTCTCCACTTATGATAAGTGTAGAGTAGTTGTTTATCTTGGGCTACAATAATGTTGCCCTCAAGTGGCAAGAAGAAGACTAGATCTCCAAAGATCTTCTCTCCAACATTATGAATCATGCTGGCCCAAACCATCCCATATATGATGAATAGGAAATCACCACCATATGGCATCCAAATGAGAGGAATACTGAAGGTTTCATGTAGTGTTGGAAGGTACTAGTAGTTTCCCAAGTGGTCACAGCACAACTTTCCTAATTATTGTTTCAGAAAATAACATGGCAAGCAGTTTCTTAACAAATTGCTAGTTGTGTATGTCATCACATCTACTAGTGAATAGTAAATGGCTTGGTATATCAACTGAGAATACATAAAATAATAAAATACTTGGCCAAGGCCACACAAAATATGGATGTCTCCATCATATAATTTGGCCTAAAATTGACCATAGAGCCCAATGAGAAGCTAGCCCTCTTGTGGAGCAATGCACTGAATAGAAATGGTAAGAATATGCAAATACTATGTTAGATAATCAATAAATGAAAAAAAAAAATTCTGACCATTTACTGGAAGTAAGATGATATATGGATCCATGAATAAGTCCTCCATAGTGGTATGACATACTCCCATGAAGAGGAATGAACCATATGTTGCATGGAGATCTTCCTTCTCATGATTGGAAATCCAAGTTAAGAAGATCATATCACTGTAATAGATGTCTCCATCCACTACTCCATCACTCTCACCTCCTCCTTGTCCACCAAGTGCATCATCTGTGAAGTGATCCTGGGGATACTCCATCAATAAACCCAAGCTCCCAAGTGCCACCGTTGTTGGCCTTTGTAAATAGGCTCCTGCCAACTCATAGCTCCATTCTTTGACATGTTCATTGTCAAATTCATCTCCCATAATTCTTCTATATATAGCAAATTCCTTCCAAAGTGGAAGTACCTCCTAATCATCCAAAGCTAAGTAGTAGCCCCTTTGCACCATGATAGTGCCATGACCTACTCATGCAACATCATGCAAAGAATGGGAGAAAATCTTCCCATGCTCTCCCCAGAGAAACCAAAGCAACAATAGCTCTTGCTACCTCCTCACACCTCCATCATACAAATCATGTGGTGAAAACATAATGATTCATATGAAGAATGTCATATCAATGCAATGCATCCATATTCCTTTCTGCCATATGATGCAAGTTCCCTGCCAAATTTCCTCCACCCACATACCCTTTGAAAGAGGATATGTCACATGATGGCCAAAATCCTTCAAGAGTAGCCAATGCAGCCAAGCCTCACCCAGTGTCATAGATTTGCAAGTATATTTCCAGCCTCTTTCTCACCATCCACACCCATTCATCCAAATGTGGGTGCCTCCCATCATGCTCTACCTTGGTACTCTTCCAATGAAGACTACCATCCTCCCAAATTAGATTTCTCCCTTTGCATTTCATGGGATGTTGAAATGCAACTCCTTGGATATCTCCTAAAGAGGATCCCACACCAATGACCCCATTGAATCCATACGTATCCAAGGATGCTGGAGGAAAAACCTCCTCACTACTGGTTAATGACAGTGTTTCTAGTCTCTTCAATGGTGTGTTTGCTGCCTCATGCTCCAACTCAAGGATGAACATAGAGTTCTGCATAGGATTGTTTAGGAAAAAGTTCATCCTATCCTTCAAAAATCCACACCCCAACCTCAAGTGTTGCGTGAAGCTCAACAATGGCACATTAGGATGATGGTTCATCCCTTCCTTGAGAAATTCAAGGTTGCATAGCAAAGTGCAATTCTTTTGTTCCACATTAGCAGTATGCAATGGTAAAAAACCCTCCATAATATTTGTTGAAACAATAGGAAATGGAAACTTAGGCATACCTTGGTGAAACTTGGGAGTATCTTGTATGGTTGCAAGAGTTCCCTCTTCGAATGTGATGGTCCCTCCAATTGCCGGTGTTGTTGGCTACTCCTCCATAGTTGTATAAATGCTGGTACAAGTATCCTCCAATGGTGGTGAGGGCTTCTCCTCTTCTGATTTCTCCTTGCCAAATTTTTTAATCAACCTTTGAGTAAATTTTGCAAAAGTAGTCACTCTTGCATGACTCAAATGGTTGAACCACCAAATTTTTGCTTCACCCTCAAGGTGCAGCGCTACAATCTCCACAACCTCTCTTTCTACCACTGGATGTAGTAGGAAGAATGCATCTAGTTTCCTTGCCCAAGACCTTGCTGTAGATGACCCATTAAAAGTAGACAATAGAAACCTATTGCCTTTGATTCTCCCTTTGCTGCAAGGTCTCCTTTCTTCCTCCAGCTGAATGAATTGTGGTAAAGCTAGAGTCTCCTTGAAGGCTCTAGGTTTATATTTGTACTCAATAAAGTATTCACTTCAAATATTGTGATCCAAGTTTCCTTCATCTTTCTGCAATTTGTCTCCTTTTTCAAAAGGAAAGAGTATAGTCCCACTGCTTCTTTCTTCTCTTCTTTGCTTGACCTCTTTGTTTAGGTCCTTTCTAGATCTGAAAAGAGATGAGATAAAACTCATTCTCTCCATCATTTTGATCTTCCTCTTTGTATTCTTATTATTCTGATAGCATAATGGCTGAGATCCATAGGCTAAGCCAAGATTATGCTCTGATACCACTGTAATATCCCAAAATGGGGAAGCAGCAATATATGATTACAAAACTGGAAATAGCAGTGAATAACATTACACCAATATGTATAAAGAACATGGAGCCATTTTTTTATATAAATCAGAAGCAAATAATTATAATAGAAGCAGGCACAACTCAAATAACCAAGGCAAACAAGCCTCCCATGAATACATAGGCCAAAAATAAAATGTTGCTATATAGCAGAATACTCATGAACATGTACAGCGTAGTCATAGATGGTACACTACTACTGGAAATGTATAAGAACATAAATATGAAAATTTATGGCTCATACAATACTGGGAGTGAATATCTAAGCTCCCAAACACAATTTCAAGACAATCCGAAAAGGATTTCCTAAAATATGAAAAAAGTGCAAAATGCCGGAATGCAGCCCTAGGGTTAAATAGTAGTTGAAACTAAATATCTGGATGGAGATGGTTGAAGATTATACAAGTGATGAATATACCTCCTCCAAAATATCCTTCAAGTGAAAGGTTGATCCAATCACTGAAGATCTCACCCTCCAATCAAACATTGCAACCCCTCACTCCAATTTCTCACTAAAATAACGCAATCATAGAGGGACACTGCGTTGTAGGAGAAAGAAAATGGTTGGCCTAATGCCAAAGATAGTGAAATAAGCTCCAAAGTCTTCCTCACTCATCTCCCAAAGGGAATAATGCTTCCTCCTCTGAAAAACAAGCTCTGGAAGTGGTGTTATCAACCCTCCACTACAACACAACCCAGTTCTGAATAGAGACTGTGTTGTAGCTGAAGGAGGTAGCTTGGCCTCAAGCCTGGATGTGGAGAAATGAAGTATAAGCTCCCTCAAGAGGCCTCTCAAGAAAGGATATGGAATTCATAAATAGGAAATCCTTGTGCTAAGCAGCACAACAATCTCAACTAAACAACTGAAGAATGCACAATAGTCACACAGACCACAAAATCAATAATCCATAACATGTCTTGCTATGGCTGCCTTTCCCTCCTTATAAAAAAGTGTGAGCCTTCTTACCTTGGGCTCCACTCATTAGGGTTTCCTCCACCAAGGAATCTTCCTCCCATTATCACTACATTGTCTCCATAGATGATCTCCACCATTCATTCCAACGCTGTTGACTTGGTCAAACTTGACCTTGTCCACATGTAATTGCCTCTTTTCACACATGAGGGTGTCAAATCTAGCTATTATAATGATCCCTTTTCACATCATGAGAGATTTTATTCCTATTTTAGAAATTTATGGGCCTCCTTACCCATTTATTCATCTCCTAGGTGTCAAAAGAAAAAATCAATATTCTAATTAGCTGCATGCTCATTTTGGAATATTAAATTTTGATGGGCTTATTTCCAGTCATCTTCACTGGAGGAATAACTTGTGCTTTTCTTCCAGCTAGCCTTTGTTCCTGGCACTCTAATACATTATGATCTCCACCCTACAGGACCAAGTTTTGTAAGTTCAACTCCAAAACTGAAATTTAAGAAACAATTCACAAATATGAATTTTGATAACTCATATCTTATTTTCTTGGGAGTGTTTTGATTCGAATTAACCTTACAATTTGAAATACAAAATTTTCTATTTTCTGCAATCATAATTTTTATGAGAACTCTTAATAGAAATATATTTATATTTTAAAATTTTCCTTATAGATTCATCACATTAATAATTTGGAAATTGATGTTTGAAAATTTGAAATTAAAATTATTACAACAAAAAATAAACACAAAACTTTTTAAATCACAAAAGCCTCAAAAAGTAATGAAATGTTTGGTGCCTTATACCTTCTGATAGAATTATCAGAGTGATTGAGTGGTTGGTTAATAACAAAATCATCATACAAATTACCTGCAAAAACTTGATAACATGGAAACTGATCCTCTTCGATCACCGTGAGATGTGAAGAACAATGAACAACCTAAATATGTAATAGACGCACGCAGCAATTACTTGTATCACAACACTAAGTTCCCAAATGCATATATAGGGGAGTTACATAGAATTGTTGTTTTTCATCATGAATTTTGGTCGTTTGCAAGCCGCAGAAACGTGTGTCGCTCAGCTCACTTCTGTGACATCCTATAACATCCATGGAGAATTCGTTAACCACCAAAATGGCCTCCCATAGTTAATTCGTTAATTCTACATCCAACGAGTGTATACACTTGAAATTTGAGTAAACATATATGGAGATAAGATTAAAATACAATTAAAAAAGTAGTTTTATTAGTTTCCCTCCAAAAATCACAACTCTTGTTTTATTATTTTAACTATTATTTTATGTTTTTTCTTTAGGAGGCCACTTTTAGGCTTAAATTTCCTCTAATGCATGTTCTTAATGATTTATTTTTATTCAAAAGAAAAATTCAAAGGACATGTTCTTTGTTACCCTGTGAAAAGAAGAAAATTTAAATTTTATAACTGTCATTTGTTCCTTGAAGTGGCTAAGTCAGCACTCTAGGATGAAAAGTCATCTTACCCAAGAGTCATTTATTTTCACGCGTGGAAACAACTATATATTGGCATCTATTCTCCATCATTTGGAAACCAATTCAGTGGTCTTTTGTGGCAGAGCAGTTCAATTTCTGAGGCACACATGTTTGAAGTTCCGAGGCAAGTATATTTGAAACTCCAAGGCACACGTATTTGAAGATATAAAGCACATACAACCGAGATTCCTAAGGCACATGGACAAAATTTATATACATATGAGAGAGATTCAGAGGCATTGTTCAAGAAAAGAATGTGACATTATCTCTATTATTACTAGGCCGAAATAAGGAAGAAAATTCATACTTCTATTGTGGACAAATATTTGGCATTTTATGGACAATTTTGCAGCCTCTCTAGTGGAAATAATCATGGCATCTAATGGAAAAACCTATAATGGACTTCACGAGGATTGTTGCTTAGTGGAGGGTTGACTTGGCACTTGGATCACTAGTTTGTTTTGAATTTTATTTTTCTTGTTGATGAAGAAGCTATAAGGAAAGGATTGATGGGTATTCCCCTTATTGGTTTTTCCCTGGCTTGGAGCCTAATCTATTATGTCTCTTGTCGTTTTTACACTTTGATTTCAATTTTATTATATTTTAATGGTAACTAATTGATGAATAATAAACGAAAAACTAAATAAGAACATTAAACAACTTCACAGCTGTAATATTCCCAATTATCTTGATGCTAGTTGGAATATTATATGTTGCTCTATTTTGCAGTCTAGAAGAATAAAAGGGGTAGGGAGACCCTTAAATATCTTTAGTAGGAATAAAACATTCCCAATGTGAATGGGGATTAGTTTAGGTAGGAAAAATAAAGCCACCTTGAGTTTGAAAGGGGGAAATTCATATGGACTAGATCTATGTTGACCAAATCAACAACGCTGCCAAAAGAGAAGATAGAGCTAGTGGGGACAGCACAGTTTTGGAGGAGTACTCTTTGCAAGGAAGTAACCTCATGAATGAGTGGGGTCAGGGGTGAGAAGGCTCACCAAGAATAAAAAGTAAGGGATGGCAGCCATGAGGATCATTAAAAATATTATCTATGTTTGGGTCTTATGACTTCTTGCATGCTTCAGCTGTTTAACTGGGGTTGCAGCACGATTTAGTGCAAGGGATTCTCATGCGGGAATTCCACACTCTTTCTTAGAGAACTTGTTGAAGGGATCTGAGAGGATAATTCTGGGCTACATTTCCACTATCAAAGATTGGGTCAAGTAGTCACCCACATCTACAGCATAGTCTCTTGCAGAAACTACGTCATTTCTCATGGTGTTGCAGTGGGAGGGTTAAAACCCTTGATTTTGAGCTAGTTTCCTAGGAAAAGGGGAAATACCTCTCCCATAAATCTATTAAGGAGGATTTTTAGCCATTTCTTCTATTGGTCAGCCACATGTATGTAGATCAGCAGTTGGACTGTGTGATTTTAGATCTATTTCTGTAGATCTACCATTTTGTACTCATGCTTTCATGAAACCCTTGCTGAGTTGTCTTCGTATTGTATAAAAGGGGCTAGATCTCCATTTTCTCAACTCTTTGAGTAATATAACTCCATATCTATTGTTTCCTATCTTATTTTTGTAGAAACCCTCATTTATTTACACTATCACATTCTTTAGAAATTATGTATGGTGTAAGTAATGGGGTTTGGGTGTTTTTAAGCCATATTGAGCTGGGGAGATATGTTTAACATAGCTAGAGGGATTTTTTTTTTATACCCTTTTGTATGTGAGGGCTATAATGTATAAAATAAGGGATACAAGTGTTTTTTCTCATTTTTATAGTGTAATTTTCTAAAAACTACGTTTTATTTGTCTATATTGTTGAATTTCCTAAGAAGGAATATTACAGTGGTATCAAAGCTCTGTTCTTGGCTCAAATTGTGGGGAAAATATATCTACAACCATGGAGGAGAAATATATCCCAAAAATTCTTCTTCAAACTATGCAGGACATTGCCAAAGATATCAAGGAGATGAGGCAAAAGGAATCCCCTAGAGGGTTTCACCATGGAGAAAGCTTCGACACATCACATTTTTGGGGACAAATAGTAGCACAACCTTCTTAAAAATGCTCCACTGTGATCACATTCCTATCTGAGGAAGGTGAGAAAGAAAGACCCTGGAAGGAAGAAACCCTTGGTGATTATTTTGTGGAATATGAATCTCAATCTCGAAGATTCAAAGAACATTTGAGTTTTTAGGAGTTCTATCGGATCAAGGATGGAAGGAGGTATTTTCATCACCATAAAAAGGGAGGCTTTATGCAGATCTTAGATCTACAATGTATCTTGGGAAGGTCCTTTTTTCCCTCTTATGATGGATCACCCAAGTGCACAACTAAGGCTTGGCTAGAGAAGTGGGATACTCATTTCCAACTTAACAGATTTTCTGAAATAGAAGCTACCAAAATAGCAGTGTTGCACCTAGAAGGTGAGGCTTATGAATGGTGGTTACATGGGTTATCTACACTTGGGCATGCTCATATCACTTCATATTCAGATTTTACCAGGAGGTTAGAAGAGATATTTGATCCAAAGGATCCAGAGGCTCACTTTGTTGAGGTAACCAAGCTCAAGAAAACAGGAGATATAGAAATTTATATTGCTGAGTATTTGAAGCTTTCAGTGATGGTATCTGACCTCAATATGAATCGAAGGATATGCATGTTTATTGATGGGATGTCTGAACCATTGCATGTATTGGTGAGATCTACTAGACCTACTACACTCCAAGAAACTGTGGAGAATGCTAGGGATTTACAACATACCTTGCTCAAGACTAAAGCACCTTTTTAGCAAAAGATCTCTTCATGGCCAGAGGAGAATCAAGGGAGGATACCTCTTGAAAATGATCAGAATATTCTAAGGAAGAAAAAACTATGTTTCACTTGTCAAGAGAAATGGGTGCCAAACCACCAATGCGTTGCAGGGAAGGCACATTGCATTGAAATATTCTCTAATGAGGGGGAGAAGACCAATGTTGTACTTCCCACAGAAGATGTAGTAAATGACTTTGCTCCAATGGGAGGAGATCTTGCAGCATTAATAGGAGTTCCCAAGTATCTAACATTGAGAGTTAGAGGCACTATTATGGGGCAAAGAGTATCAGTTTGGTAGATAGTGTAGCTACTCATAACTTCATTGATACATAGTTGGTACAAAGGAGGGGCATTCACATAGAAGACTTTGAGGGTTTCTTAGTTTTGGTTTCAAGAGCTAGAACCATGTAGTGTGCCAAATATGTTCCAGCACTATCCATCACCATGGGAACCTACACATTGACAGACCACTTCTTTGTGGTTGATATTCCAGACACCAATGTTATATTGGGTGTCCAGTGGTTAATCACTTTGGGGAAAGTTACCGCTGATTGGGAAAACTTAGAGATGGAATGGACGTAAAAGGGAATGGAAAGCATCAGAAAATCCAAG
This sequence comes from Pinus albicaulis, assembly GCA_034641835.2. Taxonomy (NCBI): domain Eukaryota; kingdom Viridiplantae; phylum Streptophyta; class Pinopsida; order Pinales; family Pinaceae; genus Pinus; species Pinus albicaulis. Next base: position 208,961,356 of record CM076581.1, on the reverse strand, counting down.
GCATACACACTTATCCACCTCAGACTATTTCAACCCATAGGATGGAAGCATATTTATGCAGAGGAGACATAGAATGGGCAGTACAACTGCGTTTATCTAAAGCTGAGAGCAAGGAATCATCAGTACATCCAGATGTACAATCTATCTTGGACCGATACTCTATAGTATTTGGAGTTATCCCACCTGGGAGACCTCCTGACTGAGTATTTGAGCATACTATTGAGTTGGAGCAAGGGATCCAAGCAATGATTACCACACCATATGTAATATTCCAAAATTAGCTTACAGCTAATTGGAATATTAATTTTTGATTTTATCACTTAGTAGATGAATAAATGGGGGAGGAAGACCCATACTTATCTTGTTTAGCATAAAACCCTCTTGGTATGAAAATAGGTACACTCTAGTAGCTAGATTTTGGATTTTCCATGTGTGAACAAGAAGAGGACCATGTTGATTCAGTCAAGTTTGACTTAGTCAACTACATTCATGAGGAGGAATAGATCATCTCTTCAAATGGCTCCATGTGAGCAAGGATTAGCCTAGACAAACATATGAGAGCTAGTTTGGAGACATCTTAGTGTGAAAGGGGGAAATATAGGTGAACTAGATTCAGTTGACCAAGTCAACAACGCTGCTACAAGAGGAGGGAAACCAACAAGGACAACTCAATTTTGAAAGAGGAATATTTTCTAGGAAGTCACCTCAACAATGAGTGGGGTCCAGGGTGAGGAGGCTCACCAAGGATAAGAAGAAGGAGATAGTAGCAAGGAAAGAATTGAGTATTCACCTATATTTGGTCTTTTGACTAATCACATGCTTCAGCTATTTAGCTGTGGTTGCAGCACTGTTTAGTGCAAAGAATTCTCATGCGGGAATTCCATCATATTCTTTGGATCAACTTTCTTAAGGGATCTAAAGGGAAGGTTCTGAGCTTCAATTTCATCATTTGGCTTAGGGCCAATCAGCCATCAACATCTATAGTACAGTTACCTTCAGGAACTACGTATTTTATGGAGGTGCAGCAGTAGCAGGGTTGAACCCCTGGATTTTGTACTAGTGTTTGGGGAGGAGGTGTTTATTTCCCTCCGGAAGGTCTAACAAGGAGGGCCTTTGGCCATTTTATATATTGATCAGTTATTTTATTTTATATTCAGTGATTTCAAATACAGATTTGCATTAGACTGCATTATTTTCTACAGTACTTCCTTTTATACATGTGTGATGCTAGAAACCCTTATCGGGTTCCTTATTTTTTGTGTAAAAGAGGTTAAATCTCCATTTATTTTCTACATGATTAATATAATTTTTAGATCAGTCTTATTTCATATTTTTCTATAGAAACCCTCATGGGAATTACGCTCTTACAGTCTTCAGAAATTCTGTAGCTAGAAGTCATGGGGCTGGGGTGTTTTTGAGCTATCTGGAGCTGGGGAGATCTATTTAATGTAGCTAGAGTTATTTGTTTTAGCTATAATTCTATATGGGGGTTGTATATTTTCAAAAGTAAGGGATCCAAGTCTGAGTCCCCACTGCTATTGCGTTATTTTCCAGAAACAACGTTTCTCATTCAGTAGCTGCTCATTATCCTAATTTGGGAATATTATAAGATATTCTGAAGGCTTCCATTTTTCCCTCATTTGGGATATTACAGTGGTATCAAATCTTCCATCTTGGTTTAGCCTGTGGATTTTAGATTCAGTCAGAAGATAAAGAAGAAGAACAAAATTATGGAGAGGATGAGATTACTCTCATCGATTTTCAGATCTAAGAAGAAAGAAGGAAGTTGCAGTGAGACCTCTGGAAGGTTTCAAGAGGAAGAAGAAGAAGATCCATGCACTTCTTGCTCTCATAGAGGAAGTGAAGAGCAATAAGACCACTTAGAGCATGATATCCTGAGTGGATATTTGGTAGAATACAAGTGCCAACCTAGGGCTGTCAAAGAGACCCTAGATCTTCCCCAATTCATCCAACTGAGAGAAGAAAGAAGGCCACACAGCAGCATAATGATAAGGTGCAATAGGTTCCTATTTTCTACCTTTGATGGATCACCCTTATGTATAGAAAAATCTTCGGTGATGAAGTTAGAGGAATTTTTCCTACTACATCCAATAGTGGAAAAAGAGGTTGCGGAGATCTTAGCGCTGCACTTGGAGGGAAAGGCAAGCACCTGGTGGTTCAGCCATGTGAATCATGCAAGAGTGTCCACTTTTGCAGTTTTCACTCACCGGGTAATCAGGAGGTTTGACAGTAGAAGATCCGAGAAGGAGGAGTCCTCTTCTCCACTTGACGGGCCTTGTACTAGCGCTGTCACCATCATGGAGGGGCAGCCATATGTAATAGTAGTTGGATCAGCCAACACAGCAGAGGAAGGAACTCTTGCAGCCATACAAGATGTTCCCAAGACTCACCAAGGTATGCATGGATTTCCATTTGTTATTCTTTCAAGAAATCTTATGGTAAATCTTGGGGAATTGTCTCTGCATGGTCAAGAATCAAGACACAGTACTGATGTGGAGCAACAAGCTTGCACAGCGTTGTGCAACTTAGGATTAATCTGAGAGGGGATAAAAATTCATTCCCTTGCACCTTCATTAAGTTGCATGCAACATGAGGAGTTGAGGTGCAAGATTGTGGAGGGCATGTTGAGTGTTGTGCTGCTTTCTAATGATGTTTTACCTTCAGAACACCTGGATTATTCTAAATTCAAGAGGATTATTGGTGAGAGGTCTTCTCTAGGAGATCTCCAAGGGATTACATCTCAACTTCCCATAAGGTGTAAGGAGAAAGATCTGGTTGCGGTAGATGGTAGCCCTCATTGGAGGAATGCCAAGACGAAGAATGATAGAAGGCATCCACATGGGGTTGAGTGGATGTGGATGGAGAGCAAGAGGCTGGTGAGCCACTTGCAAATTTATGATACAGGGCATCAAGAGGCAAAGCTGTGTTGGCTACTGTTGAGAGAGTTTGGCCATCATGAGGCATATCCTTTTCCAAAGGATATGAGGATGGAAGAAACTTGGAAGGACACTGGCATCATATGGCAGCCTATGGGTTGGGTGTATCATATTGATTTGATCCTCTTTATATCAATCAACATATTTTCACCTCAGGATTTGTATGATGGAGGTGTGAGAGGGCAACAAGAGTCATTATTGTTGTGGCTTCTCTTGGGAGAGTATGGGAAGATGTTTTTCCATACTCCTTATGATATTTCAGGAGGAACGAATGACACAATCAAGGTGCAAAGAGGCTACCCTTCAGCATTGAAGGAAAAGGAGGAGCTTCCACATAGGAAGGAGATCTTCTCACAGAGCAGCATGTTGGTGGATTTTTTTGACATGTGGAATTTCAAGGGAAGAAGTCATGGAGTGACTAGAGCCTTATCACTAAGGCCTATAGTGCTGTCACTTGGGAGTATGTCTTCATTGGTGGAGTGTTCCAAGAGGAGTATGTATCCCTCCTTTTTGTAGATTTTTATGAGAGGATTCTCATGGGAGGACTCATTAATGGAATTCTCTTTCAACCGACTCACTATGTATGATGAGAAAACATACATAGCTGGTAGCTCATTGGAGAACATCTTGCCACATGATGTTCTAAGCCAGCAGTTGGAAAGACTGCGTTGTATCCAACAAGGAAACCATGTGCATCATCGTCACTTGCACATAACCTTCAGCAACTTTTTGATTTGGATAACATATGGTAGTGATGTTCCATTCACTTTGAATGGAATGGTTTGGGCCAGCATGATCCATAAATTTGGAGAGGGGATCTTTGAAGATCCAATCTTTTCCTTGCCACTTGAGGGAAACTTGTTTTCAGCCCATGATTAGCATGCACTCTACACTTATCATGAGTGGAGAGGAAGACAACATGGGGTAGGCTATCTTGTCTACCATGTTCAGATTTTCAGCCCACCTACTTTGCATGAGCCAAAGGTGGAAGAGATTATTCATGAGTTTCCATTCTAGAGGGTGACTCATTTTGTATGGTTGATAGCTTGGGGATGGGAGATTCGAATGGGGATGATGAATCCCAATCTATATCAGCCCTCATGCGTCAAGAGGACCTTTAAATAGCCCATTGTTGCCTCAATGGATGTTTCATTGTTACATGATGTTAGCTATTTAGAGTGTTCACCAAAAGCTAGCTTGGACACTTGGGAAGGGCAGCTTGGAGATGTATTGATGGAACAACACTTTGATATTTGGAGGATCTTATCAGATGAGGATTCTCAGTTCTACCTCTGCAGTTGCTTGAGGACAAGAAAAATTTGGGGGGGGGGAGGACTGTAATATTCCAAAATTAGCTTACAGCTAATTGGAATATTAATTCTTTCTTTTATCACTTAGTATATGAATAAATGGGGGAGGAAGACCCATACTTATCCTTTTTAGCATAAAACCCTCTTGGTATGAAAAGAGGTACACTCTAGTAGTTGGATTTTGCATTTTCCATGTGTGAACAAGAAGAGGACCATGTTGATTCATTCAATTTTGACTTAGTCAACTACATTCATGAGGAGGAATAGATCATCTCTGCAAATGGCTCCATGTGAACAAGGATCAGCCTAGAAAAACATATGAGAGCTAGTTTGGAGACACCTTAGTGTGAAAGGGGACAATACAGGTGAAATAGATCCAGTTGATCAAGTCAAAAACACTGCTACAAGAGGAGGGAAACCAGCAAGGACATCGTAGTTTTGAAAGAGGAATATTTTCTAGGATGTCACCTCAACAATGAGTGGGGTCTGGGGTGAGGAGGCTCACCAAGGATAAGAAGAAGGAGATAGCAGCAAGGAAGGAATTGAGTATTCACCTATATTTGGTATTTTTAATAATTGCATGCTTCAGCTGTTTAGCTATGGTTGCAGCACTGTTTAGTGCAAATAATTCTCATGCGGGAATTCCATCCTCTTCTTTGGATCAACTTGCTTAAGGGATCTAAAGGGAAGGTTCTAAGCTCCAATTTCATCATCTGTCTTAGCACCAATTAGCCATCAACATATACAACACAATTACCTTTAGGAACTGCATCTTTTATGCAGGTGTAGCAGTAGCAGGGTTGAACCCCTAGATTTTGTACTAGTGTTTGGGGAGGAGGCGTTTATTTCCCTCCAGAAGGTATAACAAGGAGGGGCTTTGGCCATTTTCTGTATCTATCAGTTATTTTATGTTATATTCAGTCATGTAAAATACGGATTTGTAGTAGAATACGTTATTTTCTGTAGTACTGCCTTTTATACATGTGTGATGCTGGAAACCCTTGTCGGGTTCCTTATTTCTTGTGTAAAAGAGGTTAAACCTACATTTCTTTACTACATGATTAATATAATATTTAGATCAGTATTATTTCATCTTTTTATATAGAAACCCTAATGGGAATTACGCTCTTACTGTCTTCAGAAATTTTGTAGCTGGAAGTCATGGGGTTGGGGAGTTTTTAAGATATTTGGAGTTGGGGAGATCTGTTTAATGTAGCTAGAGTTATTTTTTTTAGCTCTAATTCTGTACGGGGGTTGTATATTGTCAAAAATAAGGGATCCAAGTCCCACTCCCAACTGTTATTGTGTTATTTTCCAGAAACAACATTTCTCATGCAGTAGCTGCTCATTATCCTAATTTGGGAATATTATAAGATATTCTAAAGGCTTCCATTTTTCCCTCGTTTGGGATATTACACCATACAGTCACCCCAAAAATTATAGGGATGAGATTGAAAATGCCATTCAAGAGATTTTGGCTCTAGGACACATCCGGCCTAGCACTAGTCCTTTTGCCTCTTTAGTGGTCTTGGTAAAGAAGAAGGATGGCACATTGAGGATGTGTATTGATTATAGAGCTATGAATAAGAAGACCATGAAGAATAGATACCCAATTCCTAGGATCGATGAACTGATGGATGAACTAAGAGGGTCCAAGTATTTCTCCAAGATTGATTTGAGATCTGGGTATCATCAAATCAGGGTGAGGGATCAAGATATCCCCGAGAAAATGTTCAGGTGTCACTATGGGAATTTTGAGTCCTTGATAATGCCTTTTGGACTGACCAATTCTCAAACAACATTCCAATCATGCATGAACCACATCTTTTGTGGTCATTTGAGGAAATTTGTATTGGTCTTCTTTGATGACATTCTTATTTATAGCCACACATGGGAGGAAAATTTGCAGCATATTGAGGTAGTATTACGCATTCTTAAGGAGAATTAGTTCTATGCTAAGCTCTCCAAATGTGATTTTGGGCGCACAGAGATGCTTTACTTAGGCCACCTAATTGGAGTGGACGGAGTGAGAGTCCATGAAGAGAAGATCCGTGCTATCAAATATTGGCATGAACCAAGGAATGTCACAAAGCTTTAGGGGTTTGTAGGCATATGTACATATTACCATAAGTTTGTAAAAGGGTTCTCTCAACTAGCAGCACCACTTACAGATCTAACAAAGAAGGGAGCCTTCAGTTGGACACCTACATCACAGAGAGCTTTTGATAAGCTCAAAGAGGTAATGAGTAGATGCCTGGTCTACCATATTTTACTGAACCTTTTGTGTCGGAATGTGATGCATTAGGGGAAGGCGTTGGAGCAGTTTTGATGCAAGGGGGACACCATATAGCTTTTGAGAGTCGGAAGTTGCTGCCACATGAGAGGCTATACCTCATTTATGATAAAGAGATGTTGGCTATTATGCATACTTTAGGAAAATTCTGACAATATTTGGTGGGGAATAAATTTCGGGTAAAGACTAATCACAATAGTCTCCAGTTCTTTCTTGAGCAAAAGCAGCTTCAGGAGAGACAAAAAAAATGGGTAAGTCAAATCCAAGCATTTGAATTTGACATAGAGTATGTCAAGGGGAAGAGTAATGTGGTGGTAGATGCTCTATCCCGGAGGCCAGCGACGATGTCCCTAAGGGGCATAGATGCAGATTGGAAAGCTCAGTTGTTGGTGGAGTACTCCAAAGACAAATTTACATGTGAGATACTAGATGGGGTGATATTTGATGAAAGGTATTAGAGTGATGGATGAGATCATCTATTACCGAGATCAGGTCTTCTTGACTTGAAATTATAAGCTTAAGGAGAAGGTTTTTCAAGAATCAAATGATTCCCCACTTGCAGGGCAACAAGGATTCACCAAGATTTATCGGGCTATACGAGAGAGATTCTAATGGAAGGGTCTCAAGGAGGATGTACTCCAACGCATAAAGGAATGAATATTATGCCAACAAAACAAGGGAGAAAACAACCATCCTGCAAGATTATTGCATCCACTTCCTATTCCAGATGGAAAATGGGAGAGCATTTCCATGGACTTCATCACCGGTCTACCTACAGTTCAGGGTAAGGATTGTATCTTTGTAGTTGTTGATCGACTAACAAAGTATTCAAATTTATTTGATATTTCTGCAAGATATACTACTTCACAGGTAGCTAAGATTTTCTTCAGGGATGTGTTTAGACTCCATGGTCTTCCAAAGATCATAGTCAATGATCAGGATAACCGCTTCATGGGTGGCTTTTGGCAAGAAATTTTCTATTTAGTGTGTACTGAATTGACACCAAGTAACAGATATCACCCACAAACTGATGGACATACTAATATAGTGAACAAGTGGTTGGAAGAATACTTGAGGAACTATGTCCCAGTCCAACAGAGGGCATGGCTGCGCTGGCTACTGTAATATCCCAAAATGGGGATGAAACAATACATAAACACAATACCAGAGTAGAACTGAGAAATTAACTCATAAAATGTGTGTAGAACAAATAGACATCAATTACGTGTACAACAGCCAGAAATATGTCCCACTATTTTATCCCAAAGTGGGGAATTGCAGCAATATGTGCCCCAAAAACGTTATTTTCAGTGAATTATGCTATAAATATGAGAAATAACTCAAGGATCCCTTTTCTCATGTATTATGGGACTCACATCCAGAAGGGGATCAGAAACAAATCCATTTTGATGTGTTAAAAAGATCTCTGGGTCCCAGTATGGCTTAAAAATGCCCAAATCCCATGACTTAGACTATACAAAAGTTTCTGAAGCATGAACGGTGTAATTTTATGAGGTTTTCTAATAAAATATAATGGAAATAATAGATATTAATTTTATTACATCAATTCATGGAGAAAAATGGATATTTAGCTCCTTTTACACATTACGAAGATAACCCGGCAAGGGTTACATGAAGGCACTAGTAAAAAATGTTATATTTGCATATCTGGATCTGAAATGACGTAGTATAACTGAAGCTCTTCATTTATATAGCTGAATAATACAATAAATGAAGGAAAATCCTTCTTACAAACTTTCTGGGAGAAAGGTTGGCCTTTCCCCTGAGAAAGCAACTCAAGATTGAGGGGTTTGACCCTCCACTGCAACACTACAAGAAACGACGCAGTTCCTGCAAGGGACTTCACTGTAGGTGATGGGAGTAATTTTTCCAAGTGCCAAGGTATGAAAATATGCTCCAGAATCTTCCTTGCTGATCTCCCAAAGGAATGGAAGCTCCCTCCTCTGAAAAACAAGCTCTGGAAGTGGTGTTGTGAACCCCCACTGGAACACCCTGCAGCACAACATTATACTGCTGCAGAAATAATGTTGTAGCTGGAGGAGGATGCTTGGCCTCAAACCTGAATGTGGAGAAATTTAGTGCAATCTCCTTCAAGAGGCCTCTCAGGAAAGGAGAAGGAATTCCTAAACATGAATGCCTTGTGCTAAGCAACACAACAATCTCAACTAAACAGTTGAAGAAAGCAGAATATTCATGCAGACCAAAATCCAGTATTCAATTCATAAGATGTCCTGCTATGGCTTCCTTGCCCTCCTTTTAAACATGTGTGAGACTTCTTGCCTTGGGCCCAACTCAGTAGGGTTTCCTCCACCAAGGAATCTTCCTCCCACTATCTCTACGCTGTCTCACAAGATGATCTCCACCTCCTATCCCAGCGCTGTTGACTTGGTCAAACTTGACCTTGTCCACATGCAAATTTCCCTTTTCACACATGAGGGTGTGAAATACAGCTCCCATGTTGATCCATTTTCACACTATGAGGGATTTTATTCATATTTTTAATATGCATGATCCTCCTTATCCATTTATTCAACTCCTAGGTGCAAAAGACAAAAATCAATATTCCAATTAGTGGCATGATAAATTTGGAATATTACAATCCTCCCCTCCCAAATGTTGCATGTCCTCAAGAAACTGCAAGGATATAACTAAGAAGTCTCCCCTCCTCCTGCTGTAGCATCCACATATGATATGCTCCTCCAAAGAATAAGATGTTGTCTCATCAAAAAATCTCCATATTGCCCCTCCCAAGCATGCAAGCTAGTTGAACATCTATCATCATGAAAATGTAGAGCACTCAAGGAGGAAATATGGGGCTGTCTAGAGGTCCCTTTGAGGAATGGGAACTGAAATTTTCTGGGAATCATCATTCCCATGTGGATCCTCCATCCCCAAGATATCATCCATACAAAATGAGCTACCTCCCAACATGGAAACTCCTGAAAATTCTCCTCCACCTTTGGCTCCTACAAAGTAGGTGGGATAAAAATATAAACATGGTAGACAAAGTAGCCTACCCCACACTGTCCTCCTCTCCACTTATGATAAGTGTAGAGTGTCTACTGATCTTGGGCTGCAATAAATTTTCCCTCAGTGGCAAGAAAGAGACTAGACCTCCAAAGATCTCCTCTCCAACGTTGTGAATCAAGCTGGCCTAGTACATCCCATTCAAAATGAATGGCACATCATCACCATTTGGCATCCAAATCAGAAAAATTTTGAAGGTTATGTGCAAATTTGGATGATACCCATGGTTTCTCAAGTGGATATAGCGCAATTTTCCTAACTGCTACTTCAGAAAATAGTATGACAAGTTATTTTTTTGATACATGGATAATTATGTATATCATTACATCTAATAATGAATAGTAAATGGTTGGGTACATGAACTGAACATACATGAAAGAATAAAACACTTTCCGAAGGCCATCTAAAATATGGCTATCTCCATCATAAAATTTGGCCCAATGTTGACCGTGGAGCTCAATGAAGGCCTTGCCCTCTTGTGGAGCAATGCACTAAATAGAAATGGTAAGAGTATGCAAATACTATGTTGGACAATCAATAAATGCAAAAACAAGATTCTTACCATGTACTGGAAGTAAGAAGATGTATGGATCCATGAATAAGCCCCCCATAGTGGTATGACATACTCCCATGAGGAGGAATGGATCATATGCTACAAGAAGATCACCCTTCTTATGATTTGAAATCCAATTTAAGAAGATCATATCTCTGTAATAGATGTTTCCATCCAGTACTCCATCTCTCTCACCTCCTCCTTGTCCACCAAGTGCATCAAATGTGAAGTGATCCTAGGGACACTCCATCAATAAACTTAGACTCCAAGGTGACAACACTGTTGGCCTATGCAAAGAGGCTCCTGCCAACTCATAGCTCTCTTCTTTGACATGCTTCATGTCAGAGATATCTCCCACAATGCTGCTATATACAAGAAGTTCCTTCCAAAGTGGAAGTACCTCCCAATCATCTATGGCTAAGGAGTAGCCCCTTTGCACCATGATAGTGCCATCTCCGATTCCTGCAATATCATGCAAAGTGTGAGAGAAATTATGCCCCTGCTCTCCCAAGAACAACCAAAGGAACACAAGTTTTTGCTGCCTCCTCATACCCCCATGATACAAATCATGTGGTAAAAACATAATGATTGATATGGATAATTTCATATCAACACAATGTATCCACACTCCTTGCTGCCCCATGATGCAAGTATCCTGCCAAACTTCCTCCTCCCACATACCCTTATAAAGAGGATATGTCTTATGATGGCCAAACTCCTTCAAGAGTAGCCAACGCACCCAAGCCTCCTGCTGCCCAATGTCATATATTTGCAAGTAGCTTTCCAGCTTATTTCTCATCATCCACACCCATCCATCCACATGTAGGTGTCTCCCATCATGCTCTATCTTGGTACCCTTCCAATGAATACCACCATCCTCCCAAATCAGATTTTTCTTCTTGCATTTCATGGGATGTTGAAATGCAACTCCTTGGAGATCTCCTAGAGAAGATATCATACCAATGATCATATTGAATCCATAGGGATCCAAGTGTGATGAGGGAAAAACCTCCTCAAATTTTTAAAGAACTTTGCACTCCATGATATGTTGAAGTGCATCTCCAATGAGATCTCTCCATGAGACCTTCTTCTCATCAATGGCCCTCCAAAACCAATAAGGTTCTAGATCTGCTTCAGGTAGAAGTTTCTCTTTGAGCAGTGATATGCTCATTGAGAAAGTGTCATCTAGAAAGGAGACAATATTTCTCATCTCAATATGTCTACCATCTATCACTTCTTCCTCCATTACTTCATGAATGAAGCTTCCATTTGAATTCTCCCATAAGGAATGGGTCCTCTTTTCTTCATTGTTGCTCTTGTACAGTGCAGTGCAATTATGTTCCTCTAAATTAGCAGTATGCAGTGATGTATATCCCTCCATGAGATTTGCTGAAATGATAAGAGATGGAAAATTAGGCATACCTTGGTGAAATTTGGAAGCTTCTTGTACGGCTGCAAGAGTTCCTTCCTCATATGTGTGGGTTTCCCAAACTACTGAAGACGAAGGCTGCTCCTCCATGGTTATAACAACACTGATGCATGCCTCTGCTAGTGGTGGTGGGGGCTTCTGCTTCCCTTTTCCAAATTTCCTGATCAACCTTTGAGAAAACTCAATAAGAGTAGACACTCTTGCATGGCTCAAATGGCTGAACCACCAAGTATTTTCTTCACCTTCAAGGTGCAGCACTGCAATTTCTATAGCCTCTCTCTCTATTACTAGATGTAGTAGGAAGAACGCCTCTAGCTTCATCACCCAAGCCTTTTCTGTACATGTGAGTGATCCATCAAAAGTGGACAATAGAAATCTATTGTCTCTCATCATCACATTGCTATAGGGCCTCCTTTCTTCCTCCAGCTGGATAAACTGAAGAAGAGCTAGAGTCTCCTTGAAAGCTCTAGGTTGGGATTTGTATTCTACAAGGTACCTTCTTAGGATTTGAGATTCCAAAATTCCTTCATGCCTCCTATATTTTCTTCCTTTTTAATAGGAAGTGCATGGCCCTTCCTCTTCTTAAAACCCTCTAGGAATTTCATTACATCTTTTCTCCTTTATTTTCTTAACCTCCTTGGAGAGGTTCTTTCTAGACCTGAAAAGTGATGAGAAAAATCCCATTCTCTCCATCATTCTGATCTTGCTTCTTCTCTTTGTATTATTATTCTTCTGATATCATAATTGCTGGAACTCACAGGCTGAGCCAAGATTATACTCTGATACCACTGTAATATCCCAAAATGGGGATGCAGCAATACATAAACACAATACTGGAGTAGAAGTGATAAGTTAACTCATAAAATGTGTGTAGGACACATAGCCATCAATTACATGTACAACAACCAGAAATATGTCCCACTATTTTATCCCAAAGTGGGGAATTGCAGGAATATGTGCCCCAAAAATGTTATTTTCAGGGAATTATGATATAAATGTGAGAAATAACTTAGGGATCCATTTTCTTATGTATTATGGGACTCACATCCAGAAGGGGATCAGAAATAATTCCCTTTCGATGTGTTAAACATATATCCCAGTCCTAATATGGCTTAAAAATGGCCAAATCCCATGACTTAGACTATACAGAAGTTTCTGAAGCATGAAAAACATAATTTTATGAGGGTTTATGCTACAATATAATTGAAATAACATATATGAATTTTATTACATCAATGCATGGAGAAAAATCGAGATTTAGCTCCTTTTACAAATTATGAAGATAACCAGGCAAGGGTTTCATGAAAGCACTAGTACAAAATGTTAGATATGCATATCTAGATATGAAATGACGTAGTATAAATGAATCTCTACATGTATATAGCTGAATAATATAATAAATGAAGGAATATCCTTCTTACAAACTTTCCAGGAAAAAGGTTGGCTTTTCCCTTGAGAAAGCAACTCAAGATTGAGGGGTTTGACCCTCCACTGCAACACTGCAAGAAATGATGCAATTCCTGCAAGGGAATACAATGTAGGTGATGGGTGTACTTTGGGAAAATGCCAAGATATGAAAATATGCTCTAGAATCTTCCTTTCTAATCTCCCAAAGGAATGGAAGCTCCCTCCTTTGAAAAACAAGCTCTGGAAGTGGTGTTGTGAACCCCCACTACAACACCCTCCAACACAACGTTATAATGCTGCTAAAATAATGTTGTAGCTGAAGGAGGATGCTTGGACTTAAGCCTAGATGTGGAGAAATTTAGTACAATCTCCCTCAAGAGGCCTCTCAAGAAAGGATAACGAGCTCCTAAACAGGAATGTCTTGTGCTAAGCGACACAACAATCTCAACTAAACAGTTGAAGAAAGCAGAATAGTCATGCAAACCAAAATCCAATATTCAATTCATAATATGTCCTGCTATGGCTGCCTTGCCCTCCTTTTAAACATATGTGAGCCTTCTTGCCTTGGGCCCCACTCATTAGGGTTTCCTCCACCAAAGGAATCTTCCTCCCACTATCACTGCATTGTCTCCATAGATGATCTCCACCATTCATTCCAACGCTGTTGAATTGGTCAAACTTGAGCTTGTCCAGATGCAAATGTCCCTGTTCACACATGAGGGTGTGAAATCAAGCTCCTATGTTCATCCTTTTTCACACTATGAGGGATTTAATTCATATTTTTAATATGCATGGGCCTCCTTAGCCATTTATTCAACTCCTAGGTGCAAAAAAAAAAAAATCAATATTCCAGTTAGTGACATGCTAAATTTGGAATATTACAGCTCCATTTGGGGGAGTGTTCTTACAACACAACTTACCATATATCCATTGGTATGACTCCATTTCTAGCTCTTTATGGGTATGATGCACTTGCATTTGCTGATTTTATGTTTGGGGCAAGCAAGGCTCCTAGAGCACAAGAGTGGATTCAAGAGAGTTAGGACATACTCCGGGCCCTTAAGGACAACATTGTTGTTACCCAAAACCAGTAGAAAATATATGCAGACCGTGGCCAGATAGAGAGACAGTTTGAGGTAGATGACTTGGTATATCTTCGTCTTCAGCCTTATATACAATCTACACTCAAGGAGAAGGGGGATGAGAAGCTCAAACCTCAATTCTATGGGCCATATAGGGTGATCCATCGTGTTGGGGAAGTAGCATATGAGTTGGAGCTTCCTAAGGGAAGCAAGATCCGTAACATTTTTCATGTCCCATGCCTCAAGATAGCCATTGGACAACATGTGGTTGCCAACATGGATATCCCACCTATTGATGATCAAGGCCATCTAGTTTTGCAACCAGAGGCAATCTTGGATATACATGAGAGGCAACTAAGGAGTAGGGTGATAAAAGAATATCTAATTCGATGGAGGAATCTTCCTGATGAGGATGCCACTTGGGAAGGAGAGAAGATTTTGCAGCATCCTTATTTGCTGTTGCATGAGGACAAATTTTTTTTTGGAGGGGAGGAATGTAATATTCCCAATTAGCTTGTTGTTAGTTGGAATATTATATGTTGCTCTATTTTGCATTCTAGAAGAATAAAAGGGGTAGGGAGACCCTTAAATCTCTTTAGTAGGAATAAAACATTCCCAATGTGAATGGGGATCAGTTTAGGTAGGAAAAATAAAGCCACCTTGGCTGTGAAAGGGGGAAATTCATATGGACTAGATCTATGTTGACCAAATTAATAGCGCTGCCAAAAGAGAAGATAGAGCTAGTGGGGACAACATGGTTTTGGAGGAAGACTCTTTGCAAGGAAGTAACCTCATGAATGAGTGGGGTCAGTGGTGAGAAGGCTCACCAAGAATAAAAAGGAAGGGATGGAAGCCATGAGGAGCATTCATAATATTATCTATTTTTGGTTCTGATGACTTCTTGCATGCTTCAGATATTTAGCTGGGGTTGCAACACTGTTTAGTGCAAGGGATTCTCATGCGGGAATTCCACACTCTTTCTTGGAGAACTTGTTGAAGGGATCTGAGAGGAGAATTATGGGATACATTTCCACTCTCAGACATTGGGTCAAGCAGTCATCTACATCTACAGTGTAGTCTCTTTCAGAAACTGCATCATTTCTCATGGTGTTGCAGTGGGAGGGTTAAAACCCTTGATTTTGAGCTAATTTCCTAGGAAAAGGGGAAATCCATATCTTAGAAAGCTAGTAAGGAGGATTTTTAGCCATTCCTTGTATTTTTCAGCCACATTTATGCAGAGAAGTATTTGGACTGCGTGATTTCAGATCTAGATATGTAGATCTACCATTTTTTACTCATGCTTTCATGAAACCCTTGCCGGGTTGTCTTCATATTGTATAAAAGGGGCTAGATATCCATTTTCTCAACTCTTTGAGTAATATAACTCCATTTATGTTTTTTCCTATCTTATTTTTTTAGAAACCCTCATTTAATTATGTTTTCACATGCTTCAGAAATTATGTATGGTGTAAGTAATGGGGTTTGGCTATTTTCAAGCCATCTTGAGCTGGGGAGATCTGTTTAACATAGCTAGAGGGATTTTTTTTCTTACCCCCCTTTGTATGTGAGCGATATAATGTATAAATAAGGGATCCAAGTGCTATTTCTCATTTTTATAGTGTAATGTTCTGAAAAATTTGTTTTATTTTTCTATATTGCTGAATTTCCTAAGAAGGAATATTACAACAGGTAATTATAATGTTAAGAAATCCCACCTTGCATTGGAGTTTCAACATGTAGGACATTAAAAATATAGAATAGGGAGTCACAGTTGCATATATGAGTGTGGGATGCTGATATAGAATCAAATGGTCATGAAGCGAGTAGGACAGAAAATGGGGATCTGGAGGAGACTCTGAGAGGACTTAAGATGGAGGTTCTCAATTTTAAAGCTAATAATATATGTAAGATTGGTAAAAGAGTAGAAACAACCTACCACTCATATTCTGCAAAGTATAAACAAAATTCACCAGGAATTGGACCAACAATTCGAGTCTAAGCAAGCTCTAAAAGCTGAGAACAAGTTTGATAATGCAGTGCTAGGATTTCGAGGAAAGTTAAGAGTGATGAACATGAGTATTTGTATGGATAAAGGATATAACTTACAAGAGATTATAACATCTCATAAATGAACAACAACCCAATAATATCACCAATGAGAAGGTCTAGTAAGAGAAGGCCACACAAGTACAACTTACAGGGGGAGTTGAAAAATATTAAGCCTCCCACTTTTAACGGAGAAAATTGAAAGGGAAAAGAAGTTGAGGCTTAGTTATTGGAGATGAAAAGGTATTTTCATTTATTTGATTACCCTTAAAATATGGAAGCTCAAAGTTCTATATACCATCTGAAAGGTAAGGCTCACCTATAACTCAAAGAAGTGAAGCAATTGGATGAAAAGAGGTTAACATGGAAAAAATTTAAGGAATATTTCCAAAGGAAATATTTGTTTGAGAATTAATATGAAAAGAAGATGCCAAAATGTTTCGAGCTGAAGTTGAGCATACTGGCTCTAGAGGAATATGGTCATAAATTCATGGAGTTTCTAAGGTATTTCAGTTTTACTAAAGATGAGAAGGTTCAAATTTAGAGATAGCTTAGTGGGATACCTTCAGTCTATGCATATAGGCTCAAATTTGACAAGACCAATACTTTGGATGTGGCCATGAGGAAGGTTGCGAAATTATATGAGAAAAAAAGGAGTAAATTAGCTATACAAAAATCATGGGACAACAAGAATAAGAGTTTCATGGAGCATACAAAGATGCGTTTTAATGCATCTCCTTTCAGGAATGAGCCATAAGTGAAGAAAAATTCTGCTACAGTTATAAATGAACCAAGGGGAAATGATTTTTTAGGCAAGAAGCCCTCGATCCAACCAATCAAATGTTGGGGTTGTCGAATATATCATAAATTACAAAACTACCCTTATAAGGATGGAAGTAAAATATGGTGAATAGTATGCAGGAAATTGATACAGTGGAGCATGTGGGCAGAAGTATGCCTAGAATTTATGTTGTGTTGGATAATAAGCAAGTTTAAAATTAGATGCACATGATTGAGATTAAAGGTGTGTTGCATAATCAACCTATTACTATTTTGATTGATTCAGGAGCCAAACATATTTGTATTCATCTAAAACTAGTAGAGAAAATTATATTAGAGAAGAGAAGGAAAGCATGGAAAGACATGGCTAGCTCAATTAGCTATAGGAATAAAGAGAAGAGTTACAAAACTAGTGAACATATGTCTGGTTGTTTTGAATGGATTAAGTACTAAGGCTAAGATTAATATAATTTCCTTAGGATCATATGATTTTTTTATCAATATGGATTGGATGGAGAAATATCATGTAATTATGGATTGTTATGATAAATCATTTAGCTATGCTGATGACTATTGTAACATTATTTGGTTTTGATAAGTTAGAACATTAGAAAAATTAAAAATTAAAATGTTAAGTTAGGATATGAATAGAAAAGGAGAAAAATAAAAAAAATGTTAGGACTATGGTTATTTGATTATTCATATCAATAAAATGTTAGAAGTAGATTTCCCTAAAAAATCAAGGCAAAATAAAATGTTAGGAAAGAAAATAAAAAATGAATGCTTTAGCTTTAAAAAATAAAATTTTCAAAGGCTTCTTGTTTAAATGCGCCACAAAAATGTTAATAATTATCAATTTGTGATTAATTTGATTAATTAAGCATTAATCCTTGTTATTATAATTTTCATAAACATTATTGTAAATCCGGCGCATATTTTTATTATATGGTTGAAAAATACAAAAGGAATTTGTTGTTTGTAATAAAGATCGCACATCTTCTGATGAAAGATCTCTTCCCTGCCCAGATCAAAGATGGGGAAGCATTTCACATATCCCTCGTCCATTTCCCATTAACTCAGGGTGCGGGGTGGTTAGAATAGCAGTATTAATGGATGGCGGGCCCTCCCTACATGTCGCCCTCACATCACTTCACAACCCCCCCACCCCTCCTCTCGCATGAAACCACAAACCATTCACTACCCCCCAAAAATCCACCTATCCCTCACTCATGGTTTTTCTCCTGCTAATACCTAAATGACTCCCACGCTTGGACCATTGTCCAAAGTCCAACCATATGTTTCCACCTCATCTGCTCATTTCCACTGTCTCTACCATTATTCCCTATTGGTCCGTTGTCATCCCACTACTAGACCATTGATTGACCATTTCCTCATTACGGTCACATGTCATTAAAATGCTACGGTCACTAATAAAACAATTACCATAACCTTATCAACAATAAACAAACTCGAGTATACTAGATTATCACTTTTGATTAATCAATTTACTTTTTGTTGCAGACATACAGTTTCCATCGTGCATTGTCTTCAAGAAGTTGTTATTTCTTTCACACCAGATCACCATTCCTTCCCTCTGTCACTCTGATCCCCTTTCCTTTTCCTTTTCTTTGTCAGCATGGCCCCCAATGGAAAAACCAGGAAACCAACTTAAGAATAAAACCCTTCCACTGCCACCCTGTCCAACCTCGACCATATTCTATTTACAGACTCATACTACAAAATTGCTGACACAGAGTGCTAGTTGGAATTTCATGAAGTGCACCTATTGTTGAAGAAAAATTACCTTCATAAGAAAAATCAATTTAAACTTTGGGAATCCCTTCTGCCCCTCTTCTATTTTCCAAAACCTATTATTTCTAGACCTGTTTATCTGGTGCCAAATCAGATATGATCCTGTTAAAAGAGCAGTAGTGGCTCAGAATGGTGACATTCTAATTTCCATTACTGTTGAAACCATTAAAAACATGCTTCTAATTCTACAATCAAATTCCTTGAGCTTATTTTCACAAGAAACCCTTATGGAACTGTACCATAAGCTGACCTTTCCACAAAGAGCTCTGATTTTTGAGACATTTCTACTAGATGATGGTGAATTACCCAAGAGAAATCCACCCTATCCATCTTCAATGTTCCCTGAAGCCACTAGACACATCATCTCCTTATTTTCCTGTCTGTTAGGTTATCCAGATGATAAAACAGTTGATGAATCCATCTTTGGATTATTTTCTATATTTTCTAAGGATCAGAAGCCTGCTTTCATGTATAATTATAGTCACTTTTTGGCTGATAATATACATGATCAGTTTATGAAATTGACTATACAAAGGATTTTCAAGTACACTTTTGTACTTGTTTACATGTTTCTATTTCAGGAGGGAGATTCACTGTCAATTACACTCATTAAACTAGATGAACATGGAATCAATTAATTAGTCATTAAATTTACCTTCTCAGACTTCATTGACACATTCATACATCTAGTAGCACAACTTCTCAGCATCCAGACATAGCCTAGAATTGGTGAAGATATAAAATTATTTTACATTTGAGTGATCAAGTTAAGATTGGTTACTAGTATTTGTATAACAATTACACCAAAATAAGGATATATGGTTGTGAGCTTGCACCATATAAGCTGCCAAAGTATGTCCCAATGAGAATTTTCTCTTTAGAAGATATTAGGCAGATGATCAACATGGATGAACTTCACTTTGTATCAGGTAAGATAAAGTCACAATTTAAGATTAATTCTAAAACTAGTTCATTTATTTGCAACAGCGGATCAACTGGTATTGAGGTAGATGCAATCTTAAAGAACATGAATTTTTAGCCCAACTTCACCTAATATTACGACCCCTTTGGTATCATTTCAAGTCTAAGGGTTGAATTAAAAACAACTCCTTACAATCATACACCAAGGCCATAAATAGAGAAATTTATGAATTAGGAGCAGTGGGCAGAGAATACACTTCAACAAGAATAAGAACTTATTTTGTCTACCTCTACTGTACAGACTCTAGTTGCTCAAAGTAAACAACAGAAAAGGGTAAGAGAATAAACTTCATCTACTATGGATCTGATTAAGGAATTCATAATTCAACGGAAGAAGCCAAAGACTAACTTATCAATCTCTATAGAATAAAATCAAAAGAAACCAAAAATTATTGATCTTGGAGATGCAGAGGTGTCCACATCAACAAGAAAAAATGTTCCTAATACTCCTCCCACATCCTCACCTTCTCAAGAGCCTTTAGAGATCGTTCAGTCTACTGGAACCAACTCACCTAATGATTAGAATATCTTTTCAAAGTTCTTGGAAATAAAGCAGAATAATGAGACATTGAAGTCAAATGTCTACAGTCAATTCTGGAAGCAGACCTCCACTTCTCAACACAGACTTCTCTCTGCCTAATGCAAATGGATTTCTTGCAAGCTTAAGTTCCATTTACAAAGTATTCATTAGACTACCAAAATACCATATATTCATTTGATATAAATCAAATTCATCAAATAGATCAAATGAATATGCACAGATAGTCTGGTGAGTTAATGTTCTCCACCATGAATACTACATCCATGTCTATGTGTAAGCTTAGAAATGCTTTATCAAATATACAATCTCAACTCAATATTGAGAAATTGTCTTCTCTGGCTAAGGACAATAAACTAAAGTCTCTAGAAGACCTTGTAGTCAAAAGTGGATATGATCCAAAGGATTGTAAGGCTATAGAATAAATACTTAATAAGAAAAATGCAGACATTGCAGCTATGTGGAAACAGTTAAATATGCCTTCTATAGAACACCCACAGACCAAGAAAATTGAAGAAAGTGAACAAAATCGGGAATAAATTCTAAAGTCAATCATTGAGAAAAATATTTAGATTAAGAAGATGGAGGAGCAGATTGATGGTCTACTCAAGGAGAAAGAATCAATTCAGCTTGCCATGATCCTAGTCACAACAATCCCTATAGCAGTGACAGGTACATAACCTATTTTATCATCAACAACCATTGATTCTACATAAAAAATAGGTGATCCAACAAGGGTAGCACAGGAATTGGCCACACAAAAACAGGAAAATGAGAAGCTGCTAGAAAATTTTAAGAATTTAGAAACACAAAAGATTAAAAATGACACTTTTTATATGGAGGAAATGTAGAAGTCTCACAGGTTGGGACTTAATATTATGAAGTTATAAAGTTAATTGTTAATGGCAGACACCTTGGCCCAATCCAAGGAAAGTATATGGACAGAGATCAGCAAATCAATGACAGATGTATGGCCATCCATATAGATCGTTTTTGAACAAAAAGAATTGATTACCAGATATAGAGAAGCCATTGAAAAGGATAAAGAAACACTTAAGACTAAACCAGCAGAAGCCTCTGATATGATAAAGGTGCTCAATTCAAAGAACAGAGAAGAGTTTAAGAAAATAAATATTGCAGACAGAAAAACCAACATCTTGGAAATAAAAAAGGTTCTACATAAGAAGAATTTTCTTAATCAGTTGGACACAAAATATCAGACCTTGGACATTGTTGTCCAGAGGTTTCAATCAAAGTTCAATGTGTTAAACCAGAAGGGACTGCCTGGACTGGTAGCTCCAAATGACAAACTAGTTAATCTAGAGGAATATTGAAAAAAGGTGTATACCATTGCAATAGACAAGGCCAAGTTTGCAGTGATTAATGGAAATATAATAGGTAAATCCTTTCTTGAAGCTTTGGAGTTTTATTTAATTATAAAACATGAAATCAAACATTTGTTCCTAAATAAGACATCATTCAAAACATATACAGAGGTGGATGAAGTATTTAGAAAGGTGGTAAATATGGAAATTCCAAGTGAAGAAATATGGGATAAACTATGTGAAACAATCGATTAATTTCTGACTCCAATAGCATGCCAAGTACAACAACATTTTTGGACCAAATCATCAATTGTTTCCTAAAAAATAGTGGCAGATCATTCAACAATTTTTTTTTCCTATTATTTGATACTATTATTGTAATCAGTTTTGGATATTTTCTGAGTCATAGAAACTAGTATAGATAAATCTCAATTCGAGCTATTAAGGGTTGCACCCCTGGATGAGAATTTTGTAAGTATAAGTGTTCAAGCTTTGATAATTGATGATAATAAAAGGATTCTCAATTTTTTTCAATTAGTTTGTTCTCCTGTAAGTTTTTCAGTTTTCATTACATCTTGTTTTTTGCATATGTATAATGTTTATGAAGATAAATAGGTAAGAAAAAATTGATTTTTTTCAGACTATCTTAAATCCCCTGAGGTTATTATCTATATTAGAGAATGAATTATTGAGTTGTCTGTTTATATAAGTCCCTCTACATCAATTAATTATCAACATCTTCATAATAGGAATCTTTGTCAAACAAAACATCCCAGGCTTAGGTCTTACAGAAATGAAGTTTGGGATTCAGTGGAAAATTTCTTCATGCATTCAATGTCACTACCATCCCTAGAAATGAAAATATTCATGCAGAATCCTTAGCTATTTCTGCAAGCTCTTTCAAAATTCTAGACAAAATGCAAGTACAATATCAAATCCAAGTCAAATATATACCATCCATTCCATATAATTTAAAATATTGGCAAATATTTGAAGATGATGAACAACTTAAATCTTTCCTTCAAGTAATTGGTGAATAAATTTTTCCTTCAAGTCATTGATGAATTATCTCTTTTACAAATTGAAGAATATCAATTAGATATGAATGAAATTTCTAAATGAAATGAGAACTTTGATTTAAATTCAAAGGTGGTCGATCATAATATTACCCAACTATCAAAAAATTTCATTCCTAAAGGCCTTGTCCCTTTAGAAAATCTATTCGATCAAAATGATGTCCTTAGAAATCCATTTTCAATTTCACCAGAGGATGATATAGAAGAGTCTAACATTGGAACATATGCGGAAATTGGGAACATTAAAATGTGTGCATCCATACCTCCTGAAGTTAAAAAAGAAGATATGAAACTTCTTAAAAATTATAAAGATGCTTTTTCTTAGTTTTATCCTGAATTGAAAACTTATGACACATCTCTCATAGAGCATAAAATTCCACTGAAACCTGAAGCGAAACCTTACAAACAAAAAATAAAAAGAATTAATCCAGTTTTTCTTCCTACTATAGATAAGGAACTTAAGAAGCTTCTTGATGCCCAAATAATTGTTCCCTTAAGATACTCAAACTGGGTAGCTAATTTAGTTGTTTTTAGGAAGAAGAATGGGGAAATAAAACTTTGTGTAGACTTCAAAAACCTAAATAAATCATCCCTAAAAGATAAGTATCCATTACCCAATATGGATCAGCTGCTCCAAAAGGTTTCGGGTGCTAATAGACTTTCAATGCTTGATGGTTTTTTTGGGTATAACTAGATAATGGTAAATCTAGAAGAGAGAGAGAAGATTGCCTTTACCACTTCTTGGGGCACATTCATGTATGCTATAATTCCCTTTCAATTATCAAATGCTGGAAAAAAATTTCAAAGGGCTATGGGCTTAGATTTTACGGGTAAGACAAATAATTTTGTTGTTATATATCTTTATGATCTCAATTTTTTTTCTTACTGAGATTAGAAACATTTAAAATGCTTGATGAAAGTTTTTGACAGGTGTAGAAAATAAGGGATATCTCTCAATCCTAAGAAGTATTTGTTTGCTATCAAAGAAGGAAAGTTTCTTGGTCATATCATTTCAAAGGAAGGAGTGGTGATTGATCCTAAAAGAGTATCAGCAATCCAATCACTTTCATAGCCCAGGAATAAGAAAGAAATCCAATATTTTATTGGAAAAATTAACTTATTGAGAATATTCATTCCTAACTATGCTGAAATAGTTAAATACATAACTAATATGATTAAAAAGAATCATGATGTTAAATGGACTATTCCTGCTAGATATGATTTTGATCAAATTAAGAAGGCTATTTATGAAGCAATAACTTTAGCCTTCCCTAATTATTCTGAGCAATTTAGTATATTTTCGGTTGCCTCTGAAACCACTTTAGTTGTTGTCCTTTTATAGAAAAATGAAGATGGTGATGATCAACCCATAGAATTTTTCAGTAAAGTCGAGCGAGATGCAAAACCCAAGTATGAAATTATTTAAAAGCAACCCTATTCTCTAGTCCAAGCCTTAAAAACTTTTAGAATGTATGTACTTCACTCAACCATTACTGCTTATGTTCGTAACAGTGTTGTAAAAACCGTTCTCACCTAGCCAAACATTGATGGGAGAAGAGGAATATGGATCACCCAAATCCTCGAGTTTGATCTCAATATCAAAAAAACTAAGCTAGTAAAAGTTCAAGGTTTAGCCAAATTTTTCGCTGAATCTAATTGCAAGGTTCAAGGAATAATTTCTGTTTTTGAATTCTGAGAGAAGAATACACAAGAACCTTCTTGCAACTCTCATGGGGGGAATACACAAGCACCTTCCTTAAATGATAAATGGGAGTATCCACAACAACCTTCCCAAGATTTTGAAGGGAAGAACATACAAGAACCTTCAAATTCAAGTTAAACAATCCCTGTTCACATTGATGAAAAGTTTCTACTATCAGAGTGGTATTTAGATAATATACATTTTCTGATCAACTTTGAGTTTCCTAGTCAATTTTCAAGAAATCAATGCAAGACACTTTATTTGAAATATGTGAAGTACTGTATCATAAATTCTAACTTGTACTCAAAATATCATCTCAAAATTCTGTTACTTTTCATAACATGAAGGGTGAGACAAAAGGAATCATTGATCAGTTTCATGCAAGGATATGTGGAGGAAATTATGCCTGGAGAGCCATAGCATAAAAAATACTAAGGGAGGTATTATATCGGCCTACTTTGTTTTCACAAGTAGGAGAAAAGTTTAGAAGCTTCATTCCATGTCAGATGTTTGTTGGAAAGCAAAAAATTTCAACCCTTCCACCAGTTCCAGTGGTAGTTTCAGCACCCTTCTTACAATGGGGATTAGATTTTATAGGATAGATTCACCCAGCCTCAAGTAATCAACATAGATGGATTTTAACTACTACATAATACTTCACCAAATGGGTGGATGCCATTCTAGTTAGAAATGCTACAGATACAGTAGTGATTAAATTCATTGAAGAAAACATTTTTTCCAGATTTGGATGTCCTTAGCAGATAGTAACTGATAATGCAACAACATTTAGTAGTGTAAAAATAATTGAGTTCTATCAGAAGTGCCAAATTTTACTACATCATTCTACTCCTTACTATCCAAAAGGAAATGGTCTTGCAGAATCATCAAACAAGAGCCTGGTTAAGGTAATTAAAAAGACTCTAGAAGACCATAAGAAGAATTGGGTCAGTGACCTTATCTATTTAGTTTGGGCTAACATAATATCTCCAAAGAGTTCAACAAGAAAATCTCCATTTCAGCTGGTCTATGGTAAAGAGGCCATCTTTCCTACCAATTTATCTTTCCCTATTCTTAAATTTGTACAAGAGGTTAATGAAGAACCAGATGATTTATCTAAAAGGATAAATCATATTATTGAATTAAATTAAAACAAAGATGAAATTTAATACACACTAAGGAAATATCAAAACAAGATGAAAAGTATTTTTGATAGGAAGGCAAGAGACTTCAGGGAAGGAGATGTAGTTTTGAGATGGTATGCTAGGAGGGAGGACATAGGTAAACATGGGAAATTTGATAATCTTTGGTTTGAACCTTTCAACATTGCTGAAATAAAGGGTAACAATATGTTCATTCTATAGAATTTGGAAGGAAATTTTTCTTCATTGCCTATCAATGGAATATTTCTGAAGCATTATATCCAGTATTGAAGAAACTGAAGAAGATTCAAAGTCATCATTGTACATTGCCAGTTTGTTTAAAATTTTCAGGTCTGATTTTTTTTCACAATAAAGACTCCATTAGCTGGAGGAAAGGGCACTTGGATCCGCTTGTTCTCCGCATCCTACAAGAGGAAGCAGTCCCCAGTTCGAGACGATTTTGTAACATTATTTGGTTTTTATAAGTTATAACATTAGAAAAAATAAAAATAAATAAAATTTTAAGTTAGGATATGAATAGAAAAATTTGAAAAACCAAAAAATGTTAGGACTATGGTTATTTGATTATTCATATCAATAAACTGTTAGAAGTAGATTGCCCTAAAAAATGAAGGCAAAATAAAATGTTGGGAAAGAAAATAAAAAATGAATTATTTAGCTTTAAAAAATAAAATTTTCAAAGGATGTTTGTTTAAATGCGCCATAAAAATGTTAATTATTATTTATTTGTGATTAATTTTCTTAATTAAGCATTAATCATTGTTTTTATAATCGGAATAAACATTATTATAAATCCGGCACATATTTTTATATATGGTCGAAAAAGACAAAAGGAATTTTTCATTTCTAATAAAGATCACACATCTTCCGATGACAAATCTCTTCCATGCCCAGATCAATGGTGAGGAAGATTTTTGCACCCCCCTCGTCCATTTCTCGTTAACATTGCGGGGGGGGAGGCAGGGGGGGGTAGGTGTGTCCAAAAAGATGTATTAATAGATGGCGAGCCCTCCCTAGGCATCGCCCTCACATCACTTCGCACCCACCTATTCCTCACTCATGGTTTCTCTCCTGACAAGGGCTAAATTACTCTCGCGATTTGAACATTTTCCAATGCCCAACCATATGTCGCCACCTCATCTGCCCATTGCCACTGTGTCTCTATCGTTATTGCCCATTGGTCCATTGTCATCCTACTCCCAGACCATTGATTAATCATTCCCTCACTATTCTCCCATGTCATTAAATTGACACGGTAATTAATAAAATGGTTACCATAACCTTCTCAGCTATAAATAAACCCAAGTCTGCCAGATTATCACTTTTACTTAATCAATTTACTATTTTTTGTAGGTATATAGTTTCCATCGCGCACTATCTTCAAGTAACTGTTATTGTTTTCGCACTAGATCACCATTATTTCCCTCTGTCACTTGTGTCCTCTTTCCTTTTCCTTTTCTATGTCAGAATGGCCCCCAAAGGAAAAACCAGGAAACCAGCTTCAGAAGAAAACCCTTCCACTACCACCCAGTCGACCTCGACCATATTCCACTTGCAGACTCATACTAAAAAATTGCTGATACAGAGTGCGAGTTCAAGTTTCATGAAGTGCACCTGTGGTTTAAGCAAAATTACCTTGATAATCAAGTTCAAATTAAACTATGGGAATCCCTTCTACCCCTCTTCTGTTTTCCAAAAACTGATGATTTTCCAGAACTGGTTATCTGGTGCCAAACCATATATGATCCTGTTAAAAGAGAAGTAGTGGCTCAAAATGGTGAAATTATGATTTCCATTACTATTGAAACCATTAGAAACATGCTTCTAATTCCCCAATCAGATCCCTTGAGCCTATTTTCACAAGCAACCCTTATGGAATTGTACCATAAGCTGAAATTTCCCTAAAGAGCTCAGATTTTTGAGACATTTCTATGAGATGATGCTGAATTACCTAAGAGAAATCCACCTATCCATCTTCAATGTTCCCTAAATCCACTAGACACATTATCTCCCTATTTTAATATCTGTTAGGTTATCGAGATGATAAAATGGTTGATGAATCCATCCTTGTATTCTTTTCTATATTTTCTAAGGATCAAAAGCCTTCTTTCATGTATAGTTACAGTCAATTTTTGATTGATAATATACATGAGAATTTTATGAACTTGACTACACAAGGGATGTTCAAGTACACTTTTGTACTTGTTTACATTTTTCTATTTCAACAGGGAGATTCACTGCCAATTACAATAAGCAAACAAGATGAAAAGGGAATCAATCAATCAATCACCCACTGGAAAGAGATGGTCAAAGTTGTTTTAGCTAAATTTACCTTCTCAAACTTCATTGACACATTCAAACATCTAGTAGCATAACTTCTCAACAACCAGACAAAGCCTATAATTGGTTAAGATATAAAAAGGATTTTACAATTGAGTGATCATGTTAAAACCAGTGACTGGTATTTATACTAGAATTACAACGAAATAAGGATATATGGTTGTGAGCTTGCACCATATAAGCTACCAAAGAATGTTCCAATGAGAATTTTCTGTTTGGAATATATAAGGAAGATGATCAACATGGATAACCTTCACTTTGTATCAGGTAAGAGAAAGTCACAATTTAAGATTAAGTCTAAAATTGGTTCATTTATCCACAACACTAGATCAACTGGTATTGAGGTAGATACACTCTTAAAGAACATGAATTTTTAGCCCAGATTCACCTGATACTATGACCCCTTTGGTATCATTTCAAGTCTAAGGGTTGAATTAAAAACAACTCCTTACAATCATACACCAAGGCCAGAAATAGAGAAATTTATGAATCAGGAGCAGGGGGCAGAGAATACACTTAAATAAGTAGTAGAACATATTTTGTCTACATCTAATGTATAGACTCCTGTTGCTCAAAGTCAATATCAGAAAAGGGTAAGAGAATAAATTTCATCTATTATGGAGCTAATTAACGAAATTCATAATTCAACAAAAGAAACCAAATACTAACTGGTCAGTCTCTACAAAAGAAAATCAAAATCAGCCAGAAATTATTGATCTTGGAGGTGCAGAGGTGTCCACATCAACAGGAACACGTGTTCCTAATACTCCTCCCACATCCTCACCTTCTTAAGAGCCTCTAGAGATCATTCAGACTACTGGAACCAGCTCGCCTGATGAGAAAAATATCATTTCAAAGTTCTTGGAAATAAAGCAAAAGAATGAGACATTGAAGTCAAATGTCTACAGTCAATCCTGGAAGAAGACCTCCACTTATAAACATAGACTTCTCTCTGCTTTTGACATTGAGAAAGGTAGAATGCAAATGGCTTTCTTACAAGCCCAAGTTCCATTTCCAAAGTCTCCATCAGAATAAAAAAAGACCGTGTTTTCATTTGATACTAATCAAATTCATCCAATAGATCAAATGGATTTGCACATAAAATCTAGTGAGATTCTTTTCTCCACCGTGACTACTACAACCATGTCTCTGTCTAAGATTAGAACTGCTTTATCTAATGTACAATATCAACTCAAGATTGATAAATTGCCTTCTCTAGCTAAGGAAAATAAACTAAAGTCTCTAGAAGACCTTGTAGTCAAAATTAGATATGATCCAAAGGATTTTAACGCTATAGAAGAAACACTTAAGAAGAAAAATGCAAACATTGCAGCTCTACAAAAAAATTTAAAGCTTCCTTCTATAGAAGACCCACAGACCAAGGAAATTGAATAAAGTGAACAAAACAAGGAATAAATGCTCAAGTTAATCATTGAGAAAAATATTCAGATTAAGAAAATGGAGCAGCAGATTGAAGGACTGCTCAAGGAGAAAGAACCAACTTAGCTTGCCATGATCCCAATCACAATAGTCCTTATAGCAGTTGTAGGTACAGAACCTAGTTCATCATCAAAACCCATTGAGTCTACATCAACAACAGGTGATCCAACAAGGATAGCACATGAATTGGCTGCACAAAAATAGGAAAATGAGAAGTTGCTAGAAAATTTTAAGAATTTAGAAACACAAAAGATTAAAAATGACACTTTTTATATGGAGGAAATGCAGAAGTCTCATAGGTTGGGACTTAATATTATGAAGTTATAAATTGAATTTTTAATGGAAGACATCTTGGCCCAAGCCAAGGAAAGTATATGGAAAGAGATCAACCAATCAATGACAGATGTATGGCCATCCATACAGATCATTTTTGAACATCAAGAATTGTTTACCAGATGCAGATCAGTCACTGAAAAAGAGAAAGAATCACTTAGGACTAAACCAAGAGAAGCCTATCATATGATAAATGTTTGAGAGTGCAAGCTTCTGTGATCCATAACATTTTATTCTAAATCTTCCGGGAAATCACGTGGGAAATTTTGGAACCAACGCGTTTCGAACTACCAACTGTATTTCATCATCAGGATAATGCAAAATGAAGATTCGCTGATCAGACTATCCATTTATATACCAGGAAGAGAGAAGCAATGGTTAAAAACCCAAAGACAATTAAAAATGTTAAAAAACGTTCAAAAATAAAATAAAAATGTTCACAAATAAAATAAAAATAAATAAAAGTATAAAATAAATCAAAAAATACAAATCCCTCAACCTTAAAAGCTATGAATTAACCCAGAAAATTTATATAAGGACCAAGTCAAAAAATAAAAATATAGAACCACAAATAAAAACTAAAAATCAACTACCCCCACGAAATAAAAATGAAAATAAAACAAGAATTAAATCCAAAAAAGTCAAAAAGTCAAAAGTCAATAATAATAATAAAAATAAAATAAAATATATATAATGTAAAATAAAATAACTAAATAAAAAAAATATATGAAATAAAAAAAATAAAAGAAATAACCAAAAAAAATTAAAAATTAAAAATTAAAAATCAAAAATTAAAAAATAAATAAATAAATAAAAATTAAAAATAAATAAATAAAAAATAAAAATAAAAAATAAAAAAAACAAAAATAAAAATAAAAATAAATAAATAAATAAATAAAAATAAAAGTAAAAATAAAAATAGAATATAAGGAAACATAATCGTAAATATACAGAAAGATAAATTGATAAATTATAAAAAGAAAAAAAAAAGAAAAAAGAGGAATGACCACTATAGGGAGTGAAGAGAAGGGATCCAACAACTGCTGACCTTCCATCCGTCATCCCTATTCAATGTGCGGGACCTCTTCTCAATCTTAATCGCCTCCCTAAATTTACGATGATGGAAATGATCAACCCTAGCAAGGACTCTAGCATCTTTCATACAGATGTGATGCTTCGTCTTCTCTGCATGCTCAGCTAGAGCAGAGGACTTAGTTCTACCATGCCTAATATCCGCAGAAACCTCTTGGATCCTTTTACTAATCGACCGACCATTTTCACCAATGTAGGGAATCCCACAAGAGCATGGGATCAAATAAACCCCTTTCATGCTTTTTGGGTCCAAGGGATCTTTTACCGATTTAAGGAAACTCCAAATGGTGTTTAAAGGTTTAAAAGAGGAAGAGATCTTATGCTTTCTTAAAATCCGAGCTATCTTGCCAGTGGTACCTTGAATAAAAGGCAGATGAACCCTACCAACAACATCATCCTTTAACTTTTTCTGATTAGGACCTTTGCTAGCATTCATGAAAGCCCTCAAACTCTGATTTTTGTTATAACCATTTTCTCTGAAGACCTTAAGGAGATGGGCCTTTTCTTCATCCAAATGATCATTATCAGATATTCTAAGGGCTCTCGTGGCTAAGGTGTTCAGAACTCCAAGCTTCTGAGCAAGAAAATGATGAGAGCCATAATGCAGATACTGCTCTGTGTGCGTCTTCTTCCGAAAAACATGGTGCGAGAAAGAGCCATTATTATTTCTAGAGATAAGAACATCAAGGAAAGGAAGGCTCCCATCAGTCTCTGTTTCCATCGTAAACTTGATGGAGTCAGATTGATTATTCAAGTGCTGATGAAAAGCATCTAACTCTTGACGCCCATGAGACCAGTTTATGAAGGTGTCATCCACAAACCACTTCCAAACCTTGGGTTTTAAAGGAGCAAACGCCAAAGCTCTAGAATCAAAATCTTCCATAAAAATGTTGGCGACCACCGGCAAGAGCGGGGAACCCATGGCGACACCACAGGTTTGCTCATAAAATTCTCCTTCAAAACTAAAAAAGGTAGAGGTGAGGCAAATCTCCACCAAATTAGCAGTATCAGTGTTAGGTCCCTATATTACTAGTATAGTCCCTTATTGTTGTTAGTGTAACCCCCTTATTGTTATTATTGTACCCTTGTAACCCCCATTTTGTTATTATTGTGCCCTTAAATTATTATTGTTAGGTCGGCCAGGATTACATTATGGCCCCATGGACTCCTATATATAGAAAGGAGGTTTTGTAAATTGTATCATCCAAGAATTGTTCATTTATGTAATGTATTGGAGGTTTCCCCCTCGAGGTGGCTTATTTCTAAGGCGTTGATATCTCTTTTCTTCTATTTTTGGAGCTGGTTACACAACATTTGGTATCAGAGCTTTGGATTCTAGGGTTTCGCTGCTCCAAACAGGTCATCGTGGCATTTTCGCTATAACTTTTTTTTCTACGAAGTTTCAGAAGCTGAAATTTTTAGGGTGCGAAGAAAAAATCCTGAGGAAGCTTGTATAAAAATTTCAGAGTTTGGTTCGCAATAATTTCGGAGATATGATCTGTGGAAGTCAGGTATTTTTTCAGGCTCCTAAACAGGTCATCGTGGCATTTGCACTATAAATTTTTTTCTACGAAGGTTCAGAATCTGAAATTCATATGGTGCGAAGCTGAAATCCTGAGGAAATTCATCAAAAAATTTCAGATCTTGGTTCGCAATATTTTTGGAGATATGATCTGTGGAAGGTAGTGCTTTTTCAAGCTCCTGAATTGCATCTCAAAGAGGTGATCGTGGGAAAAGTTCAATAAATCTCTCTCTGGGAATCGGATTGGAGTGCCATAAAAAGTGGTTGAAATTACATAGAATTTAGCTTCTTGGCTATCAATTTCAGAGATGAAGGATGAAACAGTGACACGTGGCAAGTCATACAAGTTCGCTCTACTGAACCAGTCCATAAATAGGTCATTGTGGGAGATTGGACACAACTTTGTCTTGGAAAATCCAAATCAGGTCAGACCTGTGGAATTTGAAAGATAATTTAGAGAGCTACGTTGGTACCAAAAATCAAATATTGAAGTGCTGCAATCACAAATATAATCCAATTTCAATATCGAGCTCCTCAAAAGCAAGAAAAAGGTGTGTATTGTTTTTTCCTAATTGCATAAGTCTTGTTAGAAGAATCAATTTGAATTCATTCCAAGGGAATATTTTAGAATTTTTATTAGTATTGGGTTCTATAATGCCTCCAAAAAATAATTCCATACCCATTAATCCCTCAAAAAGCTATACTATGACGCATGAAGAGGAAGAGTTGCAACATGATCTATCAAAATTACAAGAGCAAGTGCAACAAATTTCACTCTCGTAAAGAGCAAAAAAAAATGAAATGGAAGTTTTGAAGAAAGGCATGGAAGCTAAGATGGATGGCATGGAAGGCGGCATGGAAGCTAAGATGGAAAACATGAAGAATGATCTAAAAACGGACATCGAAGGTTTGACAAAGTTGATACGAGAAATGTTTCCTAATGGCGAAAAGCTAGTAGAGGAAACTCATGATGAGAACAAAATAAATGTTAATCGTGATTTCATAAACTCTAATGTTGGATGGAAGAACCACCATATTCCAAAGATGGATATGAGGAATTTTGATGGCAAGGATCCTGTAACATGGATACTACAGATGGAGCAATATTTTGATCTCAATAATGTGCAAAACACACAAAAGGTACGCATTGCAACTTTACATTTAGAACAAAATACATTTTTATGGTATCGATGGCTTTTCTCTCGTAAAAAAATTGTCACTTAGTCAATTTTTACGGAGGAAATGATAGCACATTATGAGGATACAAAGAGAAACACCTTATTTAGCCAATTGATAAATCTCAAAAAAAAAGGTTCAATGGTGGAGCACATTGAGAAATTCCAAAAATTGAATATAAGGGTAACTGATATTCTAGAGGAACACATGATTGACATATTCATAGGGAATTTAAAGGATAACATCCAACACGAGGTTTTCCTTTCGGAACCTGATTCATTGGAGAAGGCATTCGGGTTGACAAGAAAAATTGAAAGTAAAATTATGGCGACAAGGAACCCTACCACTCACATCTGTAAATATGGAAGTGTTGCTACTCTTAGACTTCCACAACCTACAAGGTTGACATGACAACAATTGGAAGAAAAAAGAGAAAAAGGCCTTTGCTACGGTTGTGATAGCAAATACACTAAAGGTCATAAGTGTGCTGAGAAGAAATTATTTTACATAGATTGTGAAGAGGAAGAAGAAAATGAACAAGAAGAGGATATACACCAGGAACCAGCCCTATAAGAGGAAGAAATGAATCTGACCATATCATGTAATGCACTGGCAGGAATTACCACTCCTCAAACTCTCAATATAGAAGGACATATCAAGAAGAACAAGGTAGTAGTGTTGATTGATTCGGGTAGCACCCATAATTTTATTCATTGTAAGGTAGCCAAGGAATTAAATTGTTTCCTATACCCAACACCAGAATGTCAAGTGATGGTTGCAAATGGAGGAACTATAAATTTCTCTTGAAAATGCCATAATATCAAGCTAACCATGGGGGAATATGTATTGTCTAGTCCAATGCTTTCCATTCCTATGGGAGGTCTTGACCTTACTTACTGAGATTACAATGGTTACAATCTTTGGGGACGGTAGCTTTTAATTTTCAAGAACATTTCTTGAAATTTTTTTCGGAAGGAAATGAAGTCGAATTACGGGGTATTGCGGGGAAGTCGGGAGAGATAATAAGCTCTGATTTCATGACAAAGCTTCTAAAGAAAGAAAAACGAGGGGTAATTGCACAATTATGCTCACTAGAAGTTCCAACATCCAAATCATCTATTTCTGCAGATCTCCAGAAAGTCTTGGACAATCATTCCAAGGTGTTTGATACTCCCAAAGGACTCCCACCTATTCGTGACCATGATCATGCTATTCATTTGATTCCGGGAAGTGTTGCTCCAAACATCAGGCCTTACAATATCCTTATGTCCAAAAGAGCGAAATTGAACGTATGATTGCAGAAATGTTAGAGGCTGATATAATTCAACCTAGTCAAAGTTCTTTCTTTGCTCCAGTAGTATTGGTGCACAAAAAATATGGATCATGGCACATGTGTCTGGATTATAGGGAGCTCAATAAACTCACTATTAAAGATAAATTTCCCATTCCTGTGATTGATTAATTATTGGATGAATTACATGGAGTAATTTATTTTACCAAGTTGGATCTTCATTCAGGATATCATCAAATTAAAATGAAGACTGAAGATATTCCAGAAATAACATTTCGAACTCATGAGGGTCATTATGAATTTTTGGTCATGCCTTTTGGCCTTACCAATGCACCTTCTACATTTCAAGGGTTGATGAATTCCATTTCAAACACTTCCTTAGAAAATTTGTGCTAGTATTTTTTGATGATATAATAATCTACAACAGGTCTTGGAAGGATCATGATGAACATGTTGACAGGGTGCTCAAACTATTGCGGGAGAAACAATTATATGCAAAAACATCCAAATGTTTCTTTTGAGTACAAGAGGTGGAATATCTGGGTCATATTGTATCTCACAAGGGTGTTAAGGTAGACCCTAACAAAATTAAAGCCATTAAGGAATGGAAAGTCCCCACAACCATAAAGTAGTTGCGAGGATTTCTTGGGTTAACGGGGTATTATCGCAAGTTTTTTAAGAAATATGGGAGAATAGCAGCACCTCTAACAACATTATTGAAGAAAGATTCATTTTCATGGACTCCTGGAGCAACTAAGGCCTTTGAACATCTTAAAGAGGGAATGTGCCTAGCACCGGTCTTAGCTACACCAGACTTCACAAAAACCTTTATTGTGGAATGCGATGCCTCAAGAAATGGAATTGGTGTTGTTTTAATGCAGGAAGGAAGACCCATTTCTTTTGAAAGTCATCCAATCAAAGGAAAGTATTTACATAAACCTATTTATGAGAAGGAAATGTTAGCAATACTGCATGCACTAAATAAATGGTGAACTTACCTAATGGGAAGACACTTCAAGGTAAAAACTGATCTTGATAGTCTTAAGCACTTTTTGGAACAAATAATATCTTTAGAAGAGAAACAAAAATGGGTCACAAAGATGTTGGGTTATGAATTTGAAATAATCTACAAAAAAGGAAAGCTTAATGTTGTTGCAGATGCACTCTCAAGAAATAATGAAGAGGTGGAAGCATTGCTTTGTGCCATTTCTATTATCCAACCATATTGGATAACCTAAGCAAGAGATGAATGAAAGAAGGACAAAGATGTATGGACACTCATTCAAAAGTTGCAGCAAGATCCTAGTACATACGATACATTTAGTTGGAAAAATGATTCCTTATGGTACAAAGATCGCTTATATCTTTGTAAGAATTCCCAACTAAAACAAAATATTATTCTGGAATTGCACACTTCTCCTTTAGGAGGACACTCAGAATTTTTAAAAACTTACCACGGGGTGAAGAAAGAATTTTTTTGGGATGGCCTTAAATCTGATATTCAAAAGTTTGTGGCAGAATGTTTGGTTTTCCAGTAGAATAAAGTTGAGACAATTAAGACCCCAGGTCTTCTACAACCTTTATCCATTCCAAGTCAACGTTGGGAGGAGATTTCAATGGATTTTATCACAGGTTTACCTAAGTTCAAAGGAAAGAGTGTCATGATGGTGGTAGTTAATATAATTACCAAGTATGTACACTTTTGTGCATTATCTCACCCATTTAAAGCAAGTACATTTGCTACTACATTTATGGACACAATTCAAAAGTTACATGGAAACCCAAGTGTTATTGTGAGCGACAGAGATCCCAATTTTACTGGAGATTTTTAGATGGAGTTATTTTCTTGTTTGGGTACTCAATTAGCTCATAGCTCATCTTATCATCCTAAATATTATGGTCAAACTAAGATAGTACATAAATGTTTGGAAGGATATCTTCGTTGTTTTGTATCTGATAAAAAAACACAATGGGTCAAGTGGTTACCTCTCGGTGAATGGTGGTATAACACTTCTTTCCATGCGGAGCAAAAATGACCCCATTTATGGCACTTTATGGATATCATCCACCATCGATCCCATCATCTTTAAGGAAAATTTGAAGGTTCAACGGTGGAAGATCATCGAGCATCGTGAGAAGTTCTCCAACTCTTAAAGGATAACACGAATTTGGCACAAAATTGAATGAAACAACAGGCAGATCAACATTGTAGCGAGAGAAGTTTTGATGTAGGAGATTGGGTATTTTTACGGCTACAACCATACAAAAAAATGTCCCTTAAGTAAGCTAAGAAGGATAATAAATTATCGCCAAAGTACTATGGTCCTTAGAAGGTGTTGAAAAAGATTGGTACTATGGAATAAAAATTGGAGCTTCCTGCTTCTTTGTGATTGCATCCAGTTTTCCATGTTTCATGCTTAAATAAGGTTGTAGGTGAAAATCTTCCAGTTCAAACAATATTTCCAGAACTTGATGAGGAAGGAAAAATCATATTGGAACCTGAAACGGTCATGGAAACAAGAACTCGACAACTACGGAATTGATCAATTTCAGAGTATCTCATGAAGTGGAAGAACTTACCCACTGAAGATTCTACATGGGAGGATGAGAATTTTATACAAAAGCACCCAGAGATACTCAAGCATTGAGGACAACCCTTTTTTGAAGGAGAGGAGCATGTTAGGTCCCTATATTACTAGTATAGTCCCTTATTGTTGTTAGTGTAACCCCCTTATTGTTATTGTTGTACCCCTGTAACCCCCATATTGTTATTATTGTTCCCTTACATTATACTGTTAGGTCAGCTAGGATTACATTGTGGCCCACTAGGATTACATTATGGCCCCATGGACTCCTATATATAGAAGGAGGTTTTGTAAATTGTATCATCGAGAATTCTTCATTTATGTAATGTATTGGGGATTTGCCCCCTCGAAGTGGCTCATTTCTAAGGCGTTGATATCTCTTTTCTTCTCTTTTTGGAGTGGTTTCACAATCGGATCAGTGATACGTGTGACTACTTCTACGGCCTCCATGATAGGGATATTCGTATAGAGAGAAACAACATCGAAACTAACCATAGAGTCATTAGGTTCGCAAACCCAGCGTTTTAACTCCTGGACAAAAGCAGCAGAATCTTTCACGAAAGAATCTGACTAACCAACCAGAGGCTTTAGCTTGCGGGCCAAATACTTGGCTAGGAGATAAGTGGGCCCACCAATAGTATTAACAATGGGTCTAAGAGGAACACCCTCTTTATGAATCTTAGGGGTGATAGGATTGCTCTTTCTATAATTTATCTATTTATCTTTTTGTATATTTACGATTATGTTTCCTTATATTCTATTTTTTTTTTTTCTATAATTTATCTATTTATCTTTTTGTATATTTACGATTATGTTTCCTTATATTCTATTTTTATTTTTACTTTTATTTTTATTTTTTTATTTTTATTTTTATTTTTATTTTTTATTTTTTTGTTTTTTTGTTTTTATTTATTTATTTTTATTTATTTATTTTTAATTTTTAATTTTAATTTTCAATTTTTTTTTTTTTTTGGTTATTTATTTTTTTTTATTTTATTTCATATATTTTATTTATTTAGTTATTTTATTTTATATTATATATATTTTATTTTTATTATTATTATTGACTTTTGACTTTTTGACTTTTTTGGATTTAATTCTTGTTTTATTTTCATTTTTATTTCTTGGGGTAGTTGCTTTTTAGTTTTTATTTGTGGTTCTATATTTTTATTTTTTGACTTGGTCCTTATATAAATTTTCTGGGTTAAATCATAGCTTTTAAGGTTGAGGGATTTGTATTTTTTGATTTATTTTATACTTTTATTTATTTTTATTTTATTTGTGAACGTTTTTATTTTATTTTTGAATGTTTTGAACGTTTTTAATTGTCTTTGGGTTTTTGACCGTTGCTTCTCTCTTCCTGGTATATAAATGGATAGTCTGATCAGCCAATCTTCATTATCCTGATGATGAACTATAGTTGGTAGTTCGAAACGCGTCGGTTTCAAAATTTCTCATGTGATTTCCCAGAAGATTTAGAATAAAATGATAAAGGTGCTCAATTCAAAGAGAAAAGCAGAGTTAGAGTAGATAAATATTACAGACATAACAACCACCATCTGGGAAATTAAAAAAAAGGTTATACAAAAGAAGCATTCTCTTAATCAGTTGGAGACAAAGTTTCAAACCTTGGAAATTGTTTTCCAGAGGTTTCATTCAAATTTCAATGTGTTAAACCAGAAGGGATTGTCTAGATTGGTAGCTCCAAATGAAAAACTAGTTAATCTGGAGGAATATTGCAATTTTTTTTATACCATTGCAATTAAAAAGGCCAAGTTTGCAGGTATTAAAAGACATATAACAGGCAAAGCCTTTCTTGAAACCTTGGAGTTTGATTTGATTATAAAACATGAAATCAAACATTTGTTTCTCAATAAGCCAACATTCGAAAGATACACAGAGGTGGATGAAGTGTTCAGAAAGGTGGTAAATTTGGAAATTCAAAGTGAAGAAAAATGGGATAAGTTATGTGAAACCATCTAGTAATTTCTGACTCCAATAGCATGACAACACAACAACATTTGTTTGGGCCAAATCATCAATTTTTTCCTCTAAAATAGTGACAGGTCACTCAATAGTTTTGTTTTCCTATTATTTGATACTATTATTGTAATCATTTTTAGATTTTTCTAAGTCATAGAAACTAGTATAAATAACTCTCCATCAGAGTGATTAAGGGTTGCACCCTTGAATGAGCATCTTATAAGCAGAAGTGTACAATCTTTGATCATTGATGATAATAAAGTATTCTGGATTTGTTTCAATAAGTTTATTCTCCTGTAAGTTTTCAAGTTTTCATTACATCTTTTTTTTGCATATGTTTAATGTTTATGAAGATAACTATGTAAGAAAAAGTTGTATTTCGGTCTATATTAAATTCCCTGAGTTTATTATCTATATTAGAGAATGGCTTATTGAATTATCTATTAATATAAGTCCCTCTACATAAATTAATTATCAACATCTTCATAATATTAAATATGTTTTGTTAAGTTGTTAAACATTGTTTGATAACCTTTCACACTTATGATTATTAAAAATTCAGTTTTAATACTTAATTAATCATACTTTCTTACATTTTCTCCTTTCACAGGTCTGCAATCTCAAATCATTGTTTGAAGTAAAGAAACAACCCTTTCCTTATTGATTAATATTATCTAAAGTTTAAGCACACCTATATGCAAATTTATTTATACATTGGTCATCCAAAAATCCCAACTTAAAACAAAAAAAATATTATAGATGATCTGACATAATTAATTGACCCCAATTATCTTAGAGGACAACATTGACAAAGGTCGGTAGAGCGAGGCCGGGGAATCTAAACTAATATACGTTTGAGAGATATCAAACGCAATTAAGAAATAATTTTAGAAAAGGTTGTCAGGTTATGGAAGTTCGATGGAGGAACCTTAGTAGGGATGAAAAATCCAAATTGGGGAAGAGTATATGATGTTGAGAGAAGATCTTGATATATTTGTAGAAATATGAGGATTAAATCCAGAGAGGGATATGTTGGGGTTCCCATGTTTTGGCCGGGTTGACAATACTGCAAAGATGAGACAACATAGAACCACTTTCAGACCTTAGGATCTAGCCCTCCTAGGTCCAGAGAGGGATTCTCTAGATGAGTCAAAGTGTATGTCTTTGAAGCTCTCAGTCATGATTTTAGGCTAGTTATAGGCTCAGGGTTGTTTGTTTGATTGTTTGTGTTTGGTTGTTGGGAATCAGGAAAGGAAGGTCCAATATAAGACAAGGATGAGCATAAAAGGGATTAGGCTAAGACAGAATACTCAGGGAACATCGAGGCCATTGGGCAATGGGGTCAAGAAAGGATTTATTTGTAATTAATGTGCAAGATTTCAGTTGGGCTGGTCATCTGGAGCATTTGGATCTTGAAGATGATATTTGGAAAGGGACATTAAGGACTGAAAATGAAAGGAGGAGAACCAACCAACTCTGTCTATAGATCAGGTCAGAGGTCATTTAACTGCAGGCCTGCTTGGACAAAATCAGAGGTAGGACAAGGGATCTTAAGAAAGGCCTAATTGGGATGGAAAGATCCTAGAGAGACAGAGACAAGGTTCTAGACCCCCCAGTGTTCTTAACGCATTCAACTAGATCCTAGCAAGAACATCTAAACATAGATTTCATTAATTCATACATCAGAGAGCAGGCAATAACATCCACTACACTGGTTAAATCAATTGAAATCAATATTCAGATACACACATAAGCAGAAAACATAAAGGGTTGGGAGAGTAGCAACATAAGGTACCTATCAAGGGTAAATCTTATGCCAAAATTCTGATGCGAGCCAGCAGAAATGGAATGAAATCAAATCAAACATAGAGATAAGAAAACATCACCAGCTGCTTTAGATCAGGATCCAAAGAAATATGCTTGTCATATTAAAAACAACACCAATCAGGTACATCATAGCCCATAGCTTGAACATTCAGTCTGAATACATCAAATCTAAGCCTATCTTACAATATTACACAGAGAACTTGTCTCAAGAGGAAAATTCTTGCGTTTCATTGATATCTCATCAACAACCTTTACAATAATTTCTTCCTGAGTTTTATAGCAGAAGATGAGCCGAGGAGGTAGGTAGGGCACTAAATGAAACATTAAACACGGAAGAGAAGGAGAGGGCCGAAACCCATTTTGTTTTAAATCTCTGCATTTATCCCTGGTACCCTTTTGGGACGAAGGAGTGATCTTCTTCAGCTTCCACTTACTTTGACATGGTCCTGATGTACTCCGGCTGCAGTAGTACTCTGTGGTACTGTGGGTGGATAAATCAACTGGTAATAAAAATGGAATGGTCTGCCATACCGCATTAAAACATTCTCTGGTAGCTTGGACTGTGTTCTAGGCGGAAATCTCTTCACTGGAGCACAACATGGAGTAAAAATAGTATGGGCGCTCTGTTCTTTCATCGAGAGAAAAAGCTCTGCTGATGTAGCTGCCCTGATGACTTGGTTTTCTGTGCATTAAACTCTCTGCTGCTTCACTTATATCTTTATCTGCAAAATGTTGCCGCTGTAATGAAGACTGTGTAATCATGGCGG
Organism: Pinus albicaulis; assembly: GCA_034641835.2. Taxonomy (NCBI): domain Eukaryota; kingdom Viridiplantae; phylum Streptophyta; class Pinopsida; order Pinales; family Pinaceae; genus Pinus; species Pinus albicaulis. The sequence goes on along the minus strand of CM076581.1, from coordinate 208,919,501 downwards.
CCCTTTACTTCTGCACCTTGCATAACACGCAACTGGACTCAGAAAACAATGCAATGGGAGGGTGGATGAAATGGTAGCGCGACGACGGAGTGGTGGCTTTGACTACACAATGGTGACAAAATGCGAATGGAAGGGTGAGAACTCGCGAATAATAGGGTTCGGTGGTAGAATGCAGCACAGACCGTTAGATCATGGCCTGGGGACAAATATCGGCGGCGAAGATCGAGCGGCGAAATAATATATGAAAGGGGGTGGAACAACTATGAAATATAATACTTTGGTGTAAAGTCTTAAACCTTGACTTTCGAACAAAATACAGAGAAATGCGACCGGAATGTTATGAAATGCGATGAGGTGGGACCCAGCCGGAGGCAGAGGGAGATTCCTTTTGAACCGTTAGATCTTAAATCCAATGGATGGTCAGGATCAAATCGGGGGGAGCAGAGGTGACACATTCAAAAAGTTCTGATTGCGATCAGAAGTGGCAGCGCGATTGAGCGCTGGCCATTGGATCCAGGGACTAGATCAACGGCTCACACTCCATCGGAGGGAAAATTTGAGAGGTGATGAGCGATGATGTGATTAGCGCTGAGCTGTCGGATCTTGAATTAAACGAACGGTTGAGATCATATCGGCGGATCGCAATCGCAAAGGGAGAAAAGTGGTAGCGGTCGGAAGTTCCGATTGCGATTGGGCGGGGAGTGCGATGGCCGTCGGATCAGCGGGGAGGATGGACGGTTATGATTTGATCGGGAGATCTCAATCGGGGCGGCACCACTGGGACTTGAAATTGTGATCGGGCGGGGGGTTTCGATTGAGCACTGACCGTTGATCTTGGGTCCAGATCAACGGCGGGGAATGCAATCGGAGGATGGCAGAAATCAGGGATCGGAAGACAGGGCTACGATAAATCGCATCGCAAGTGTTTGCGATGGGCTGATCAGAGGGATGCACATAAATATTGCGATTGCGATTGGGCGGGGAGTGCGCGGGCCATCCGATTTATATGGCGGATCAACGGTTGAAAAAACAAGCCGTAGGACTTAATAAATAAAGTCAAGCGCATCGAGAATTTTGATGTTACAAAGGGATTTCTCGTTTGGCTCCGACCTTCCGATGCGATTAGCGCTCAGGACTTGAGCGCTCGGTCCTAGCGCACGGGCATGTGTGGGAAGTGGTTAAGGGACTTGCGGTAAGGGGCTGAGCCTTGTGGTAAAGAGGAAAGTGGGTTTTTTAGCCTGTTTTAATGTATTTTGAGGCCTAAAGGGTAACGATAGGGAGATGGAGGGGGAAATTGGGAAAACGAAGGGTGTAGGTATTTTTAGAGGGGATTTAGGGGGGTTAATAGGGAAAGTAAAAGGGGAAAAGAGGGACTTTGTCATAGGGGAAAGGGGGTAACAATGTGGTGTTTTTCAGGAGTGTGAGGGGCAATGTTGGTCTTTTAGGAGCAACATTTATAACCAGTGACGCTTTAGATGGGAAATCAGCAGAGGGGATTTCACTGCAAAGCAGAGGCTTGCAGAAGACATTCAAGGATGATGTGTCTTCAGGGGAGATGCATCGCTTGAAGGTCTCCAAAACAAATATCTGACTGACTTTCTTGTCAAGAATTTCATAGGGGGGCTAACGGGACTATCTCTATTCTTGATTGATTTAATTCCTATAACTTCTCCGGTATCTAAGAAAGCCTTACAAAATGAGCACATCAAAAGCTTAAAATTGTATATGCAATTAGAGGAGTTGTTGAATAAGGGAGTGGATCCCACCAACATATCACCATGTAGTGCTCTAGTCCTATTTTCTAAAAAAAGATGGAGCCATAGCTTATATGTGGATTTTCAACAATAAAATAAAATGATTATCAAGAATAAATATCCATTTCCAATGATGATCTATTTGATCAACTTTAAGGAGCTTGGTGTTTTCCAAGATTGACATGAGGTCAATAAATCATCAACTATGAATTCGGGGAGGAAGATATATATAAAAAAGTTTGAATTCATTACGGCCACTATGAATTCGTGGTATTACCTTTTGGATTAACTAATGCACCACGTGTTTTCATGTGTTTGATGAATGGTGTCTTAAGACAATATTTGGACAAGTTTGTTATTTTTTTCTAGATGATATATTGTTGTGTAACCAACTCCAAAAAGAGAAAGAAAAGAGAAGAAAAGAGATATCAACGCCTTATAAATAAGCCACTTCGAGGGGGCAACCTCCATTACATTACATGAATGAACAATTCTTGGATGATACAATTTACAAAACCTCCTTTCTATATATAGGAGTCCATGGGGCCATAATGTAATCCTAGTGGGCCACAATGTAATCCTAGCCGACCTAACAATAATAATTTAAGGGCACAATAATAATAAAATGGGGGTTACGAGGGTACAATAATAACAATAAGGGGGTTACACTAACAACAATAAGGGACTATACTAGTAATATAGGGACCTAACATGCCCCTCTCCTTCAAAAAAGTGTTGTCCTCAATGCTTGAGTAGCTCTGGGTGCTTCTGTATAAAATTCTCATCCTCCCATGTAGAATCTTCGGTGGGTAAGTTCTTCCACTTGATGAGATACTCTGAAATTGATCGATTCCGTAGTTGTCGAGTTCTTTTTTCCATGACTGCTTCAGGTTCCAATATGATTTTCCCTTCCCCATCAAGTTCTGGCAATACTGTTTGAACTGGAATATTTTAACCTATAACCTTCTTTAAGCATGAAACATGGAAAACTGGATGTACTTGCGAAGAAGCAGGAAGCTCCAATTTGTATGCCATAGTACCAATCTTTTGCAACACCTTGTAAGGACCATAGTACTTTGGCGATAATTTATTATCCTTCTTTGCTTGCTTGAGGGACATTTGTTTGTATGATTGTAGCCGTAAAAATACCCAATCTCCTACATCAAAACTTCTCTCGCTACGATGTTGATCTGCCTGTTGTTTCATTCGATTTTGTGCCAAATTCGGGTTATCCTTTAAGAGTTGGAGAACTTCTTGCTGATGCTCGATGTGATCTTCCACTGCTTGAACCTTCGAATTTTCCCTTAAAGATGATGTGATGGATGGTGGATGATATCCATAAAGTGCCATAAATGGGGTCATTTTTGCTGCAGTATGGAGGGAAGTGTTATACCACCATTCAGCAAGAGGTAACCACTTGACCCATTGTGTTTGTTTATCAGATACAAAACAACGAAGATATCCTTCAAAACATTTATTTACTATCTCAGTTTGACCATCAGATTGAGGATGATAAGATGAGCTATGAGCTAATTGAGTACCCAAACAAGAAAATAACTCCGTCCAAAAATTTCCGGTAAAAATGGGATCTCTGTCGCTCACAATAACCCTTGGGCTTCCATGTAGCTTTTGAATTCTGTCCATAAATGTAGTAGCAACCGTACTTGCTTTAAATGGATGAGATAATGCACAAAAGTGTGCATACTTGGTAAGTCTATCAACTACCACCATGATGGCACTCTTTCCTTCGGACTTAGGTAAACCCGTGATAAAATCCATTGAAATCTCCTCCCAACGTTGACTTGGAATGGATAAAGGTTGTAGAAGTCCTGGGGTCTTAATTGTTTCCACTTTATTCTGCTGGCAAACCAAACATTCCGCCACAAACTTTCGAATATCGGATTTAAGGCCATCCCAAAAAAATTCTTTCTTCACCCTGTGGTAAGTTTTTAAAAATCCTGAGTGTCCTCCTAAAGGAGAAGTGTGCGATTCCAGAAGAATATTTTGTTTTAGTTGGGAATTCTTACAAAGATATAAGCGATCTTTGTACCATAAGGAATCATTTTTCCAACTAAATGTATCAGATGTACTAGGATCTTGCTGCAACTTTTGAATGAGTGTCCATACATCTTTGTCCTTCTTCCATTCATCTCTTGCTTAGGTTATCCAATCTGGTTGGATAATAGAAATGGCACAAAGCAATGCTTCCACCTCTTCATTCTTTCTTGAGAGTGCATCTGCAACAACATTAAGCTTTCTTTTTTGTAGATTATTTCAAAGTCATAACCCAACATCTTTGTGACCCATTTTTGCTGCTCTTCTGAAGATAGTCTTTGTTCCAAAAAGTGTTTAAGACTATCATGATCAGTTTTCACCTTGAAGTGTCTTCCCATTAGGTAAGTTCTCCATTTCTTTAGTGCATGCAGTATTGCTAACATTTCCTTCTCATAAATAGGTTTCTGTAAATACTTTCCTTTGATTGGACGACTTTCAAAAGCAATGGGTCTTCCTTCCTCCATTAAAACTGCACCAATTCCATTTCCTGAGGCATCACATTCCACAATAAAGGTTTTTGTGAAGTCTAGTGTAGCTAAGACCGGTGCTAGGCACATTGCCTCTTTAAGACATTCAAAGGCCTTAGTTGCTTCAGGAGTCCATGAAAATGCATCTTTCTTCAATAATGTTGTTAGAGGTGCTACTATTCTCCCATAATTCTTAACAAACTTGTGATAATACCCTGTTAACTTGAGAAATCCTCGCAACTGCTTTATGGTTGTGGGGATTTTCCATTCCTTAATGGCTTTAATTTTGTTAGTGTCTACCTTAACACCCTCGTGAGATACAATATGACCCAGATATTCCACCTCTTGTACTCCAAAGAAACATTTGGATGTTTTTGCATATAATTGTTTCTCCTGCAATAGTTTGAGCACCCTGTCAACATGTTCAACATGATCCTTCCAAGACTGCTGTAGATTAGTATATCATCAAAAAATACTAGCACAAATTTTCTAAGGAAGGGTTTGAAAATGGAATTCATCAACCCTTGAAATGTAGAAGGTGCATTGGTAAGGCCAAAAGGCATGACCAAAAATTCATAATGACCCTCATGAGTTCGAAATCTTGTTTTTGGAATATCTTCAGTCTTCATTCTAATTTGATGATATCCTGAACGAAGATCCAACTTGGTAAAATAAATTGCTCCATGTAATTCATCCAATAATTCATCCATCACAGGAATGGGAAATTTATCTTTAATGGTGAGCTTATTGAGCTCCCTATAATCCGGACACATTCGCCATGATCCATCCTTCTTGTGTACCAATACTACGGGAGCAGAGAAAGAACTTTGACTAGGTTGAATTATACCCGCCTCTAACATTTCTGCAATCATACGTTCAATTTCGCTCTTTTGGAAGTAAGTATATCTATAAGGCCTGATGTTTGGAGGAACACTTCCTAGAATCAAATGAATAGCATGATCATGATCAAGAATAGGTGGGAGTCCTTTGGGAGTTTCAAACACCTTGGAATGATTGTCCAAGACTTGTTGGAGATCTACAAAAATAGATGATTTTGATGTTGGAACTTCTAGTGAGCATAATTGTGCAATTACGCCTCGTTGTTCTTTCTTTAGAAGCTTTGTCATGCCATTAGAGCTTATTATCCTTCCTGGCTTCCCTTCAATACCCCGTAGTTCGACTTCCTTTCCTTCTGAAAAGAATTTCAAGAAAAGTTCTTGAAAACTAAAAGCTACCGTCCCCAAAGATTGTAACCATTGTACTCCTAGTACAACATCAGCACCTCCCATAGGAATGGAAAGCATTGGACTAGTCAATACATATTCCCCCATGGTTAGCTTGATATTATGGCTTTTTCCAGAGCAATTTATAGTTCCTCCATTTGCAACCATCACTTGACATTCTGGTGCTGGGTATAGGAAACAATTTAATTCCTTGGCTACCTTATAATGAATAAAATTATGGGTGCTACATGAATCAATCAACACTATTACCCTTTTCTTCTTGATATGTCCTTCTATCTTGAGAGTTTGAAGAGTGGTAATTCCTGCTAGTGCATTACACGATATGCTCGGATTCATTTCTTCCTCTTCTAGGGCTGGTTCCTGGTGTATATCCTCTTCTTGTTCATTTTCTTCTTCTTCTTCACAATCTATGTAAAATAATTTTTTCTCGGCACACTTATGACCTTTAGTGTATTTGCTATCACAACTGTAGCAAAGCCCTTTTTCTCTTTTTTCTTCCAATTGTTGTGGTGTCAACCTTGTAGGTTGTGGAAATCTAGGCGTAGCAACACTTCCTTCTTTATAGAATTGAGTGGTAGGCTTCCTTGTCGCCATATTTTTACATTCAACTTTTCTTGCCAACCTGAATGCCTTCTCCAATGAATCAGGTTCCAAAACGCGAACTTCATGTTGGATGTTATCCTTTAAAGTGCCTAGGAAGAGATCAATCCTGTGTCCCTCTGGAATATCAGTTACCCTTATATTCAATTTTTTGGAAGTCCTCAATGTGCTGCCCCACTAAACCCTTTTGTTTGAGATTTATCAATTGGGTAAAGAAGGTGTTTCTCTTTGTATCCTCATAATGTGCTATCATTTCCTCCGTAAAAATTGACCAAGTGACAATTTTTTTACGGGAGCAAAGCCATCGATACCATACAAATGTATTTTGTTCTAAATGTAAAGTTGCAATGCGTACCTTTTATGTGTTTTGCACGTTATGGAGATCAAAATATTGCTCCATCTGTAGTATCCATGTTACAGGATCCTTTCCATCAAACTTCCTCATATCCATTTTTGGAATATGATGGTTCTTCCCGCCAACATTAGAGTTTATGAAATCACGATTAACATTTATTTTGTTCTCATCATGAGGTTCTTCTACTATATTTTCACCATTAGGAATTATTTCTGGTTTTAAACTTGTCATCAAGCCTTCCATGTATGCTTTTAGATCATTCTTCATGTTTTCCATGTTGTCTTTCATGTCATCCATCTTAGCTTCCATGCCCACTTCCATTCCATCCATCTTAGCTTCCAAACCATTCATCTTAGCTTCCACGCCTTTCTTCAAACCATCCATCTTAGTTTCCACGCCTTTCTTCAAAACTTCAATTTCATTTTTTGTTGTTCTTTGTGAGAGCGAAATTTGCTCTTGTAATTTTGATATGTCATGTTGCCATTCTTCATCTTCATGAGTCATAGTAGAGCCTTCTGAAGGCTTAATGGGTGTTGAATTCTTTTTAGGGGCCATTTTAAAATCCAATATTGATATCTATTCTACAATTTTCCCTTGGAATCAATTCAACTTGATTCTTCAAACAAGACTTATGTAATTCGGAAAAAAAATACACACCTTTTACTAGCTTTTAGGAGCTCGATATTGAAATTGAATTATCTCTGTAATTGAAAATCTTCGATATCTCAAATTCAGCCCTGTAGTAGCCCTCTGAAGCTTCTTTCAAATGCCACAGGTTTGACCTGATTTGGATTCTCCAAGACAAATTTGTGTCCAATCTCCCACAATGACCTAATTTTGGACTGGTTCAGTAGAGCGAACTTGTACGACTTTCCACGTGTCACTTTTTTGTTCTTTGTCTCTGAAATTGATATCCAAGAAACTACAGGCCGTGGCACTTGCGACCACTTTTGACGGCACTCCAATCCAATCTTCAGAGAGAGAGTTATTGAACTTTTCCCACGATCACCTCTTTGAGATGAAATTCAGGAGCCTGAAAAAGCACTACCTTCCACAGATCATATCTCCAAAAATATTGCGAACCAAGCTCTGAAATTTTTTTATGAATTTCCTCATGATTTCAGCTTCGCACCATATGAATTTCAGATTCTGAACCTTCGTAGAAAAAAATTTATAGCGCAAATGCCACGATGACCTGTTTAGGAGCCTGAAAAAATACCTGACTTCCACAGATGATATCTCCGAAATTATTGCGAACCAAACTCTGAAATTTTTACACAGGCTTCCTCAAGATTTTTTCTTCGCACCCTAAAAATTTCAGCTTCTGAAACTTCGTAGAAAAAACGTTATAGCGAAAATGCCACGATGACCTGTTTGGAGCAGCGAAACCCTAGAATCCAAAAGCTCTGATACCAAATGTTGTGTAACCAACTCAAGAAGAGAAGAAAAGAGATATAAACGCCTTAGAAATGAGCCACTTCGAGGGGGCAACCTCCAATACATTACATAAATGAACAATTCTTGGATGATACAATTCACAAAACCTCCTTTCTATATATAGGAGTCCATGGGGCCATAATGTAATCCTAGTGGGCCACAATGTAATCCTAGCCGACCTAACAATAATAATTTAAGGGCACAATAACAACAAAAGGGGGGTTACAAGGGTACAACAATGACAATAAGGGGTTTACACTAACAATAATAAGGGGCTATACTAGTGATATAGGGACCTAACATATATTGGTGTGTTCTAAATCAAAATAGGAGCACGAGCAATGTCCGAGGCTAATTTTTCAAGTGCTCTGAGAACATAATTTATATGTTAAGATAAGTAAGTGTTTTTTCTATCATAAGAATATTCATTATTTAGGAAATATTATTACATAGAATGGGATAGTTGTAGACCTGAAAACGATTAAGTCCATCCAGGAATGGCTAGCGCCAAAGAAGGTTATAGAAGTCAAGTCTCTTATGGGCCTATCTGGTTATTAAATAAGATTCATTAAAGGATTTTCTAGGATTTACTATACCATCACTTCATTGCAGAGGAAAGGCATCAAATTTGAATGTACCTTTGTGTGTGAGGAAGCCTTTTAGAATTTGAAGGATTTTTTAACACATGATTTGGTATTGAATATTGCAAATCCAAATAAGGATTTTCTGGTATGCATTGATTCTTGTTGATAAGGTTTAAGGGGTATACTTATGCATAATATACATGTGGTATTTTATGAGTCTAGGAAGATTGTAACATCCTTGGGCAAAAATCCATGTAAAAATAAAATATAATAATAACCGAGGCCATGGGACACATATTCCAGGTTTAATGTTGGGAAAAAATATAGTGATGGAGATCACTTGCGATTAATTAATGGCTATGGAAATTGGAAAAGTAAATGGTAAATGCTTGGGAAAGGCATGAGGCATTTATTGGACTTTTATTTATGAAAATAATGGAAAATAGGATAAAACGAAGTTAAAGGTTTCAGGTTGCATGTGAGAAGGAAAATAATGGAAAATGAAGAAAATAGAAGCGTCATTAATAAAAATTATTATGAAGATCGGTTTGTAGATTTTTTTCAGTTCAAATTCGGAGCTCTCACTTTCTATTCTCTCTCTCATACTCTTGGACACTAAGAGTTTTATTGGAGCACTCTTGGAGGAGTGTGGTGTTATGAGGAATTTACAACTGTGGACATGAGTATCTTCCCTAGGCTGGGTGGCCTATCCTACAACAACAAAAAGAAAAATAAGCTATTGTTTTCCTTATAATAAATAGACAATGGGATGAAGCCTACCTGGAATCCGTCATATGCTTCACTCCTATCTTTGACTGTATGCTCCAATCCTAGCTCTGATCACTATAATTAGAACCTGCACAATAAAATAGAACAAGTCAATGATCTATGTCATCTATGTAGCATCATCTAATCACTTTATTCAATGGATCAACATGGCATCGAAATACATGAAATAATAAGATCATATATAGGAAAACAAAGAACTCTTTGAATTAATATAAATGGATAGAGTTACAACCAAATATAGGAGTTGATCTTGTAGAAAATCTCCTCCAAGTTGACTTTCCCTTCATTTCCACAAAGTGTACCTCTATGTCAGCCTAATGCATGGAATAATGACTCTCACAACAATATCATGATGGTAGAATCTATCTCCAAAATCCAACCCCTAGCTTGTGGATGGAAAAAAATATATTAAAGAGGATGATAAGTTAAGAGTTCCTATCCATTTACCAATATAGGCTTCAAATCCACTCTTGAGGGATAATGAGCTCGAGGGATAAGGGATGAAAAATCCAAGGTAGGATAGGATAGGATTCGAGACTTTCATCCAAGGTAATAGTTATAACAATTCCTAGAAGCTTCTGTTAGAGGAAGCTTCATGATTCTTTTTATTTTTCCTAAATTTATAGAATCAACACACCACAACAAGGGGAAACCTTCTGGTGATCAGGCCACCCCAACAAGGGATAACCTGCTGGTGAAAAAAAGTATCTGAGGCAACAAAGTTTGTTGGTCCTTAAAATCCTTGAAATGAAATAGTTTCAGGAATAAACTCAGTGATTAGGGAGAGTCATGCTTAGGAATTTGTGTAAGGATAATGACAAAGGGTAAAAGGAGGTTGATGAATCTAGTTTGTAGGCGTATTTATGAGATGCGACAAAATTTTCTATGACATATTCCCCCCTAAAGTCAAAATTCAGAAACGACAACTGATGACTGAAGTGCTTTACTTTGTGACAAGTTAGGATCAAGAAAAACCGTCGAGATCATCTTCTATTACAATACATTTACATCATGAAATATTTGCTGAGGGAGGCATACTCATACTCAGCACATAGGCTAACATTACATGTAAAATTAAAAAAATAAACGTTTGTTGATGACAAATGGTGGACCCATGACTGGATGATTGTCTGAGCGATCATAGCCATCATACAATGTAATATTGTATTAATCCTGAAATCATATCTTGGATGGATGAAAATATATCTGGGGTCTTCTATCTCGTTCACATGACCGTCCAATGTACGAGTCTAACCATTTGAATTAATGAGCTGAGGTTGATCATGGTAGACACCATTTGATTATTGACCAATGATGTGATCCATTAACAAATGTGAGAGAAACCACAGATGATGTTAATGGATCTCAAGGTAATTAAATACAATCTATATAGTATGAATAAATGATTTCAAATCGAACACCATAAAAAATCTTTCAGTCGAAGTCTAATGATGTAAACATGTTGCTGAGAGTGAGGAAACTTTCTATTGATGTATGAAAGGATCAAGGTATCGAAAGGTTGTTTCTAAGTCAAATTCCTAGATAATGACTTGATGATGACATGAAGCGACCCATTGCAGGAGGGACTTGATGTATCCCCCATCAACGAAATGAAAGGGTATCATGATTTGAGACAAAATGATGAGGATATGGAATTGGATCAGGAATGTCACACACAGAATGAAGGATTAAGAGTATTGTAGACACTGAATGGAGTTGGAAACATTGACCCAAAACCAAAAATGGAGGCTTTGAAAAAGGTGTTATGAACCAAAATATAACAATATTTCCCAACCCAACAACCAAAACGATGAAGTGGAAAAGTGGCGTGTTCAAGAGCGAGTCATTGTGATTGACAATTGGAGTACCCTGTTTTCCCAATTTCCACAACCATACTAGTCAATACCTCTTTAATTTTTAACAAGATTGAGGAGGATAACATATGCTTGATCTATAATTTCATCCTTTGGATGAATCCTTCCAAGTATGTTTAACGAACCCTGAGAAGGAGTAGTTTGGTCTCGTCATGTTCGACAAGTCCATTGTTTTTTGATGTTTTAACGAGGCCAATGAAGGTAAAACTTGACATATTTTTATTTAACGAGTCCTGATCTGATGGCAGTCCTTGTTTGATAGGAAACGATCAAATGTAACTCTCCAAGCTATGACCTCCGAGCTCTATCGGTCTCCTCAAGTAAAATCAAAATATCCAGTAGCAAGGCTCCTCAAGCTAGGCGTGCTAGCTTGGGGTTAATATATCATTATAAAACATGTTTATTAGGGTGGCCTCTATTCCACAAAATATGAGTTTAACTAGTAAATTTATCACCTTCACAGAATTCGACAAAACCTTATTATTTTTGGATCTTTGAAATGTGTTACGAGACCTTTAAATTTGAGCACAAGTCTTTGAAATTTCTCCTAGTATTCTCAACTTCACAATGATTAAAACTCTCTAGGTTTTTATTTCTTATAGGTTCTATTGAGCTCATTACTGAATTTGAAGATGAAATATCTCTTGTGTGTCTATCGTAATCATCAACCCATATATTATTCTTAATGAATATTAGTATTGAGCAATAATAGTCTCTGTAGATTATAATGGTTTTTACATATAATTCTTTCATATCCATCATATATAGTAGAGTGTATCTATGATGCTCACCTTTAACCAAAGGGAAATGTCATAAGCAAGTGGTTGAAGATTCACATATTTTCCACTAACCAACCTTGTTTTTTTTTCCAAGTGGTCCAAGTTCTCTAGAGATTACATCATGCTCAACCTGTGGCTTGAGAAAATTTGACCCATGGGCATAGAAGCTGTCAAAATTGCACCCATCATAGGCCACACCAACCATTAATATGACTGGATTTTTTCCCACGAAGTTTCGAACTAGTGACCTTCACATCATGAAGTGAATTAAAAGTACAACTCATAACCATCTATTATACGCTCAATGGGGAAACAACCTTGTGATTGAATGGGAAATTCTCATCAAGGGGAATTTCAATGAGTGTTAGGATGATTGGAAAATGCATTATAGAGCTCAACTGCAAGATATGTTTGAGGGATACTATGTTGATATTTTCAAGCCAATGTAGAGGTTCATACATCAAAACAAAAGACAATACATGCATATTATCATATTATGAGTCATGGATGATTATGGTTAACTAACTCCTTCTATTGAGTATTGAATGCCATGAATTGACATTATTTGTTTCAAGATTCTCTTCCCCTCACCAAAATATGGATTGAATGTGTATTGACGATAGTGATTTAAGACATCCTATAACAATTGATAAAATTATCAACTAGAGTCTACCTCTACAAATTCAAATTACATGATTTTTTTTTTAAATGTAACCATTAGTGTAAATTGAATATTAATTAATAAAATTAATCACTATTTTCTATCACATAGTTGTTTATTTTATTTTTTTAAATATTTTAATTTTTTTAAATGAAAAATTACATTATAAATTATATTATTAAATAAAAAACATATAATATTAATTATTATATTATTAAATCAAAACCATATTATAATAATTATTATATTACTAAATCAAAACCATATAATATTAATTATTATATTATTAAATCAAAACAATATCATATTAATTATTATATTATTAATTTATTAATAATAATTCCTAACTTATATATATATATATATATATATATATATTTGGCATGTCATTGCATATGGTTTTTGTTGGGCACTAAGATGTCTCTTGAAAATTGATCTTAATCCTATCTCATTAATTTTATCAACCTGGGATTGATCTATTGTTTCAAGGCTATCAACAAAATATATGCAATAATAAAGTCTAGGCTATGGAAAAGTGCGCAATAACTACTACTTGGATCATTATCGTAATTCAATCGTTGCAGAAATAATAACAACAAAAAATTACTCTTACAGTTACAATTATGATGAAATAAACTATTCTAACTCACAATTTATCTTGATCTATTTCTGAGCAACTCCTATGCATAAAGGAAAGCTATTAATCACACAAATTCTAGAAAATATCTATTTCAAAAGTAACTTTGCAGATTCATGCATTATTGTTTACATCTGTGTAACACCATTCAATCAGTAACTTCGGAAAAAACTTAACAGAGTTCAAGATATAGAATTCAATCGATTACCTACGGTGAATGAAAAGTCAAATTAAAGGTAATATAACTAATGAAAATTACAGAAAGGTAATCTAACTATAAAATATACATAATACACAGTTAAACATCTGGTGGCTAGGCCCATGATCTCCAGAAGTACTGCCTAGAAAAACTCAATCCAAAAGACTAAAGTAAAATCTCATTCAATGTCATTACTCAAAATTTTTTACAAAATAATATCAAAAAGGTTTAACTCAGGTTGTTGTGTATAATATACAAGAAAATAATAAATCGGAACATTAACGATCACTGAACCCCAATTGTCTTTTAATTTACTGTCTTATATATTAAATTTTTAAAACTTAATGTAGAGCTATCATGAGAATCGAAAGATTCTCAAGATTTCTCCTTCAACCATAAATCTCCAGATAGTAACAAACAATTTCCTATTCCCTTCATTTTCTGACCATGCCCAAACATCGAGCTGTAACCTAATATTAATACGGAGTTGGCTCAATCAATATCTAGCTCAGATATCTCAAGGAACAACAATTGTTCCTTTAGGCTAATCTGCATAACAATTTACTAAAATTACAACCTTTTTGATATCAGAAAAACTCACAATAACTATATCATTTTTTACTTACTTTTATCATTCTTTTCTCTTGAATTATTACAAGTTAAGGATAAACTTGCCTAAAAATATAACAATTATTAACAAAATAAGGAGAGAAATTATACCTTTTCTGTGGCCCAACATCACCCCACAAATTACCTATATGCATGTCCTCATGTAAAAATATGATTCAAATGTAGGAAAGTTAAATAGTAGGCTTAGTAAGATTGTTCGCCATAAGTCTGAAATTCGTTTTTACTCCTAAGAACCTTGAAGGCTTCATTTCCTGCATTTTTTGGGAGTTCATACTCAACATTATACCCATTCGGTGGATACCAGATGACAGGGCATCAATATCGACATTGAATCCAAGTAGGTCCTTTAGACAAAACCATTTGATTATATTGCTTTACTCGATTTGCTGCTGCTTCGAACTTCCTGTACCCGAAAGGTTCAAGATTCTTAATATCCTTAGAAGATACCTTCCATCACTTCCTTGCTTCCTGTAGGGATTCTTGTTTGATGTATTCAAAGTACTCAAGTCAAGAAATAAGAACATCCTTGTGTGTGGGAGCCAATGCTGAAACGACTTTAGGTCGCTACTTGAACATTTTATGTTTTATGAAAGTTTGCAAAGGGATACTAGGTTCTCCTTTGACCCAAAGGTATAACTCATTTTATCTCCTTTGGAATATGTTATAGGATTTGTCCCACTTAATTTGATTCTTCACAAAGGATATAAAATCTTAGAGCTATACATCCCCAATGAAAGAACTGGGGTTTCCATCCCTCTGTTCCTCCAAGAAAAATTTGTGCATGTAGAGTTCACATAAGAGATATCTAACTTTATCTTGCTATTCTTGAAAACAATTAATAAAATAAAATAAAAAACTAAACTAAATAGGTTGGCTAGCCCATATGGCTTTTACTTTCAATAATATGTATTTTTTAAGAAAAAATAGGGCATAATTTTTGGCTAGAGACCTACAAGAAAATACATCAGAATATACAGAACATATCTCCTTGATTTGTTCTAGTGGTTTTTGAAGCTTCCCTTGCAATTTCTCCTTTTTTTCTCTTTTCCAAATTTGGCATGGGTCTCGTCACCAATGATGGTCAAGGCTTTGAAATTTTGTAACAATTCTTGATGTTCTGCTCAGGGTACTACTTCTACTTGGTGTTGTTCCAAAAGATATTTGTGCCTTTCTAGTTCCTGATTTAGCATTTGAATAATGGCCTCCTTGATCAAATGAGTGTAAGGAAGTACCACCTCAATTTGTGTAGCCTGGTTAATGGTAATTAGTAGATATGTTTGGCTCACTGCCTCAGCTGCAACCACAGGTAAATTAATATCTGTTTGAATTCCCATAGAAATGGTAGGAATCTCCTCAATGTGATTTTTTGCATAGGCAATAGGGATTTCTTCAGTCTGGATCTTAGTTTTCATGGTTTGTATTTTATTTCTATCATAATCTCTAATTATTTTCCTCATTTTCTCCATCTTCTTTCGTAATTCCAGGTTTTCTTGTTTCAATAACTTGATTCTCCATTTATATTTCCCTCTTAACCCTTTATTGGGTTCTACAATTGGTGTTGTAAGTGAAGATGGCATCAAGATAACATTAGGAGGAGCTTCAATTTATTCATCGATCAGGACAATAGAAATGGAGTTACCTTTAGAATTATGGTCATCACGAATGGTCCCCTCTCTAGAAAAGTCTAGTTCATTTATCATTCTGGCCGATTCTTTGAGATGGTCTTGGCCATGCATGCTGGGCGAGGATGGCATGATTTCTGTATTATGAGAATTAGGGGTAGAGGCTAAAATATTAACAGTCAGTTCAACCACATTTCTACAAAAATATTCATTTTCTTCTGAAGAGAAGAAGGTTCCCATGTTTTCCAAAACATGGGCTGTCTCTTTTTCTCTAATTTGTGGTAAGTCACCTTGTTGTTCCATTGGAGGTTCATTCTCTAGCACATGCCCAACGGACTCTACCATTTGTTTTGCCTTGGGTAGCCATTAGGGGAATTTTGAAGTATAAAATGGGCCTCCTAAGAGAAATGTACAAAAAAAATGAACTTTATAAGAACCAATAGGATTCAAGATGATGATGTCAACCATGGGGGATGATTCACCATTTTTTAAGTAAAAGGATAAAAAGATCAAAAAATAATAAAATAATAAAATAACTTTGTCAACTCGTATTTTACAATTATCTCCCAAAGTGTTTACTCAAATTTCGAGCAGGAGTTCTCGTTGGATGCAAAATTTAATTACACATCCAAGGAGTACCCATGTTGTAGACTTTTGATGGACCCCGCTACACGAAAAAGGAGAAATAGAAGAAAAAACGTGATTTCAGTCACATTTTTCATGCATTTCTCATTTTTCGTGTAGAAGGATCCATAAAAGTATGCAACATGGGTACTCCTTGGATGAGGAATTAATTTTTTCATCCAATGAGTACTCCCGCTAGAAATTTGAGTAAAAAATTTGGGAGGTAAGTTGAAAATACGAGTTGAAAAAGTAGTCTTTTATTTTTTCCCTCTAAAATTTGATGATGTAATCAAATCTTATATTATTATTTCCACCATTATTTTACAATTTCCTTAGGAGGCCCACTTTATACCTCAAAATTCCCCTAATTATTTCATACCTTATATGCTTAGTTGGATAGGAAAATAGAACAAGGGCTAACCTCTTCTCGACTCTAGAAATTTTTTGTAAAGTTGGGGTTTTATTAACATTTTATTCTCTCAACTGATTGTTTTCTATGTCAGGCTGGGTATTTTATTCCTCGTTCTTTTCTTGTACAGGTGGCAGGTCATTCTATCCTAAAAAATTGTCCCAACTTGTTTGTGATATTTCCAGCTACCTACTGACTATTAGTTTAATTAAACAATGGTGACTAACTTCGGTGCTTGGATCCTTAGCTTTATTTATTCTATGAGAAACCACATGTAGAAGATAATTTAAAAATAATGGAATATTTAGCACTATATTTTTTCTTAAAGCTGCTAGTAGTTTTAGACGTTGTGGTCTTACCACATCACGGTGGCCATCACATGTGATGTATCGTTGGATTATATCTACAAGCTCTTGCCATGGTTCTCTAAATGAGGTTGGGTGGAAGCCTTTTCCTTTGTGGACCAATTCATCTCCAGTGTCAATAAACAATTCCATTGCACTCTGGAGTCCAACATGCATGTCCATCCACTTCTCTCCTTCCATGAAGAGACTTGTGACTTCTCCCAGGACTATTTCATTCATTGGTATCTAATTTACTTTGAAAATTGTGCTTTCATCTCTTAAATTATGTAAAAATTCCAATGCCACAACATTATCGAATCCTTGCAACAGGGTGAAATACTTGAGCCAACCCACCCTTTCCAAGATTTGTCGAGCTTGTTCAGTTACCCATGGTATAGCAAGCTCGTTGCGGAAGGATTTACCTCCCATTTCTGCTGGTTTTAAGGGAATTGTTGCAACAAGTTATACACATAGCTAGTTTGGAAAGATTTACTGCAAACACTAAACACATAGTTGTTTCAAACAAAAAAAAATAGAATGAGAGATGTGATAGAATAACATTGTTTAATATTGTTTCGTGCGACGAAAACTTCTATTTTCATTAATTGTGCTTAGTCCAATCATGTACATGTTGTGCCTTACCTCCCCCAACAAAAAAAAAGGTTGACCATGACTAGTTATATTATGGCAATTAAATAATCATGCGGAAGTAGTCTGTAATGCACAAGGGAATGGTCAAATCAGGTGCAACCAGGTAGAGGGGATAATTAATTTGCACATAGACGTGGATTGCTGACATATGATAATAATAATGGTAGACCATGTGTGAAAAAAAAATTCCTTTTTAAGATAAATAGTCATTGATAAACATAAAAAAATAGACATCCGGTGATATTCCTTTATAGATAATATGCATATTTTAGAGGTCCAAAAGTTTAGAGATGTGCTCATGTTATAGTGTGTATACCACCTCTAGATGTTTTTGAAAAATAGGTGTATATATTGATGATGGTGATTTCTTTATAAAAGAAAGAGGTGTAACAACATAATTATCATAAGGAAATTCAAGATTTATTCCAATACCAGAGATAGAGCCACTGCTCCGAGGAGGCATCCATAGCCTCGACAGGGTTGTATTTTTAACCTATGGATGAGCCAGTATCCTATAGATGATATATCGTATTTATTGTTTTAAACCAATTTTTCTCAAAAGGTCATTGTTCTTGCGTGGTGACTAGATAGCAACAATACTACTCACCAGATCATAACAAAGTGAAAAATTCAGTTCGTGATGAGACCTCTTGTCCGATTGACACTGTTGTAAAAAATGCCATAACCCTGGTTTCGTAGCCATAATGGGAATGTCACTTATGTTATTATCTTATGATCGTAGTAGGTTGGCTCGTGATGAGACCCCCTATCCTTATATGAGGAAATCTAGCTCCAAGTATCATTTTTTTGAAAGATTGATCTTTTTATTCATCAAGGATGGCTCATCAACTCCTTAAGAGTTTAAGGATGTCGCAAGGAAAAAAAATGATGTCAAATAAAATATGTGTCAAACCTTTGCTATATTGAAATAAAATCACCATTTAAAGATGCACACAAAAGAAAAAACTACTACGGTGGTGATAGATCATGAAAAATTTATAATTCTTTCAGAAAGATACGAATATAAGAAAATATTTAAAATAGGATGTGACAAAGGATAAAATAATGTTCCTCATAGGGTGATAGATAAGGCATTTTTTTAACATCATGATAGAATAAATATTAATACTTTTTAAATTTATTTTCAAATATTGTTATTAATTACATGAAAAACACCTTGGAGTAAAGGGAACAACAATTGTGCCAAAGGGAACAAAAATTGTGCCAAAAGGAACATCATTTGTGAAAGAGAAAGGGAACAACAATTGTGCCAAAAGGAACAGTAATTGTCAAAGAGAAAGGGAACACCAATTGTGCCCAAGGGAATAGAAATTGTGCCGAAGGGAACAACGATTGTGCTTAAGGGAACAACAATTGTGCTTAAGGGAACAAAAATTGTGCCCAAAGGAACAAAAATCGTGCCTAAGGCCTCTTTACCCATTTATTTTTAAAATAAAGAGAGAAGAAAGAAAGAAAGAAAAATAAAAAAAGAAAATCAAGAAATTTAATTAAATCTTAAATTAAAACATATGTACATTATATACAAAGTTTGACAAAGAAAATCAGATTTATGAAGATGAAGCTGTTGGGTTGCTACCTCAGTCAGCTAAGATCTGAAAAACATGATCATTTCTTACCTCATGATAAAAATACTCCTTTGTGAGAAGTTGGTGGTAAAGGCGTATCCGATGTCCATTTACTAGAAAAGAGGTACCCAATTCGTCGATGGTTTTTAAAGTTATAGTACCATTCTTGTGGACTTCTTTGATTTCTTATGGCCCGAACCACCGTGTTTGTAATTTCCATGGAAAATCATGGAACCTAGAATCGTATAGCAACGCCCAATCACCAATTTGAAATTATTTCCTTTTAATCATTCAGTCATGCCATTTATCTCTTTGTTGCTGTATAATATTAGTGCTTTCCACAGAAAATAGACGTGTTTCATCCAAATCATTAAATTGTTGTAGGCCTTGGTTTTGGGCTTCCGTAAAATCCAATCAAATTTCCCTCGCAGTATTGAGAGTCTTTATTTCAAATTCTCTTGGAAAAGTGGGTTCTTTTCCAAAGACAAGATGATATGGAAAGTGGCCAGTAGTCTTCCGTGATGTTGTTTGATAAGCCCAAAGTGCTTTAGGGAGTTTGGTTGCCCAATTTCGATGATTTGCGGATACGGTTTTAGTTAGAATTGCTTCCAGGACCTTGTTAGTGCTTTCCACTAGTTTATTTTCCCAAGGGTGATATGGGGAAGTAATTATATGCTTGATATGGTAATTTTGAAGATTGGATGCAATATTATGACCTACGAACTGCAACCCTTCATCTGTTATTACCTTCCTTGGTAATTTGTATAGTAAAAAAGGTTCAAACATTAAATTAATCACTGCCTCCTTCGTAGCTCCTGACAAGGCTACCGCTTCGACCCATTTGGTTACATAATCCATGCAAACCAATATGTAAACTTTCTAATTTTATGGTAGGTTAAAGGGACCAACAAAGTCCAATGCCCATCTTTCAAATAGTTCTAACACCACTTGCGGTTGTAAGGGAATTTCTTCAGCTTGGCTAGGACGGCCCATTCGTTGAAAACTATCACAGGCCTCTAAATATTTTGGTCCAATAGTATCCCATTTAAATAACTTTATGTCCAGTTCGGTGATCTGCAAAGTGTCCTCCGCAGAGTCTGTCATGGCATGCCCTCAGAATATCAAAAAAATCATCTTCTTTGATGAACCTTCGAATTTGAAAGATAGAACCAGTGGAAAAGGTAACCACTGATCCAGGAAAAGAGTGTGATGCGTTGTATGATCAAATTCCTTTCTTGTGGTGAAAAATGTGTTGTTAGTTTTCCTATCACCAAGTAGTTTTCTACATCAGTGTACTAGGGTGTTTTTATTGTCAAAGGAACGAGGTTCTCATCTAGAAATTGGTCATCCACCGACTGATGGTCATCTAGTTTAGGTATTCGAGATAGGAATTTTTCCACGAAGTTTTGTTTTCATGGTCAATCCTTGATGGTGATATCAAATTCCTGTAACAAAAATAACCACCGAGTCACCCGACCATTATTAATAGGTTTATTAGCTAAATACCTAATAACTGAGTGGTTAGTATACAATAAAACTAAATAGCCTATTATATAATGTTGAAATTTATTAATAGCATGAATAACAACTAAAAATTCTTTTCTGTTACTGTATAATTTAACTCATAAGGAGTGATATTTTTGTTGATGTAGTAGATAGAATATTTTCTTTTATCCTCTTCTTGCCCCATAACAATGCCTATGGCTATGTTTGATTCATCCGAGGAGATGTGAAAAGGTAGTTCCCAGTTTGGTCCTCTTAATATTGGTGTTGTCGAGAGTAATTTTTTGAGACCTGCAAATGAAACATCATAATTATCAGACCATTCAAATTCAATATTTACCATTAAAGTGTATAAAGGTGTAGCTATATTTGAAAAATGTTCTATAAACCTGCGATAATACCCTTCATAACCGAGAAAAATTCATACCTCTGTTTGTGTGTGGGGCGTAGTCAGTTTAAATCTTGGCTGGATCTACCTAGATTCTTGTAGTAGAAATGTGATTCCCTAAAAATACACCTTCAGTCATCATCATATGGAATTTTTCATTAGTTAAACATAATATAGTAGAGATACAACATTCAAGGACATTTTATAAATTTTTTCAGAGCTTGATCAAAATCGTCCCCAAATGGGATAAAATCATCCATATACTATTCAAGACCCTCATTAATCAAGTCAGAAAAAATGCTCAATATTTCTCTTTGGAATGTTGCAGGAGAATTGCATAGTTCACTGGGTAAAACCATATATGTGAATTCCATCCATGGACAAGTAAATGTGGTTTTATCTTGGTCTTCCGGAGCAATCTAAATCTAATTGTAACCACTGAAACCATCTGGGAAAGAAGAAAAATTCTTTCTAGCTAAATTATCAAGGACTTGGTCTATGAAATGAAGGGGAAAATGGTATTTTTAGGTGACTTTATTAAGTTCTTTGTAATATACAAAAATCCTCCATTTCTTGGTTTTCTTGGGGATGACTACCAATGGGGAAACCCACTGGCTCTCTGAAATTGGGTATATGAAGTTCACATGCAAAAATTTCTGAAATTCCTATTTCACAATGTCTCTGAGGTGTGGATTCAACCTCCTCTAGTGCTACCAAACAGGGTAGGCATCTTTCTCGATATAGATGTGATGGGTGCACAACTACGGGTTAATACCGTTCATGTTCGAATATTCCCAGGAAAAAGGCTGGCTGTATTTGCAGAGAACCTCAATCAATCTCTGCTACTGATGTTTTTCTAGAACATCATTAATATTAAGGGTTTTTCCTGTTTATATTTCAATTAGAATGTTGCTATGGAAAATTTTTGTGGGAATATGATTGTCATTTAAATTTTCTAAGGGGTCTTCTTGTGCATCATTGTGAAGCAAAGATTTTAGCATTTAGCATGCTAGGTTTCCAATAATAGCTAGTTTCTTGATGATGTTGTTGATTAAATCATATTCTTATTGATTTTTAAGTCCCAGAGCCTTGTCTAGGGAAAGGGGTGAACACATATTTTCTTCTTGATATCTAGGAGGGCGTAACTGAAAATTTACATCAAGCGGACTTGGCTTACCCAGAGGATACAGAATAAGATTCTTGGCAAAGTTTCCTATCATAGTCGACATGTTTCCATCTCGACATCCTATATATGCATATGTTGTTTCTAACCATGGTCTTCCTAGTATCAGCAGATGCCCATCCAGTCTACTTCTTGGATTGATGACGAGGAAGTCTACAGGATATTCCTATGAGTCTACAGAGACCATGATGTCTTCCAAAGTTCCTTCAGGTTGAGCCACTAACCTATCAGCTAATTCTATAGGGTTGAAGTTAGTTTTAAAGTTGTGATACCCAAGATATTACAAGTCTCATAGGTCAGAAAATTAATAGCTACTCCTAAATCTACCAGTGCGTTTGGAAAATTGCAGCCGTGTATTTGGACGGTAATGACCAAACTTCTTGGATCATCATATTTAACAGGAATCTATTTTCCTAGAATGAGGTCTGATAGTGTTCCTACAACATGAACTGTGGATGGATCTTTTCATTTCCTCCCAGGCTTCTTCCCGCATAACTCGTTGATCATTTTGGCATAGATTGGGATATCTCATATAGCCTGTAGGAGTGGAATATTTATACACAATTTTTTCAACTCCCTTACAATATAAAACTTGGGGTAAATTGCTGGTTTGGTTATCATGAGTCTTTTAGGGAATGGAGGGGAGATGGCTATGATTTTTTTAGGGTTTTGTTGCTCGATTATGTTTTCTTTTAGCTCTATTTCTGAAATAAATACAGTTGAAGGATTTATCATAGTCTGTTCTTCTTTACTGTTTTCTTGATCGTTCGGATTTTCTTCAGGAGAAACAATGCGTCCAGACCTCAGTCGAAACTTATTACATCCCAAAGGATTTACTTCATAGATCGTATTTTTAATGATTTTCACATACTGGATAGGTATATTTTTTGGGTTAGGATTTGGCTGAGCTGGCAGTTGAGGATGCATCAGAGGTTGAGGATTAAGAGGTTACTTAAATGGAGTTGGTAGTGTGGGTTGAGATTGAGGGATCTACCCCAGGGGTGGATTTACCAATCCCGTAGGACGCTTCTAGTTTGGAGGCCACATCAAGTTTTGGGCAGGTGTGTTTGACAATTGCAGGAGATAGGAGTTAGTGTCTAGATTTTGCCATAATGGGGTAGCATATTGGGGATTTGGCCATGGTGATCTAGAAAATGATTAATTCATTCATGGTTAAGTAGGATATGACTGGGATTTCTAGGCGGAGTTAAAGGGCGATTGTCATTGCCATGCATTTCCAGGATTATATTGATGCATGTATTGTCCAGAATAAAATGAGGAGGGGTCTTGCATCATACCTAGAGGATGTGATTTCCATTGTCAACATTGAGCCATTAGGTATATAGGTTTTGTTTCCTCCTCGGCTTCCTTGAGTACAATTTTTAATCCTGGAAGCGATGGACATTGATTCTTCGAATGCTCTTTAGTGAAAATAACGCAGGTTCGAACCATGTCCATTGGGCATTCCCTCTCCATGTGTTTCTTTCAGAATCTTGTTTTTCCTCAACTTGCTTTTTTTAGCCTACAAAACATATAATTGTGTAGTCAGTGTGCCCAAAAGATCAATTTTAAAATCTTCTAAAATATTACCAATTTATGTGTGTCTTACACCTCTTCCAGTGGTTTTGTTGATTCTGGTTAGGGGATCCCATACTCCAAATCTGGCTCGTGTACTACCCTATGAACACCTCATACAAAACTTAAAAATGTTGTCATATTCTTCCTGATAAATATCACCTTGACCCATTAAATTCAACGTTTGTATCCACTCATCTTTCATGCATTTTGTCAAAGTAGCTATTAATACTTCTTTTGGTAAGGTAGTGTATGGGGATATTTGTAAGTTGTACTAAAATATCTCAATGTACTCCTCTAAAGTCTCATTGTCTTTTGTAGTAATTTTAATATTTCATCTTTTAGATCCTTGGATTGACAGTAATCTTGATATTTTGTAAGTAATTATTTTTCATTGCATCCCAGGAATCGATAGTGCCCCCTCCTAAGCCCATAAACCATTGTAATTATTCCCCTTTCAAAGTATAAGGGAAAAAAATTAATCTCTACAGATTAGTGGTGTAATCATACCTGCTTCACAAGACATCAAATTCAAATAAGAAGGAATCTGGATCCTCTGAAGTCATCCCATGAAAAGTTGGAATATTTTGTAAAGGGATGGCCTTCATTGGGGAATTAGCCACCATATAGACAATAGCATATTCCAATGTCGAGGTTTGGTTTTTTTGTGCCTGAGTTTCCATCTGATCAAATATCTTCCAATAATTTTCAGGGATTTCTTGGTTAGGAGGTATTATTTGAGAAGGGGAGTTATGGATATTACTCAGCTCACTAGGGGGTTTCACTATGCTTCCTATGTGTAGAATCTCTGGTGTATTTCCTTCTATCAAGATCATAGGAGATATAGATCACGAGGATCATGGATCTGCTCCACTAGTTTCTCCTTCTCATGATTTTAAATTACAAGAATTTCCCTCTTGTGAAGGACTAGAATGTTGAACAATGTGCTTTGAAAGCTTTGTTCAGATCCTTCAGTTTTTATGTGAATCTCAGTGTGAGCTGCAGTTGGTGATTATGTCACTTGAGGGATTGCTGTAGAGCCCTTCCCATATGTTGTTTGAGGTCCTACTGATGCTTTAGACTCAATTTTTCGGATAATTCTGTCAATAAATTTTGTTCTCGCAGGGCTCACCAGTCCCTGGGTTTTTGTGGTTTTTGGTGTTGGTTTTCATTCTATTACTACCTAATTATTTTTCTTAAGCATACACACTCACACTAACTATTTACTACACATTAATATTTTAAATCAGAAAATAAATTAAATAATTGCTTGTTTCAATCAGAAAAATAAATTAGATACACACTTGCATCACTACTTTAAATCGAAAAAAAAACTAAATACAGGCTCTATTGAAAATTAGGAAAAAAACTAAATACACACTTATATAGCCTAATTGTGTCGACTGAAAGTGGGCACTGGGAACAAGATTTTTACTTAACATGTGTTTAGGTTCTTACCTTCTATCTTTAATACCCAACCTTCCAGAGACACAACATTTAATTTGACAATTTCCCCGACAACGACACCAAAATGTTGGGCACTAAGATGACTCCTAAAAATTGATCTTGATCCTATCTGATTAATTTTATCAACCTGGGATTTGTCTCTTATTTCAAGGCTATCGACAAAGTATATGTAATAATAAAGTCTTTGGCTATGGAATAGTGCACAATAACTACTACTTGGATCATTATCATAATTCAATCGTTGCAGAAATACTAACATCAAACAATCACTTTTACAGTTACAATTTTAATGAAATAAACTATTCTAACTCACAATTTATCTTGATCTATTTATCAGAAAATTATGTGCGTAAGGGAAAGCTATTAATCACACAACTGATAGAAAATCTGTGTTTCAAAAGTAACTTTGCAGATTCATGCATTCACATTTACATCAGTGTAACACCATTCAATCAATAAATTCAGAAAATACTTAACAAAGTTCAAGATACGAAATTCAATCGATTACCTACGGTAAATGAAAAGGAAAATAAAATATAATATAAGTAATGCAAAATATAGAAAGGTAATCTGACTATCAATGATACATAATAGACAATTAAACCTCTAGTGACTGGGCCCATGGTCTCCAGAAGTACTACCTAGACAAACTCAATCCAAAAGACTAAAGTAAAATCTCATTCAACTTCATTACTCAAAATGTTTTGCATAATAACCTCAAAAAGGTTTAACTTAAATTGATGTGTATAATATATAGTAAAATAATAAATTGGAACATTAACAATGAGTGAACACCAATTGCCTTTTACTTTACTGTCTTATATATAACATTTTGAAAACTGAATGTAGAGTTATCTCGAGAATCAAAATATTCTCAAGATTTCTACTTCAACCATAAATCTATGTATAATATCAATCAATTTCATATTTTCCTCATTTTCTGACCACGCCCAGACATCGAGCTGTAAGCTGTTATTAATACAACATTGCCTCAATTAGTATCTCACTCAGATATCTCAAAGAACAACACTTGTTCCTTTAGGATGATCTTCATAACGATTTACCAGAATTACAACCTTTTTTATATCGGAAAAACTCACATTAACTATATCATTTTTGACTTACTTTTATTATTCTTTTCTCTTTAATTATTACAAGTTAAGGATAAACATGCCTAAAAATATAAAAATTTTAAGGAAATAAGGAGGGAAATTATACCTTTTCCGTGGCCCAACATTTTTCACATAGATTGTGAATTTTATCGGTGGCTCCACTCCCTTATACATTTTTTTCATGTCATTTCATATGGTGTTCGCATAGACTGTGAGTTTTCTCATTCAATCCGCTCCCTTATACATTTTTAGCATGCCATTGCATATAGTTTTCATAGAGACTGTGAACTTGCTTAGTGGCTCTGGTCCTTTATACATTTTATTCTTGTAGCAGACCCAAGGGTTTCTCAGTGGCCCCGCTCTGCAGATTCGATTCTTATAGAAAACCTTAAAGTAGATATGAGGGTTTCTTGGTGGCTCCGCTCCCCACATTTGATTCTTGCAACAGACCTCAATATTTCTCAGTGGCTCTACTCCCTACATTCGATTCTTGTAGGGTTTCTTTGTGGCTCCTCTCCCTACATTTGTTTCAACATCCCCTTAAGCGTTTCTCAGTGGCTCATCCATACATTCGATTCTTGTAGACCAGCCTGGGCAATTCTCAGTGGGTCCTCCCTACATTTGATTTGACATTTCCTACCCTGTTTGGACTCCTTCAAGAATACATAGTAGCTGGTGGATTCAGGAATTAGGGTTAAGAAATGGTAAGTCCACATTCCTTCTTGAACACCTGCAATCCTAGGGTTTTCAAAAAATTGTAATGATCCTAAGGCTAAGCACAATTGGGACCATTAATGCCCTAAAAAAACTTATTTTACCAATCTGTGCATTAATAAGAGAGTATACTATCAATCTATTCATTAATAAGAGAGTAGTAGCATGGTTATCAATTAATTAATATGTTAAATCCTTATTGATTCCTTTCTTTAGTCATGGGCTACTACTTATTCATCCATTTTTGAATATATTATTTATTCATGGAAGGCTAGAGGTGGTGAACCAAGAAACCCGTTGGTGGTAACATGAGACCAATAAGTTCATACATGATACATGAAATATGATATGTAGTATCCAGAAGAATTCATAAGGAAATTTATGGTAAATAGGCAATATACTAGTGTTGTATCCCTACCCCGGGCTACTTTGGAATGTAATTCTGAGTGGTTTATTTTTTTTCCTTTGCTTCATCACATCTTCATTGTTCAAGCTCAGCCAACAGATTATCTTTATGAACATCATGGGTATTCAGACCCTTGCAAACAATTATATTGTTCTTTTTCAAATTTTAATGATTTTGAATGCAATTATATGGTTCTGGACTTGAGAATAGGGCTACGTATAGTGCCCAGAAATATTATCAAATTAGCAATGAGTTTGATCTTGAGAGGATATATTTATTAAAATGTTCGGTCTCTTGAAAATAGGCTTAAGGCACATCTGCTTACTTTTGAATAGGACTGTGATTTTACTATAGTGATAAGGTCTTGGATTTATGCTTAAAATTTTGATTTTTACTAAGGTCTCGTCTCCATGATTGAAACTGTTATTCTAGGAGCCAGAGTACTATGGTATATTGGAACCCCCTGTTGTATATATGCCACCTTTTTTATATGACCTCATTACATGGTATAACTGGTAGGCATAGTATATATTTATCTAGCTCTATATGTATGATTATCTTTTTGTAACAGAATACAACATCGTACAACTATACAGTTTATTATATTGATTAGAATTTCATGATTTACACATTATAGTTCAATATTGGCATGACACTGCACATGTGTGCAACACACTAGTATGACACCATGTTTGATTTTTTCATTGCAGTTCAGTATGCAACATAGTATTATGGCACAATGTAGCAAAGGTATGCATGTTGTCATTTCTGAAACCTCAAACCCTAGTGACAATATTGGCATGAAAAATTTGATGATATTACAATAAATATAGTTCAGATATGTCAGTGGTTTCAATGTTTCTATGGCTAGTGTAAAGTTGTAACCGATGTCTCTATATGTGAATGATTTTCTTCTTATGTTCCTTTTATTTCCATTTTATTGTTATTTTTCTTTCTATATAATTGAGCATAATGGTATAATCATGTGGTGTCAATCCATTATCATTATTATTATGATGTATTTAGCACCAAGAAAATACCAATAAATAAAATCACAATGCAAACAAGAACACCAAAAATAGGCTCCATGCCAGAGAAAAAGCCCTGCATAGGGGAAAACATATAAACTTCTTTTCTTTTAGAAATTCAAGGAAGAATTCCAAGACCTTTGATCACGATAACTCACCAAGTGATAGGAAAACCACCCAAACATCATTACTTATTTATGTAACTTGGTCTGATGCTCTTCTTTGGCTCTAAATCTGAAAAAATATAGCTTCCTTCCCAAGTATGCGAGATTTCAAAACAAATAATTAATGCCAAAGTCAAACAAACAAACTTTTATTCCTTTCCTCGTTATCCTTCTCCTCTTTCTCACTTTGAATTTTTCTCATACTTATTGAAGAGTGTGAATTTCTTATATATCTCCAATTAGATCAAATACCTCTCCTTTATATAGTATTTTTTTGACGTCAAAGGGCCTCTTGTGGGGCCAACTTGATGGGTTTGCTAACCGATCACTTAGTAGCTTCTATATCTAAATTTTACATTTAAAATATTTATTTTACATCAATTCAAGATCCCTTAATGGGAATTTATATTATGACCTTGAATTTGACCTTGTCACAACCCTAGAGCACACAAATGGGTGCTAAACCTATGACAAAATAATCAATGGGCAAGAAACCCATTCTTGAATAAATATTTTTCTTTTCCAAAAATATAATTTTCTTTTATTTTTCTTTTGGAAAGTAAATTGATTACATAAATTCATGGTACATGGAAAGTTATGAAGATTGAAGATGAGTAAGTATTCACTAACAATTCCTAACATTTTCACTCATGGATTTGAAAATCTACATCCACCACCATTTGAGATTAATAAAAGGCCCGAGACCTCTCATGTGGCACTTAATGTGGATGTTTTGTGGGTACAGGTGTCCATAACATGACATGTAGAACTATCCCAATGGAAGTTGGGTCAAACTATATGTTTGGAACTCTTCGTAATTTCCATCCATTGGAGTGGAATCAAGGATTGAGGAGCATAGAGGTTCATTACATGTTCCAAAACCAAGCCACAATAGTGATTGGCATAGGACAAGGGTCATCAAATCCCATTGGAGTAATATCTCTCTTGTGGTAGGAAAGGACATTTCTCTTTATCAAGTTGAGGAGTTTATCAACAAAACATTAGTGAGTAAGTTATTCAATTGATGTGTTAATATAGGTCATTTTTCTTTGTGTATGCAATAATTTGGGTTTCCTTTTATCATGTATAATGCCATTAGTCATTTCAAATTGAGAGGATGACATGGCTTTATCCTTTGGTATGAGGGATCATGGAATATATTGGCCCAAACTTGGTTAATAAGTCATTGTTTTCTTGGGCTTATACTATGGAACCCTTTTTTTGATGTGTGGATATGTATAAATCATATCATGTTTTGATTTGGGTAAAATTTCCCAATATCCCACTTGAACTTTGCAGTAATGTAGGTATTAAAGCCATATGATATGAAATTATACCCTTTATTATATGTGATTATGGGTATGTAGAGAATAACTTGTGGTTAATGGCCCTCCTCAAAAAATATTTCGATTCAAGCTTAGTCCCAAATTCCAAACAAAATATTAGATGGGCCTTAATAGAATCTCATTCTAGAACAAATGTTTCTACTTCAAGCCCTAGCCATTTATGTGAAGGAGGAAATGGCTAAAAAATAATTTGATTTTCTTAAAATATGGCTTGAATCCACCTGAAACATCAATATATACATATATCCTCGTTATATCTATACATATAAATAAAATATATGACAACCCAGTCTTTCCTCGTTATATCTATACATATAAATAAAATATATGACAACCCATGTTATTTCATATTTTTTTAAGGGTGACAATGTTTTAATGTTGAGATAAAGGAGGCCTCCCCATGATATTATCATGCCAAATGTTGATATGATCATTATTTATTGGAAAAAAAGTTAGTTAATATTAAGGAGGGAAAACATCGTTGATAATCCTCTAGACTTGTGAACCTTTTCTAACTTCTACGACCTGATCAATGAAATACATCACATTCCTAGATTCTTCCTATGAATGACTTGATTCCACCAATC
Organism: Pinus albicaulis; assembly: GCA_034641835.2. NCBI lineage: Eukaryota > Viridiplantae > Streptophyta > Pinopsida > Pinales > Pinaceae > Pinus > Pinus albicaulis. Next base: position 208,888,727 of record CM076581.1, on the reverse strand, counting down.
ATACCTATTTGAAATAAGCTACCAAAAAAATTTATATTCAATTTATAGCTAAGGGATTCTACCATGATGATATACGTGGAATTTTATAAGGGTCAACCGTAACAAAGTCCTAACACAAAAAATGCATATCGAACCCATTGCATACAAGAGAAAGCAACAAATTGTTGATACATGTGGAGATCCAAGCAATGAATATCAGATTAAACCTAAATTTATGAAAGAATCCAAACATGAAGTTATGCTTGACAAAATTAAAGACATTCTCCATATCCAACTTAAGGATCATCCACTTTTCCTCATCTTCATAATAAAGGGGATAACTTCATGTATAAGGATGATATTTTCCACAATTTGTCTCTTCCTCACAAAACCACGTCGGTTTTCTAAGATAATTTTAGGGAGTATACTTTTTATATATTAGCAATGATTTTAGACATAATATTGTAAGACACATTGTACAATGATATCATATTGAATGTACAAAGAATGAAGGAATTACCTATTTTGGGACTATACTTAAGAAATGTTATTTTTTCCCTCCTCTCGAGTTAAGGAATGATGAACATATTGAAGAATTCACACCATCCAAATCAATTCAAACTTAATAATATTCCAAAAATAGTTGAAAAAATGAATGTTTAATTCATCTATACTTGATACGTTATCAAGTTAAAAATTATTGATTGCGTTGAAGATTTCCTGTTCTGATATAACCTACATTAGACAAGCTTTGTCTTTGTTTCTTATAATACATGGATTATTTTCTTGCATAATATTTATACTCAATCTATATTGGCTCCTAGTTTCAATATATAGGGTGGAATAGGGGCTATATGCTACTTCTTTTATTTTTTCATTTGGACTTAGTGTCTCTCCTTCATTGGTGGTTATTTCCTTGACATTGTTATACTAGTGTTGTACTTTACCTTGTTTGTGAAAAAAATTAGTGTTTATATCCCTTAATTAGAGCCACAAACTCTTGGAATTTTACCTCAATTTTTATTCTTATTCCCTCATTGTAGATTTTAAGCACTAGAGGGTTTATTTTTCTTCAATCATTAAAGGAGTGACTTATTCATACTCCATGAGCCTTTGAGTTCCCCATGGTTTATATTTCAGGCAGTTGATATATTTACTCACTAATTGATATCAATACCTTATCCCAACCTTTATAGTGAGCTTCATATTTTTAATATTGTGTTCCTGACACAACAAAACTGAATTCGAACCCCTAAGGAGAGTTGGTCTGCTTCAATCACTCTGTCAGCATTTTCCCTGTAATTAACTTAATTCTTCGCCACGTGGTCTTCCCAAATTCTTTGCGTTTGTTTATCAAATTCAATGAATTTGATAAATAAACATAACCAACAAACTTTGTAATTTAAAATATCTCCCGAGATTTTATTTCATTGCCAAACATTATAACAAATGTTTAACCTTTCACGACTTTGTATTAATACCCAACGCTTTCTTTCTAAAAAAACGACTTTGTAATAAAACTTTCACTCCGGGCCCCACATATATATCAATAGCCAATAAAATACACACCGTACCCGGTTATCCTTCATGCATCTCCATCAAATGACCACTGTCCGATGACATCCCCCCAGATCGACAGTGTCCGGCGATATCGTTCCGCCTCCTGGTACGAACGTTAACATGATATGGCGCTCGAAAAAACAGTTTTTGCGGTCCCACCGTATGCTACGTGTCCACCGTTCAATGGAATCGCTCCCCAACCAGGAAAACCACTCAACCCGCAAAAGCGGTGCGATATGGGCAGGGTGGTTTGATAACTCCACTCGCGGTTTTGAAACAGTGCTTGACCAGGGTCTAAGTCGGGCTACGCTATCCTTTGACTCTTTAACTCAGGGTCTGACTCCGGTTAGGAATTTAAATTAACCATAAAACAAAGTTATCTCTTTATTAGCGGGATTTCCACCATTGAACAGAGTCCAACGACCATGCTTTTCTATACAGACTTCGCCTGCACTTGGGTTTTAATTCACAGAGTTCGTTCGGATAATTCACGAGAGAAAAATAACCAGAGAAACATAGCAATTATGCTACAACCCTGTTCACGATTTCACACAGACCAGTGTTCAATCGCCTCAGATTTAACCAATTTCTTCACAAATAATGATTCAATACAATTGGATAATCGACGGGAACTGAAATTCATTTAACTGGAAGCAATTTCTTAGTACACAGAGTTTTATTGCAGAAATCTCTTCTTTCCTCCTCTCCTCTATATACATCCGAGGGATTACATTTATATACATGAACATTTGTCTGTTCGGTTCCTCTGTGAGGACCATTTAGGAAAACCAAAATCCTAATTACCATTATTCAATTAACTAAAACAAGATAGATAGATCGAATCCAAGCCTATTCGACTCCTATGGACTCTAACTATTCTAAATAAAAATAGTCAGCTGAGGTATTGACACCTATTTGTTACAATTCGATGGATTTCGAACCCTCCTAGCCACGACATGTGGACAAAAACTTCTACATTGCTGGCTACTGTCTAATGCCCCTGCATCAGACTCCCGAGGGAAATCTTCTTCATGGGCTCTTGTCCATGAGCTCTTCCACTGATCCGCCTATCTTCTGCAACATTCCTTCAGTCATCCAAGTGGCATCTTCCTCTGGCTTGTCCTTCCATTTGATTAAGTACTGAAAGTACTCTTGTCCTCTGGTCTTTTTGAACACTCTTCTGTCCAATATCTTCTCTGGTTCCAATGGTTGTGCTGGAGGTAGCTGCTCTTTCTACTCAATTTGTCCCTTGTCTGCTGCTCTTTCTTCTGCACCATCATCTTCATACTTGTACAAATCTGCAATATTAAAAATGGGAGATATTCCAACATCAGGAGGTAATTCAATCTCATAAGCATTTGACGAAAAATTTCTAAGTATATTGCATGGCCCAATCTTTTTGAACTTCAACTTGTTATACTGCTTCTTCGGGAACCTCTCCTTTCTCAAGTGTGCCAAAACCAGATCTCCTACTTCAAAATGAACTTCTCTTCTGCTCAAGTCTACTCTGCTTTTGTATTTGATGCTACTGCCTTGTAGTTGTTGTTTCACTTGTTCATGGATGGCCTGGATCTCTGAAGAAAATTCCTCACCATCAGCACTTCTCAGCTCTGCCTTTCCTAGATTTCTTAACTCTGATATTCCTCTGGGGTGCATTCCATAAACAATATGAAATTGACTCTGCCCTGTGCTCCTGCTTGGCAAGTCATTATATGCATATTCTGCCTAAGGCAAAATATGGTCCCACTGCTTGGGATGCTCTCCTGCAAGACTTCTCAACAAATTTCCCAGACTCCTATTCACTACCTCAGTTTGTCCATCAGTCTGGGGATGATAAGCTGAGCTAAAACTCAGGTTGGTACCAAGTTTCTTCCACAGTTTCCTCCAAAAGTGACCCACAAATCCGGTGTCTCTGTCTGAAACAATACTCTTGGGCAACCCATGCAATCTAACAACTTCTTTGAAAAACAAGTTAGCAACATGGGTGGCATCACTAGTTTTATAGCATGGAATAAAATGTGCCATTTTGGAGAATCTGTGCAACAAAGACTGCATCATTCCCTCTCTGAGTCTTGGGAAATCCTAGAACAAAATCCATACTCACCATATCCCAAGGCCTGTCTGGAATAGGAAAGGGAGTGTACAATCCTGCATTCTAGCTCCTTCCTTTGGCATATTGACAGATTTTGCAATTCTTCACAAAATTATCCACTTCTATTCTCATCTTAGGCTAGTAATAGAAGTGAATCAGCTGCTCATAAGTCTTATCAGTACCAAAGTGTCCAGCAAGTCCACCACTATGCTTCTCTTTGATCAAATTTTCTCTCATGGAACATTTTGGTACACACAGTTAGCTTCTTCTGAATAACAAGTCCTCCTGCAAGAAATAATCTAGCCACTGGCTTCTATCTATTAAAACAGGGTTACTACATGCCTCAAATGCTTCCTTAAAATATGGATCTGTTTTATACAATTCTTTGAGAAAATCAAATCCTACAACATCAAAATTTGTTTCTTGAACAAGCATGTGCCTCCTGCTCAAAGCATCAGCTACTTTATTGGCTTGGCCACTTATATGTTTCAAAACAAAATTAAAACCTTGGAGATATTCAACCCATTTAGCATGCTTATGTTTCAACTTGGGTTGCTGTACAATATACTGCAAAGCATGATTGTCAGAATATAATACAAATTCCCTGGACATCAAATAATGTCTCCACTTCTTCAGTGCCTAGACAATTGCATAGAATTCCTTCTCATAAGAGGAATACTTCCTTCTGGTGTCATTCAGCTTTTCAGTTAAATATTCCACATGCCTATCATCCAGACTCAACACAGCTCCAATGGCCTCTCCACTGGCATCACATTTTACTTGAAATGGTTTAGTAAAATCAGGCAGAATCAAAACAGGCTTCTCCATTATCTTTTTCTTCAAAACTTTAAATTTTATTTCTACTTCAGCAGTCCACTTAAATGGTTGTTTTCTCTTCTTTATTGTCTCAATTATGGGTGCATTGATCTTACTGAATTTCCTTATAAACTTTCTGTAAAAACTAGCAATTCCATGGAAACTTCTTACCTCAAAAACATTCCTGGGTGAAGGCCACTCCACAATTGCCTTGACCTTTTCTGGGTCCATCTTCAATCCTTCTGCAGAGACAAAAAAACCCAACTACACCAGCTCTTCCTTCATGAATGAGCATTTCTTCAAATTTATTAGCAGTTTCCCTTGGTGCAGCTTCTTCAAGACATGATTAAGATGCCTTAAATGTTCTTCCTTAGTTTTGCTAAAGGCTAATATATCATCCAAATATACTATCACAAATTTACCAATGAATTCTTTCAATACTTCATTCATAAGTCTCATAAAAGTGCTAGGTGCATTTGACAACCCAAAAGGCATTACCATCCATTCATACAATCCTTCATTTGTTTTAAAAGTAGTTTTCCACTCATCACCCTCTCTTATTCTAATCTGATGGTATCCACTCTTTAAATCTATATTTGAGAAATATTTAGCACCACTCAAACAATCCATCAAATCCTCAATTCTAGGCAAAGGGAATCTGTACCTGATTGTGATCTTATTGATTGCTCTGGAATTAGTACACATCCTCCATCCTCCATCTTTCTTTGGGCTCAATACTGCTGGTACTGCACATGGACTCAAACTTTCTCTGATCAGCCCCTTCTCCACCAATTCCTGTACTTGTCTCCTGATTTCCTCATTTCCTTGGGAGTCATTCTGTAGGCTGCCTTATTTGGCATATTTGAACCAGGGATAAAATCTATCTGATGACTGATCTTTCTCACAGGTGGCAGCTCATCAGGTAAATCATCCACAATAATGTCACAGTAATTGTCTAACATCTCTTGTATTTCTACTTGAAAATCAGAAATTTTTGTAGAAGTAAGAACTACTTTAGGTTTGCAAACTAAAGCAAAACTTACCTCTTCTTCTTCTATCTACTGCATATATTCCTTCCCACTCAGCAACAAGGTCTTTGGATCAATCACTCTGCTGGATGGCTCTCCTTCTTCCATGGGTATCAATGTATGGTGTACCCCATCTTTGAAGAACTTGTAAGTGTTGTTCTTGCCATCATGCACTGCTGCTCTATCAAAATGCCAAGGTCTACCCAGCAGTATATGACACACATCCATGGGCATTACATCACGCAGGACCTTATCTTTATACTTGCCCATTTGCAGCTCTATCTCACACTGTTCTTTTACAACTAGCTGGTGCCCTTTATGCAGCCAGGACACCCTATAGGGAGTTGGATGTTCCCTAGTCTTCAACTTCAACTTTTCTATCACCTCAGTGGAAACCAAATTTTCTGTGCTACCACTATCAATGACTAGCTGGCAGCATTTCCCTTGGACTTTGCATATGCTCCTAAACAAAGTCTTCCTTTGTGCAGGCTCAGTGACCACTTTGGCTTGCTTCAACAGGACCTTATTTATCACAAAGGACTCTCCCCTCTCTGGTAGAATTTCTTCTTCAATTTCCGCCTCTTCTCCAGCTTGGGCAACAATAGCATTTCTTGGACTAGCACCCACATTCTCTGGACACTCATAGTGCTTATGTCCCACTTGTTGACATCTATAGCACCTCAATTCTCTACCTCTGCCTCTGTCTCTGCCTCCTCTTGCTTTTCCTCTGTAAGAACCCCTTCTACCCCTTGCATCATCCTTTGTGGATGCGTTCTAAGGTGAGCTCCTGTTAGCTCCATCCCTGGGTGTAGTAGGCTTTCCTCTACCACCCTGACTTCCCTTTCCCTAGAAAGTACCTCTCTTCTTGGCAGAATATTTCCTCAGGAGTTTCTCCTTTGCTTTCAAGGCCATCCGGTAGGCCTCTTCCAATGTCTTAGGAGACAGAAGACCTATCTCATCTTGGATCTCCAGCTTGAGACCATTCACATATCTGGCAGTCTTCTCTAGTGTGTCTTGGAATTGCCCAGCCCTTATGCTTACTCTGTAGAATTCCTCTGTGTATTATTTTACTGTCAGCAACCTCTATCTCAGGTTCTGCATTTTCTTATACAATGTCAGTTGATAATCAATAGGCAAGAATTTACCCTTTAATTTAGCCATCATTCTGGTACAGCTCTTGATAGGTTGCTTGCCAACAATCCTTTCTGCCTACACTCCATCCCACCAAAGTGCAGCATGTCCTTTCAGCTTTGTCACCGCAAACTTGACCTTTTTATCTTCACTTATTTCTTCATAATCGAAGCAATTTCTCATTTCATTAATCCAGTCCACTAGTTCCTCTGGATTCAGTCCCCCTGCATAGCTCAACACTTCAATTCTGGGCTTAACTGCAGACCCCAGAACAGTTCTAAGGAGTCACATGTTAGGAGGAATTTCAACATTCTCTTCAGCTTCTTCTGTTTTAGGTTCGCTGATGTCTTTAGGATCTCTGGGTTGTCTTTGCTCCATGGCATCCATTATGGCCTTGACCCTCTGCAACATCCCCAACACCTCTGCGTTGGCAACAGGTCTCCTTCTGCCAGCACCTCTACCAACTCGGATTGCCATGTCAGCTTTCTGCAAAAACAACCTTAAAACAATGGCTATGATACCACAAATGACACAACAAAACTGAATTCGGACCCCTAAGGAGAGCTGGTCTGCTTCAATTGCTCTATCAGCATTTTCCCTGTAATTAACTTAATTCTTCGCCACGTGGTCTTCCCAACTTCTTTGCGTTTTTTTATCAAATTCGAGGAATTTGATAAATAAACATAACCAACAAACTTTGTAATTTAAAATATCTCTCGAGCTTTTATTTCATCACCAAACCTTATAACAAATTTTTAACCTTTCACGACTTCATATTAATACCCGACGCTTTCTTTTTAAACAAATGAATTTTTAATAAAAATTTCGCTCCGGGCCCCACATATATATCAATAGCCAATAAAATGCACATTATACTCGGTTATCCTTCACGCATCTCCATCAAACGACCACTGTCCGATGACATCCCCCCAGATCGACGGTGTTCGGCGATATCGCTCCACCTCCTGGTACGAGTGTTAACGTGCGATGGCGCTCGGAAAAGCGGTTTTTGAGGTCCCACCATATGCTACGTGTCCACCGTTCAATGGAATCGCTCCCCAACCAGGAAAACCACTCAACCCGCAAAAGCGATGCAATATGGGCAGGGTGGTTTGACAACTCCACTCGCGGTTTTGAAACAGTGCTTGACCAGGGTCTAAGTCAGGCTACACTATCCTTTGACTCTTTAACTCAGGGTTTGAATCCGGTTAGGAATTTCAATTAACCATAAAACAAAGTTATCTCTTTATTAGCGGGATTTCCACCATTGAACAGAGTCCAACGACCATGCTTTTCTATACAGACTTCGCCTACACTTGGGTTTTAATTCACAGAGTTCATTCGGATAATTCATGAGAGAACAATAACCAGAGAAACGCGGCAATTATGCCACAACCCTGTTCACGATTTCACACAAACCAGTGTTCAATCGCCTCACAGTTAACCAATTTATTCACAAATAACGATTCAATACAGTTGTGTAATCGACGGGAACTGAAATTCATTTAAATGGAAGCAATTTCTCAATACACAGAGTTTTATTGAAGAAATATCTTCTTTCCTCCTCTCCTCTATGTACATCCAAGGGATTACATTTATATACATGAACATTTGTCTGTTCGGTTCCTCTGTGAGGACCGTTTAGGAAAACCAAAAGCCTAATTACAATTATTCAATTAACTGAAACAAGACAAATAGATTGATTCCAAACCTATTCGACTCCTATGGACTCTAACTAATCTAAATAA